>CM062297.1:467872641-468230293 GCA_031216915.1 Pictodentalium vernedei
GACAGAAAGCACCTTGCGATGTTCGTTTGTAAGTGAATAGTCGAGCCAGGGGTTAAGTTCTATGTCTCCGGCAAGGAGGATGATGGGAAGTATTATCACTTTAAGAAGTTTAGTAAGTGAACAATTTAATCCAATATATCTTGTAGGTCGGGAGAAGTTTCTTCATTTTTTGTGAGTACTGCCACCACGGAAGACCCCTATTGCCATTCTATACTGGGAAATCGGTATTGTTGGAATAATTACAGAAGGAAAACAAAAAGCAGGCGTGTTTAAAGAGATGATCGCCAATGATAATTCTATTGTTTATTTTTAAGGTGACGAAATACAAATTAATTTTCCAAAACAAGTTATGGTATTGTGGTTGTAATTACATTTCATTTTGCTTAGTAGTGTTTGTTTTGTTGCCCTCTGTTGGAATAAGTGTTTGGAAATAGTTAGATATATATAGATATTTCATTTATCTAACAATTCTGTCAAATTAACAGATTAAATCTCAAATTCTTAATACAGTTTTGGGGACATAATGTTGGGCGATAAAAACATATTTTTGGAACTATATCGTTGAGCTCTCTAACAAACAATAAGTAACGCGGTCACCGCAATTTTCAAAGTTGTGTTGTCAAATTATTCACTCTCGGTGTCACTTCCTATGATGATACGCTTGAATGTACAAGTGTGCGACCTGGGCACATTCCTAGGAACCGGGTAGGTGTAATATTGAATTGCGCAGTTTCTATTTCGAGTTCTGTCGCTAATGGTAAGGAATTTTGTTTTGTTTTGTAAGCGATCAGCCGAGTCGATCATTCAAAGACACATAGAATGAATTCATGCGCCTGTTATGATAGCCCGTCGCGTTACCGGAAACGAGTCGTCTATATGAAAGGGAATCAGAATGAGTCGTCTCCACCAAACAAATAAATTAATTCTGAAGGGGAGGCGAATCCTTAACCAAATGAAACTTATTGGGAGAAAGAGTTTCAATAAGGTTTTCGTGGGGAAAACCATTTGAGAAATGGTGGGTCTGCCAAGTATAACATATGGTACGGAAGTGGTACCCCTAAACCAAGCGGCTGTAAAGAGCTTAGAAACCCTGCAGAACGATGCAGGCCGATGGAAAACAGGGTCGAGTAATGACACAGCACTAGAAGCAATCAGGGGTGAGCTTGGGCGGATGAGGGTCAAGGACTGGATAGACTTATTATTACTATTACTTAGACTCGGTTATCTTAATTATTTGGTAAATCTACCCGACAGCCGATGGTGTAAAGTAATGTTCCTGAGAATTTTCAACTCAAATATCAAAACGGGGTGGATGGTCCAAGTGAGGGAGCTAATAGAGAACTACTCATTGGAGATCTCGGACCTAGACGCAGGGGCAATGCAGGGTTAACAAATCGTCGGAGAAAGAGTCATGGAGGAAGGTAACCTTAATTGGCGAGAGGGGGTCAAATCTAAGAGGTCTTTGGGTGGCCTGCGTGATAAAGAGAAGACTCGTTTTGATTCACTGGGAGTATAATGGGGAAGTGGTATTGGAGAATGAATGACACGTGGGTAGGGAGTGACTCTAAGGAGAGGGTTAATATGCTATTCGGAGAAATTGGGGAAAATGAGGCAAAGGAAGTGATCAAGCAGTTCGTCTCCGAGTTGTGGGAGGAGAGAAGAAACGAGGAAAAAGTGAGGCAGTTGGGAGCACAGGGGTAACCAAGGCCTTCTCATCCGAGAACCGCGACAAATCACCGGCCGGCCAATGTGTCATTATTATTATTATATGATACGGAATCGGAAAACATTATGTCATACGTTCCGTTTCTCGTGGTTTTCAGGCCAAAATCTATATGAGTGTCAAATACATTGCAGCTGAGCAGGTTTGAATCAACAGTCTTTCCGCAAAATATGGTACGGCCGCCGTGGACTGGTCACAAATTTTAGCCCTCAGATAAGCAGACTTTTGTAATAATTGTTCTGATTTGTGCTTGAAAGTTGATGACTAATAAACAAGTTATCACATTTGTGATTGCCAGATCATTACCAGTTATCGTTGATTTGAAGTAAACACTGCTGACAAACAGTTGACCGACGATTGTGAATATCTGTCACCAATACCAATGCAGACTATAGCAGAGGTCTGAAAAATTATTACTACAGCCAGCTGGCAAAGTGAGAATACACCGGTACAACCAGGTGCTTTATTAGTTAAAACTTCGCTGTTGATGAGTTTTGTTACTTGGTAAACGTTTGCGTGGACATCACTGCCAACGAGTGGATTACGACCAGTCCACGGCGATAGTACTGTATGTGTCAAATCACACAGTTCAGTACTTTTGGGAGACTTATTTAACTTGTTTTCTTCATTACTTACTGGGTTGAGTGATGTAGACCTACCCTACTCCTTGTAGATTGTGGAGGTTGGGGGAGGGGTAAGGCAGCATGGGTTGGGTTTGTGGATTGTCCATTTGTGTACTAGGTAATGAGTTTAAGGTCCAGAAGATTTCGACCCACGACAAGTCTTCAATTGTCATGCAATATGCTGTTCATCGAATGTTTTTGTGATCAAATTAATGTTTAGTTTCAAGACGGTTTGATAGAACACCTCGATAATTCGATATCTTGCCTGTAGAGATGTTGATATTATAACTTGATGAAATATGGTATGTATTAGTGACAGGGTTATTTCTCAGGAATAAATTTGATTTGATATAACTTGAGGTATGCGGTTTTTTTTCAGAAAACTTTATTTTATCAGGGGAGCGACACAACCACAAATAAAACACCTCCACGTTTATTTTTTGTCATATAATGAAACAGTTGGGAAGCAAAGATAAATGTACATTAAGAGTAGTCGTATTTAAAATAATTATTTGAACATTTTATTTCATCGACAGCGAAAACTACCCATCGTTCAAAGAAAATATCCCACTCAGTAACGTTTGAAAGGATGGCCGAAATAAATTAGCGGCAGGCCAAATAATTATTAAACAGCGAAACAAAAATATTAACCGAAATGTGTGTTTCAAACTTATTTACTGTGCGGGGCAGGCACTACAATGGACTTGCAATTGGACAAGGGAAGAGGTGCTGATTATGCCATTGTTATCAACCGGGCGTTCTCTATAAGTTTTGGGGTTTTGATTGGCATGATATCGACAGTTATTCCTCCGATAGAAACCTTACGTTGCAAGTCAGATACGTATGGGAAGTAACTCGCTGCTCCTCTGAAAAGTCAGGCGTGTTTGGAGCCTTAAAGTATCTGTACCGTTCAATTTGTGTCCCATGTGATTGATGAATTGTGAATGTGATGTTAATTCATACATGGAAGTTCGTGATATTGACCAGGCGGCGAAATGCATCTGATTGAATAGGCCGGCTGTATATCGACCTGCCCTGTCTGTGGACTGCCATCGGAGGGCATTCCGATATACCAACAGTCTAGTCTGCCTTTGATCGTTCAGAAACAGCATTCGAAAAATCAAAATTGTCTTTCATTGCTCCGTACTGCAGTCGGCCCTATGAATTTCCCGCTCCCTTGTCGCGACCATATTTGCCAAATGAGCGACGAAGATAATACAAACATGCTAGCACAAATGCCATCTATGATCGCTCAGATGCAAGGAAGCAGAATTCATTCAGTTTGAAAAATCAAAATTTTCTCGGTCTTAAGCTTAAATTTTCGAGGAAATCCAGTTAGTGAGGAAGACATGAATTAATGGTGTTTTGTTCTTTTTTCTTTATAGATAACGCGACCTATATTGGTAATGCACATGTTGGTCCGTTAAGTCATGGTGCGAAGATAGAGACGTGGCTATATACTATACCTGAGGTGTCCGGAAAGGCATATATATCCTTTATGGTCGATGGATGTATTCCATTTGCGAGTTACAGTAGTGGACGACCAGAACACAACCGTAAGTGTTATCTTAATATTTAGTTTGACTATGTGTAGTAAATTTCCACTTCTTAATTCTAAAAGACACCTACGATGAATGCAGTAAAATAAATAATTACCATCATATCCCAAAGCCTGCAGATGTCAGAGGTTACCCTCTCTCCGACAACCACATACAACACACATTTCGCGAAGAGTTGTTACATGATTGAACACACGCTGTCAAGCCACGTATCAAATTTTGTGAACACTGGACGCGGTTTTGGCCTGGAGCCTGTCTAGTCCTTATATTGGCCATCGTCTAATTTTAGACTCATTCGTCTCTAATATTTTATTACATGACTGTTCTAAGAAATCCTCATCTGCAGCTTAACTTAGCTATGCGGAAAATGAAAATCCGTTCCGTACACATGTGCCGAACGGAAATCGTTGACGGACTATTTTTAGACAAAAGCGAAATATCATTGGAATTTTCTACAAATCGTGCACCACAATCACAACTTGAAGCGCAAACGATAGCTAAAATAGTAACACGGGTTCCCCTCGCAAATTTGGTTGGCGATAAAATGTGTTCATTTGTTGATAGTTCTTTCCATGAATTTCAATGCGTTTTATGTGCATACTGGCACATTGAACACATTGGAACTCAGGGGACGAGTTGTGAATGAATTGCTGAGTGGCCTTCTAATAATCGCTTTAATTTGCCGAGTTTGGTAATGGTCATTCTGGGTTAGAAAATCATATCTAATAAATAATCTTTTATAAGTGGCTTTCTGTCGTGACCAGCATTCCCTTGCCCATGGGTTCCCGTCATCAGAATGCATTTGGGCAAAAAAATATTAGTAGGAATAAATGCCTAGATTAATATGTGATTGAGCATTGAAACGATATAAGAGAAATAAGAGAGATATTAATGGGCATTTATTTTTTTAGAAACCGCTCCCAGTAACTGCCATCGGTATATATTCATGGTGACAGCGAAGAATCGCTCGAAGTGCGATATTTGTTTACAGAATAAAACGTATCGCTGCAAGCATATATTATATCGATAATCTATGTAAATCACGGGATCAATAAATTTTCACGAGAAACAAAGAACGACCGCGTGTTTATTTTTTAGAAACAGCAATGCATAGAATCATCAACATTAACTGCCACCGGTATGTATCCATGGTGACAGTAAAGAATCTGCTCGAAGTGCGATATCTGTTTACAAAATAAAACGTATTGCTACAAGTATATATCTGAAATACCCTCACATACATTTACTGTCATTGCCTCTTGAAAAAGGCTCATAAAGCACTTTGATATGTTCACCAAATCACTTTTAATCTGTTGAGGAAACTGTAAAGACAATGTTCGCTTCAGCATAGAAAAATCCATAGACTGTGGTCGGTATGGAGTCGTAAAAACAACAATGAACTTTGGGAACAACAAATAATATTTTCTGTCCATTTTTTTAAATATTTAATGTTTTAGGTCAATAAATACGGTACCTTGAAAATATCTTGGTACTTAAATCTCTTATTTTGTTTTAATTCAAATTTTGAAATTGGAATCGAGTGGAAATGCATACGTTTGATCAAAATAGTTAGGGCTGCTACTCATCTGATATCAAATAATATCAGGTGAGTTACTTAATACGGCGGAATCTTTAGATGGCATTCCAGCGTTCTGATTAGAAAACTAACTTTGAGGCATAATAAACTGTTACCTATAGCATACTCTGACATTCGATGCATTTGTTTTGTAACTTCAGTTGTTCATGGTCAAGCTACAATCTTCACAAACTATAAACCAGCAATTGATGACGCATCTGAACTTGCAACACCGAGCAACTGCCATCCGGTAAGAAAAACAACCATTAATAAGAATTAGTAATACTAAACACATTAATTTTCCTGAAAGGTCCATTGTTTATATTGATAAGGGGCATAGTGTAGGCTCCATTCATCTCCAGTGTTCATGCTGGATCAAAGGCTTCGTGATATTGCTGTGAGGCTAATGGGCCATCCCTGACTTATCCCATCATGAAAATTAACTTTCAATAAAGTTATCGCCCCTCAAATCATTAGACGGGCGAGGGACGTCCAATTAAGAAGTATCCAGTTATTAAGAAAATACCTATGCTTTTAGTAGAAAATCAAGCCAGGCTTCCGTTTGTTACTTTTAATAACGAAAAGAGCAGTCAGCTCTAGGAGCTGGCTCTTGTTTTTGTATATTAAAAGCTGCAAAAGGAAACTTGGATTTTTATGACAAGTTAATTGGAAGCAACAAAGTAACTACCACTTTGGCTCTTGTTTGGGGGATGTGTTTTACAGTAATTTGCAAGTTTGTTAGCATATCTCACCGCCTAGACTTTTATATTAACCCTTTACCCAACGTAACGGCCAAAACCGGCCAGCGTTATTCTCAAAAATCGCCAATTAATTTTCAATATTTTTTCATTTTTTGTCTCAAAAACATAGGTTATGACCCCTCGTTGGAACGAGCTCGTCGAGCTTTTCATGTTAGGTAAAGAGTTAATGGAAAGGATAACGTTTTATTATATGCCACGATGTGCACACTGGTGATATAACGAACAGAAAAAAGTTAAAGGACATTGAAAGACGGCGAAGACGCCGTTTGTTTTAATTTTTAAATGGGCTTAAACAAAGAATAATAGTCAAATGTGCAAACTGGTTGGGGAAAAAAGAAAAACAAGAGCATCGCGAGGCGCAGCTAAATACGTCCGTTAGCCATTTCGTATTTTACCAACTTTGATTGAGATCAAATGAAGAAAAAATGTAAATAGACGGTCAAATTCTAAGACATAAAGGGGCCGTTAGTCTTGTAAAAATAATTGAACAGAATCCATATTCCAACTTGGCCTGCATTTCTAGCTGGGTAATACAGGAACCAACTTTGCTTGAGATCAAATAATTCAAACTGGGGTTATCGGTCGGAGACCAAAAATGTTAATAGAACGTGAAATTCTCAGTCGCAAAAAGGGCCATAACCTATATAAAAATACTCGCATGGAACCCATATTCACATTTGCCCTGCATTGCTAGCTGGGAAATACACATGCCTCCTTTGGTTCAAACCAGATAATTCAAACTGGAGTTATCGGTCAGAAACCAAAACTGTTAACAGACGGTCGAATTCTAAGTCGAAAATGGGCCATAACTCATGTAAAAATAATTGGACGGAACCCAAATTCGAATTTGGCCTGTATTAGTAGCTGGGTGATACAATTATCAACTTTGGTTGAGAGCAAATAATCCAAACTGAACTGGAGTTGTCGGTCAGAAACCAAATAGTTAATAGAAGGTTAAATTCTAAGTCGAAAAAGGGCCATAACTCATGTAGAAATAATTGGAGGGAACCCGTGGGAAATAAACAAACCAACCTTGGTTGAGATCAAATAATCCCAACTGGAGTTATCGGACGGAAACCAAAAATGTTACTAGATGGTAGAATTTTATTTCGAAAAAAAGCCATAACTCGCGCAAAAATAATTGGACGGAACCCATATTCGAAATTAGCCTGCATCTCTCGCAAGGTAATACACATATCAGCTATCAAATAATCCAAATAGGATTATGAACAAATTATTAAAAAGCCAACTTTTGTATGTTATACTACTCTACAGGGAAATGTCTGGAGTTGAAATGATGCGCACACCGATGATACAACGTCGCTAACATTCCGAAATTTCATTTTTGTATGAAATTCCCATACCTTTTGTGTTAATTAACTAACAACTTTAGAAATAAGGGGGAGAGTTAACCTTCCTGTAAGTTTCTTCCGATGGCGAAAATTGTCAGCCAAAATGACGCTGCTCCAAATACGCTCGATGAGCCCATGATGGTTTATAATTATTGTGTGTTTTTTTTTCCATCGCCAAGAAAGAATAACGCGCACATTATAATAATATGGGGTTTCAAATTCCCTCTTCGCTGTGGAAGAGGTGGACCTTGTTTCAAAGCCTATACATGCAAAGAAGATCTGACTTGCATTTGAAAATTACGCAAAACCGCTCGAAGGGGCATCGCAAAGATGACCGATTGGAGAGGTTTAAACCAGATTTATGCTGACTGTCATGGCTTAAGACCCGAATGATAACAAATTCGAACCACATCATGCGGATGTATTTGGAATATAGATAAGTCCATCTTATTGTTGAAAAAATATTTCTGAAGTTCTTATTTAATTATCAGTTACCAGAGGCAACGGAACCTCGATAAATGGGCACAACTGTTCAAGGCTACCATAGTTCGACCCCGTGGGAGAAAAGTTACAATCGTATATCAGTAAATGTACAGTGACATACTGCAGTCTCGCGTTTAGATGAACATGCTGCCGCGGTGTGGTCACTGTTCCGTCCATTCATTCTACTTCAATCATCTTCATATCAGATGGCTAGCCTTCGGCCTGGAAGATGGGTGAAGCAGAAGAAACGGACCGAAGCGACCGAAGATGGGATACTTTTGCCAAATGTTGTTTGGATTTGCAAATAATTTGTTACAGGAATCTTTCAGTTACTGAGAATAAAACGAGCCGCACTGGTTCCCCAACAGCCTAAATCGGCTATTACATACCTCCCCTTGTATGACCGAGAGTATGTGCGACATAAGTCCAAGTATCCAATGTTGCTTCGCAAGAGCGAATCAATATATTAGACTCCAACCTTGACCATAGTTCCCCGACTGGATATTTTTTATTTGATTTGTTTTTCGGGGGAGATGTCACACCACTACTCGCAACCCCTCACCTTAGCTACGTTCCTGGATACACGAAGTGTTAAATTTCTTCGCTTGCTACACCTTGTAGTCCGTATCCATTATTCAGCCATAAGGGAGTTCCACTTGCTAGTTGAGATGAACATGGGAAGAGGCAAGGTGTGTGGAGATTTAAAAATAACATTACTCGCCGGATCCAATTAAAACAATAAAACGTGCTTCCCGCAGTAATCGAGAATTGCTTCCACTGGGGTTTAGGAACATCTATAGTTAAAAATTTAGTCGTAATTCGTTGAAAGGTTTTGTAAAAAAAAAGTAATCAAGCTGTTTCTTTCAAATGTGCTTACATTTAACGATATACCATTCTTATCCCTTTGTAGTTCACGAACGTAATTCGTTAGAGCGCCTCTGGAATTCTGGGACGCCGTGTGCATTTTCTTGTAACGGAACACAGGATGTCAGCCAATAATGTACAGATGAGTTTTGTGCAAGCACAAGCGCGCGAAACAATGCCACGAAAGCATTTATTTTGTACATATATCATGCAATCTTTTCATATTACAACATAAACATGAAACATTTTGTGAACAAAGTAGAGTCCCTCTCACCAAAAGAAGGTGAATATCGCACCTCAAAGCATTGTGGCTAGTCATTCACAAGAAATTAGTTTAAAATAATTTTCTAGTTAATTGGACAGGGTTCAAGGCTATGGGGGTTTATATATTTCTTCGAAAGCACTTGAAATACACCCTTTCCACACACAAACACCCCAGTCTCCCCTAAAAACAGCTTTTGTGGACAAGGCGTTTGGGTACGAAACTCGACTCGGGACAAAATGCCCGTTCTGAGGTGATGTTTGAGAAGAACTGCCCGGCACCATCTGCGAGTATTGTCAGTGGTGGTTCTCGATTTTGTTTAAAAGAACTTCAAGCTATAGGACGAGAAGGGGTAGGCTGTATACACTTTGGAATATCGCGAATTGGGAGAAAATATTCACGCAGACATCTCGTCCAATATAATTGAGAGTGGATGCAACATAACAAAAAAATGTTTTAAAAAATACCTCCTAACTTTGGAGGTAGCATAACAGGACACGAATATTTAAACACAGAATGTGGTGAATCCCAGTTTAATAACGAATTCCGCATATTAGGGGATCCATTATATATATAGATAGAGTTCCATTGTTTGGTTTCCAAGTCATTTGAATCGACCTGAGAATTCAATACTAATAACTAACGAGAATGTCAAGAACACTGCAGCTTAGCTTGACTCTGTGTCGTATTTGATGAAAAGGATAATGTTCAATGTTTATGAAAGGGTTATGAAATACGACGAGAATTGTGATAATTGAGAATATATTAATTTCTGTTCCCTGTTTATGCTACGCTTTTAGACTGTACTAAAGAATTAGGGTCTGGGTTGGTGTGGCCTTCACAGTTAAAGTATGTCAATCAAAGTAACAAGTTTCAATAAAATTATTCCAAAACGAGTCATCCTACCAAGTTACAATAAAATCCCTTCATAAATATAACTCGTAGAATTTCCTAAAAGAATCTAGATCAAATGATGGCTCGGTAGTCACGGTTGACCGACCATGACCAAAATAAGAAAGTGTCATCTAGATATCATACCAAGTTATCATAGCAAGTTACAATGAATTCCCTTTATTAGAAAACAACCTGTAGAGAATGCTAAAGGAATCTAGGTCACATGACAAGGCAGCAGCGACTGCTGACCGATCGTGACCAAAATAGGCTAGTCTCATCTAGACGTGGTACCGCGTTATCTGTACAAGCCACAACGAAATCGCTTCGAAAATGTCAATTGTAGACTGTGCAAAACAAGTCTAGGTCAAAAGCTTGTGTGGCCATCACGGTTGACCTATCACGGCCAAAATAGGACGCTGTTATTTAGGCATTATACTGAGTCATCCTACAAATTTGCAAGGATATCTCTTCATAAATGCATGCTGTAGACTGTGCTAAAGGAATCAAGATAACGTACCGCTGCTGCCGTCACGGTTAACTGAACACGACCAAAAAAGGACGTTTTCATCTAGAAATCATACAGTTACAATAAAACCACTTCATAAATACGACCCGGGGCTGTGCTAAAGGTTTTCGGGCATCGGGCCCTCGTAGCCGTCGCAGTTGACCGATCGCGACTAAAAGGGGGCGTTCTCATCTAGAAATTATACGGCGTCAACCTGCCAAGTGACAATGAAATCTCTTCATAAATACGACCTGTAGACTGTGCTAAATAATTTCGGGTTTCTGACTCAGACAGCCGTCGCTGTTGACGGATCGCCAACAAGGGAATGTTCTCATCTAGACTCGACCTCGAACCTGCATATGAAATTTCGCTGTGATTGGACAAGAACTACGGGGTGTAGCCTATCCTAAAGAAAATGTGAACAGACTCACTTCCGCACGCGTGGTGGCAATAGTTTATCTTGACTTTGTCAACTTAAGCTACAAATTATGTGGCACCAATAAGCCGTCAAACAGGACAAACCAGACAATCCCGTGTAACTCAAAAAGAACTTTTAAAAACTCAGATAAAATAGTACTCGACTGAGCTTTTCTTTTTCCTTCAAACCTGGCCTTTAACCCTTTACCCAACGTAACGGCCAAAACCGGCCAGCGCTATTCTCAAAAATCGCCAATTAATTTTCAAAATATTTTCATTTTTTGTCTCAAAAACATAGGTTATGACCCCTCGTTGGAACGAGCTCGTCGAGCTCGTTCCAACGAGGGGTCATAACCTATGTTTTTGAGACAAAAATGAAAAAAATTAGTTATTCAAGAATTTTTTTTGCAAGTGTCGTCTGCTTTTCATGTTAGGTAAAGGGTTAAAATAGTTGCCTTTTGCTGACAAACAATTTAACACGGAAAGAATTAATATGTTTTTGTCTCACAAATCGTGTATATTGTAAAAAAAAACAGATGTGATGTATCGCAAAAGAAAACATATAACTCGAAGCGAGTGTTGTCATTGCAGTGACACAATAATTGCCTTGAAGACATTACAAGTGAAAACCTCCTGAAGCAATATCGCCCGATCATAATTCACACAAAGAGGCATGGAAAGGCTTGGGCAGCGAGGAGGAATTGAGTCGCATTGGGGGTGGTGGGGGGGGGGGGGAGAAGAACACGAAAGTGTTTGGGCCTTTTAGGGATGGGGTTACGGATTAATAGCAATCTCGCTCGATTATAATTCACCCAAAGATACAGACATGGACACGCTTTAAGAACGACGGCCTAAGTGGAACAAATTGTTCGGTAGCAAGAAACAAGTGTTTTTTGCGAAGGGGTTGCAAGTAAACACATCTCTTTTCAACGCACTAGAATTTATACCCCACCCCCACCCCCCAAAAAAAAAAAAATTATTTTCTTCAAATATAGAATCATAAAATGCTTTCAGGATAAAATAAGAGTGAATTTCAAAACGCTTACCCGTACGATAATAAGGGGAGAATATTAATCAATTTTGTATCATTTTTTTTTTATTCAACTAAACGATCTAGCCTGGTCCAATGGCAGGAAAATAGTTATATTTAGTTCGTTGTTTTTTTAATGTGTGTGTTTTTTTTTTGGGGGGGGGGGGGGATTTGTTGTTGTTGTTGATGTTTCTTTTGGTTGTATTTTGTTTGTTTTTGTTTGTTGTTTTTCTTCATGCCATTACGTTATTGTTGTGGGAAATGATTATGAGGATGTAATATTAATTATTTCAGAACAGAACGTGCGCCCTTTCGTGCCAATTTGTAAATTAAATTGATGCCACAAAGCTATATATGCATACTGTATTCTATATCACGAAAAACATGCGAATAATGTTACTTCAACCAGCCTTCAATTAATACACTCCCAAATACATATTTCTTCAGTAGCTGAATCGGTCAAAAATTCAACCGGCCGAAACGTATTGACTTGACGCCCGGCTGACTAAAATTGGCAGTGGCCGAAATGGCTTGCATCCGATACGTGCGTATCCTTGAAAATCAGAAGACAAAAAAACAAAGACAAATAAGATGTCTTCGTAACATAAATAATTCATAAACGACCCACCAAGCCTCTTTAATGACGGCGAGTATTTAGGATGTACTGGAGACACTTATTTCTGTTCCCGAAACAATTATGTACCGCAGTGTTGACAAATGGAACACGACTAACGGTATTCAATGTCACCTGCACAAAAAATTGGGTTGTTTTCATGTCACAGTTACAAAAAACTGTATCAAACGGCATAAAAGCACATATATCAATTACGGATTGTTTTGCGTGTATACTTTAAAGACAATGTACAGAGATGAAAAAAAAATAAAGCAAAATAAATAAAGGAGAATTACAAATATTCGTTTCGGATTTGCAGATGTCCATTTTATCTTCCGTAAACTGAATCTTACAGAGCATTGTGTTCAACATGCACTGTGCGCAGAATAGTTCCAGTTGATGAACGCCAAAATAAATCCCATTGACCACAGTGCTAACCTTTCACTCTCTGTACAACACACCAAGTTGTTTTGAAAAAAATAACTATACATCCACAAAGTACATTACCTCTTGAAAAAATTAAACTGGAAAAAAATATATGTTGCCACATGAAATTTCATTTTAAATTTCGAATTTTCACAACTACCGCATTATTACCTTATTAATCTTTTCTAAGGTGGACGAATCAAAATTTTAATTAATGGTTTCAAAGTAAAAATATATTTCACCAATCGGCTGATCAGCCCTATTTAATCCTACTCCCAAATGCTCCAAGTCACGTGTTCACTTATTTAGTGGTTCATAATCTAAAGAGATTCCAAAGTTGATTACAATATCTGTAATTTGGAATTTAATTTCAAAATAAAATACTACCAAATTGATTCCAAACATTTTTTTAAAATTCGCTGTTTTTTCTCTGATCTCACAGCATTTTATTTAACCCACTCTGTTTTAGGAGTAAAAAAAAAATTCTGAGGCATTTTCAGCCTTTCACACATTGTAATTAATTCCAGTAAAAAAAATCATTGAAAAGACATTCTTCAAATTGACATCATTTTGTATCAATACATTAATAGATCAGCCCCATGTGTACTTCAAGGCCCAATTATTCTAAAAAAAAAGGCTGAGTGCTAGAATATGTTAACCCCTTTTTTCTCAAAATAAAGATGGAAAAACATACTTCTCCTTCCACAAATGATTCTATATAGCACATATTTGCAAGGCAAAAACACCATATGAGAGAAGCACACCTTGACTCCAAATAACCTTATAATTTGAGTGGAAAATAGAAATAAAGGTACAAGCATGGGTTGCTATTTGACCCCCACCCCCACCGTACTAACCAATTCAGTGAAAAATCCAACACCCAATGCACAGGAGTCCTTCCATGATAGGTTTTGTGGCAGAAGTTTATCGAGTTTCTAGATGCATAACTTACTGAGATAAGAATCATCTTAGAAATCAATAAATCACACATATATTTTATCTTGTCACTAGCATAATGACCTCCGAATGGAAAATCCCCTTGGTGATGTATTGCAAATACATAAAAGCTCCACATGTACCCTTCCCAAAAATAATATTTTTTTGACTCTGCAGGAATTTTGAGGCAAATCAACCACATGACTCCTTGTATTATACTCATGGATGCCAGGCCCTGAATTCAAAATAAGGAGCGGAAACAAATGGGGGTGGAGGTGAGCAGAATAATAAATTCTTACAGATAAATCTAGATATAAGTTTTAGAGGTCATACAAATACATAGAGTGGCACAGCACTCCCCCCCCAACCCCACACCTGATAATGAGAACTACTGACCCAGTCTAGTTATTGCTAACCCTTTTCCCACCTCAGCATTCTCCACTTTTCAAAAAAAAAGTTGTTGAACCTTCTTAGAATCAAAAAAGGTGCCGATTCCAGAGAGATTCAACAACATATTTTTACTGGAATACACCCAATACATTAATCTTTGGAGTGGATAGGTACTGATTTAAGATATAATATGCAATATTGTCTATTACAGCATAACATTAACAAAAAGCAAATCTTTGCGAGACTACTTGGTAAAACTAATAATTACCGAGAAACCAATCATAGAGACAAGAGACAAAATTCAATTACCAGGAAGAATAGTCTCCATTCTGTACTGTATCCGAAGCCTTAGCATGACAGAAATCACATTTTTAGCACATTTATATTGATAGAAGGGGATTAAAATGGCAGAATGGAAGAAAAGAGACTTGCAGTAATTAAATGTGGAGTGAAGGCTTAGATGGCAGGTAGAAAAACATGACAAATTTTATTAATTGTGTTTCAAGGTGGCGAAACAGTTTATTGAAACTTCTCGGTATATGGTTAAACAGACTCATTCTGCAGAAATGGCTGTGTTTGCCACCATTAATTCTGATATTCTACCATGCATTGTCCCGAACAACTGGAAATTCACCAACTAGCCAGCCGACCAATCTTTCCTCTCATCTCAGATCACCGTTTTATTTTGCAAGCATTTTATGCATGCCAGGAAAGCAAAATAGGCACTGTGTCGTGAAAATTGGTCATCCCACACCTTCAAAATAGCATTTTCCCAAATCTTTGAACCATATTACAAACCAAAAGTGCTTGAATTGAAAAATTAACAAAACAGGAATATATAAAAACAAAGAAATATCATGAAATATCCCTCAACAACAGTTACAAGGAAATACTCCTTTAAGTTATGAACGCCTAAATAAATCCTATTGACCACAGTGCTAACCTTTCACTCTCTGTACAACACACCACGTTGTTTTGAAAACAAATACCAACACATCCACAAAGTATACCATCTCTTGAAAAAATTAAACTGGAAAAAAATATATGTTGTCACATGAAATTTCATCTTAAATTTCGAATTTTCACCACCACCATATGGTCTTGCACTGAATGACCTTCACATTTTTTTCGTGCCTCATGTTTTTGAGAGATTCTCATACATTCTGGCACTAAATTACAAACGAACTTATTAATACTTTCTAAAGTTGACGAATCAAAATTTTAATTGATGGTTTCAAAGTAAAAATATATTTCGCCCATCGGCTGATCATCCCCATTTAACCCTTTACCTAACATGAAAAGCAGACGACACTTGCAAAAAAATTATTGAATAACTAATTTTTTTCATTTTTTGTCTCAAAAACATAGGTTATGCCCCCTCGTTGGAACGAGCTCGTTCCAACGAGGGGTCATAACCTATGTTTTTGAGACAAAAAATGAAAAAAATAATGAAAATTAATTGGCAATTTTTGAGAATACCGCTGGCCGGTTTTGGTCGTTACGTTGGGTAAAGGGTTAATACTACTCACAAGTTTGGGTGTCATATGCTCCAAGTTACGTGTTCATTTATTTGGTGGTTCATAACCTTCAGATATTACACGCGCATGCGAGCTAAATGAAACTTAGAGTACTGTTGTACTACTGGTCTCTATACACATTAACTGCTAAGATGTTGAATATTCACATATAGAGAATTGTCCAATCTGTCGACCTCTTCGAAGAGTCGGGTGGGGGATGGGGTGGGGGAGTGTTGGCTGTTGGTATTAAAAAACAACGCTGAACAAAAACAATTCCCCGAAAATCTTTCAGTTTCCATCTCCTCGTAATCGTTGGTCACTTTTTTTAACCCTTTACCTAACGTAACGGCCAAAACCGGCCAGCGCTGTTCTCAAAAATCGCCAATTAATTTTCATTATATTTTTCATTTTTTGTCTCAAAAACATAGGTTATGACCCCTCGTTGGAACGAGCTCGTCGAGCTCGTTCCAACGAGGGGGTCATAACCTATGTTTTTGAGACAAAAATGAAAAAAAATAGTTATTCAAGATTTGTTTTTGCAAGTGTCGTCTGCTTTGCATGTTAGGTAAAGGGTTAAGAATACACTTTGATGTGTTGTTGATGTGTACATTTTTCACGGCATTCTGAATTGTACATTTACGACATATTTTAGTTATTAGTGACAAAATTCAAATTCCAGGATTGGAAAGTTGATTGCTAGTTACTGTTTTTCTTGCTAGGCTTTCATTAGCTGCAATCAACAGCTTTTGCGCCATCAAGCGACAGCAAAAGGAAGAGTTAGCGCGTTGATTGACGTACGCCATATTGGGGGTGGGGGGTGGGGGTAGGTAACTGGTGTTTTATCGCTGTTTTCTTATATGAACTAACCATTTGCATTTCATTTTCAGGAAATTGGCTGATACTTGTGTTGTGCCTCCTCAATAGCCAGATTGCAAGTTTAGCTAAGAATGTTAATATAAAATAAACGTTTGTGAAATATGCTTTATGTTTGTGTTTTACTATCAGAGATCGAAGCTAATAATTAATAGATGAACTTTGTTAACCTTCTTGTTTTCGGCATTTTGTAATGGTTAATGTTTTGTCTTATTTATTTTTTTTATTTCCAAATGGAATTCACTTTTTACCGATGCATGGCATAGATAAATATTAGTATAAAAGAGGTGCATTTTCCGATCCGATCGCAACACCAGTGCGCCAGTGGCTAGAAATTCTAAAAACAATATTTTGCGAAATCAAGACTGAATCACGTACAACGACTGTAAATATTATTTCAAATTCAATGCTGTCGCATTTAGTCTGTTCGTAAACGAGATTCTACAAGGTTGTTGAGGGGTAAACGGATTAAGAATGTCGACAGAGGCGGACTAGCCATACCGTTCACCCGAATCCTCCCACACTTATTGGGGGGCCCCAGGTACCCCAAAATTGATGCAGCCCAACACGTGTTGATTCATGGAATTTTGTGAAAATGACCAACAGACGAAATGGATCTGATTTCACAGACTGCCAGTATATCGATATGCTCTCTATGCCATTGGAACACAGAGAAATTCCGATATACCAGCACTGCACTTTGCATTTGATTGTTCACATGCAAGGAAACCACGTTTTGTCAGTTTGAACAATCAATTTTTTCTCCCATTGGATCGAACTATGGTCGGCTCGATGGGTCCAATCCCCTCCCCCTGGTGCAACAATTATTCACAATGAGCGACGAAGGTGATATAAATATGCCATCGAAATGTCCTCTATTTGGACCTCAACTGATCATTGGTTGATTTCTTGGACAAGTCCGCCCCTCAATTTCGACCTGATGATGACCCGTTCAAAACTCTGTCCGCTTTTGTAATAACTGTCGTAATTGTTTTGCGCTTCGGCGTACACACCTCGCCACGTCTACATCTTCCACACACGCATAAACGTTCTATGTTTTAAAAGGCAATGACGGGAAGGGATCTCATGCCGGAATAGTTGATAACCTAAGGTGAGCACTGGTCAGGGTGGCAAACAACCCATATGAAAGGAGGGGTGGGTTGAGGTGGGGTGGGTGTGGCTCACGTTCGGAATTGTCATTAACAAGGGGCTAATGTCCAAGTGTCAAATGTTCGGGAGGAACACTTCCGGATTGGCACATCATGCACAGGGATGGGATTGAGGATTGGGACGAATGTTCTATATTCGATAAATCAACTCAACCCGTAGAATTTTTGTTTGTAATTTCTGCAGTAATGGAGAGTTAAGGAACGTTAGTCGCATTAGACACGACCTCCTCGAGAGACAGTGCGAATATTGATGCCTTCCTCAGAATCACCCCCTCCCCCACACCAGGCAGGCCATTTCTCTGTCTGTCTGTTGAAATGTATGTCCATGCCTTGTCGATTCTCCCTTGTTTGATCATTAGTTGTAAAAACAAGACTATTCACCTTATTTCAAATAAAAATGTTTGTTTTCAGAACAAAATTCGCGATGAAGTCTTAGGGTTTTGAATTAAAACAACATTACTTTCATTTCATGAAAGAAGCAAAACAATGTTTTTTTTATATAACTGACAATTGCAATTGTTCCTGCAAGCACCGGCCGCATAGAAATCGCAAACTGGTTTCGGTAATCGGAGATTTCAACGACATCGAAAGAGATTTCGATTTAAAACAGGTTACAAGTGCAGAAACTGGGCTTTCGCAAAAGTATATCTTCCAGGTCGCTAAAAATCGTCTTAAAGTTTGGGGGTTTTTTTCATCTCTAAAATTTTTAAACTATAATGTGAAGACATCGCGTCGCGATGTTCGTCTTGCGATACACTCCATAACATTTCGAAAATATGACACTATTCTAAAAGGAATATCGCCTTAATAAGGTGAAAGTATGAAGTTTTAATAAAATATTATCGCCCTATGACAGACTTTTGTTATATCATTGTCGAACAATGTTTAATCGTTTATGTTGAAACTAGCGGGTCCTCCCATCACAGGACGGGAAGCTCCTCCTGCAGGACAGAACATTCCTAGTGGCATAGCCTAACAGGGGAGATAATCAAACCTTTATCTCTAGCTGGACTGAATCAGGGAAAAACACACTTTTCATTTATAAAATAGATGGAAGGTGGAGTCCAGGTTGTGTAAAGTTTGTTAAGGCACTGATTGGTGTGAATACCATTTTTTATGTGATGATTTTTTCACCGTTCTGAGAATACTCTTCGTTTTCAAATTATCACACTATCATCCGATTTTAAAGAAGCAAAACATTTTAATACATTTTTCTGAGTTGAGTTTATTAATGTCCACGAAACAAATTCAATGCCCGGAACAAATAATTAGTCAGAATAAAACTCCGTGGATGTTGAAATAAAGTAGAAAACAGTTGTAACGAAATGCCAGTCTTTTTGTTGTCTCTTCACAGTTGTAACGAAATGTCAGCCCTATTGTTTGTCCTTTCACATAGGGACTTTCTTTTTCCTTTCAGAAAGTCCCAGGGGTAATTTAATGACTTCAAACTCCTACCACGAAACTGAATACAAGGTTGTTGGGGTATTTTTTTTTCTTTGTTTGTCTTTTTGGATGCTTAGCAGTAGTATACCACACATAGTTTTCCCTTATCAGCTGGTGGACCTTTGTGTCGTACCTCAAAAGAGACCCAGATATCACGTGGATTATTATAGTAGCGCCTGCATGGGTGGCAATATTGTAATACAATTGCACTGTTACTACACGAGGTTATTGCTTTTGCACAGTTCAGGCTTCGGAAATACTTGTTTCCGCTGGTCATTGTGTATAGCGGTGGTCTCCATCTTGTATCATACGATGGGAGGTGGTTGCTTTCAGACACGTGTATGTTTTGGCAGTTTCTAGATGTTTTAGACCAAGTCTGGCATTGACAGCTATCGCCACACCGAATCGGATCACCATATAGGCCCGGCCAACCACTTGAAACAACGGAAATGCTTCCGAAGGGGTCAAATAGTCGACATAGAAATCGCTCGAAAGGGTCATGACAGCCCTTTCGACTCGTCTGGGTGTTCTTGTTCTTTAGTGGTCCAGTATGGACCAGTGGTTTGTGGACCTGTGGGGGTCAGTGGTATATGGTCTACAATGCCAGAAACAACAATTTTAGCTATCTCTAGCTGGCCCTGTCTGACTTCTCTTCTCTGCCATTGACCAATATGTTAATATTGATCAAGCAAGGAATCGTTTCTGTTGTGTTTGGCTCTTGTGTGGGGGGGGGCGTGATAAATCCCTCTGTGAGCTCTAATATACCGATCCTCATGTCATCAGGTGGATATTGGCGTATAGAACAAAAAGAGAATCTCAAATGAGTCAGAATTTGATAGGAAATTACTAATCCGATGCCAATAAAATCGACTTGAGCCTAGGATTACCGAGGTTTAAACCGATTCAGTGAAAGTGGTTAAGTCATTAGACTTTAGCGAATATGAGATTATTTTTATTGCATAATCTGCAATTTAATCCTTTACCTAAAATTACGGCAAAAAGTTACTAGCAGTGTTAACAAAAATGGACACACATGCTTTTTCTCAACGTTTTCCTTGAAAACATAGCTTTTTGAACCCGTTAATCGAGCTTGGTTAAATTAGGAGCCATGAGCTATGTTTTCGACCGCTTTAGATATCCGGGAACTGTCATGAACAAATATCTTCTAATATCGGTATTAGGTAAATAGTTAATCAAAATATATGAGGAGATTAATACAATTATACTTTCAACAACACACAATGTTCTTATGTCGACGTAAACTTCTGACGTCAGCCGTTTAATAGGCATGTTGTGAACGATATATCCAGGATGAGCTATTTGACGGTGATAATGATTATGTGGTAAATGGGTATAATCTCAGGTGATCGATATCGGTAGAGCATAACTATAACGCATATAACACTTATGATTCTTCCACATGCGGACCATGTGGAATTCCCTCAATGAGGTCTAAATGTAACATAATACACGAGTTATCAAATTTCGGGAAAATCTGAAGGGCCAAAAACTAAAAAAGTAAATTTCGTGAAAACGTTTCTTTATTGAAGTTCTATTCAGATGAAGCAATGTTGGGAATAAAAATAACACCGTTCGAGCTTAATGGTTCGCCCATCATCACACTATATGTGTCCAAAACAAACTGGTAACACATACTGTCCATGCCATAGCGGAAGTATTCCAAGATACTTGCTGAAAAAATTACTGGTCAATTTTATTATATCTGTATGTTTATCAATATTCATGGCCAAATCATAGATTTTAACACGATCACTTCAAGCAACGTACATTCATATTAGAACTACGGTGGTTAGGTAATTTCTGTCAGAAAAACAACAACTTCGCTAGTATGCTAAAAGACTAGTTTGGAGAATCACGTACCCTTAGCAAAAAACATCCATCACAAGGAAGTTCTCACATTATAAAATGAATATCCAAGGAAAGGCCAGAAATGATTACTGGCAAGCTCTCCAGGAGCGGGAGGGAGGACTCGTTGTTACAGTACTTGTTATATTATCACCTTATCATACCTTCTTTGTAACAGTAACGGCTCAACCTGTTGCCTGATGGACACTTTGATTTTTCAGGCTATAAACAAGAGGAAAATAGCAATCGTTGTATTTATGTGTGAAGGCACTCCTTTGCAGACAAAAGTTTGCATTATTTGCATTCATAACTGTAAACACTGTGCATGAACAAATACATCTTAACTGTTACAGGATAGACTGCGTTAGTCTACTCAAGACAGGTGTGAAGCAAAATCAAATGTCAACTAAAATTATCATTTTTAGCAACATTGTACGATCTTATAATCAATAAAAAGTGGCATATCCAGAAATAGGTCAACTGCTTTGCTTTGTAAAGTTCAGGAGAATTTGGAATTCGAAAATTTCAACTTTGACTAAGGCAAGTGATTGCAACAGATAAATGGGAAGGAAATTTTGTTGGAATCACGAAAACACTGTACAGAGATGTGCAGAGTGTACTTAAACAGGGAAACATCACAACGAAAAGGTCACCAAATGGAGATATACCATAAGCAGGGGTGCATCCTTTCACCGATTCTGATTGCATTATACATAAAAATTTAGGAAAATAGTTGCAAGGGCTGTGGGGTTAAAAGTCGGAGAAACAAAAATTCCAGAAATTTTCATTGCCGATGACATGGTGTTATTAGCCTAGAAAGAAGAGGAACTACAAAAAACTATTAGTCATAGTAGGAAAGTACGGGGTGAATAACATCTTGAACTTAACAAAAACAAAGTCAATGTTATACCTGTGTGGCGTATGGCAGAAGAGGTCGGGAGGGTAGATAGTTGGTAAATGCTCTATTGGTGAAGAGGAAAGCAAGGATATAACAGTGGAAGAAACGGGCGAATATTAATACTTGGGGGGTAAATCGGGGTGTTACAGGCAGGGACATACACAGAAAGCACACATATAAACGTAAGACATAGGGGTAAAAATACTCAGTCAGTTAAAACTTCTGGGAAGAAATAGCTTTCACAAGGTGTTCGTTGGAAAAATAATTAATTAATAATCGGAAAATTATGCTGCCTAAATTACCTGATAAACCACCCCGAAAAACAGATGGCGTAAGCGGCGTTTTATCATGTATGGAACTATATCATCCAGCAAAGTTGGATAATGTGGGCGAGGGAGCTAATGCAGAAGTAATAAAATGAGACTGAAGAACTAGAAGGGGAACTGTAGCCGGGGAGGAGCTTTATAAGGGAAAGAGTGCTCGAGGATTGTAACAGAAACTGGCGAGCTTGAATTAGGTCCAAGAGTTTTTTTAGACGGGCTATATCAACAGGATGTTCCAGCTTTTTAGGAGTACCTAGATGGATCATTGTTGTTCAAAGTGAGACCCAAGTCACCAGAGTTGAAGGGGAGAATCCGGAAAGGCGAGGAAAGAGAGTGTCCAAGTGTAACTTTGGAGCATTTCATTTTAGAATGGCCCAAATATTTGTCCAGTGGAACAAGACTCATTGGGAAACCAGTGAAAAAATGGACTGGAAAGATGAAGGATAAGAAAGCGCCAATAGGGGAATTATGAAACAGTTTTTGACTGAATGCTGGGAGATTACGAGGGAGAGTGGGTGAGAAACAATCCCACAGATCACTTGGTTAATGTAGGCTTCTTGTCAGAGGACCGCGGCAAATCAGCGAAAAGCCGAAGATGTATTTATTTATTTATTTATTTATTTATTTATTTATTTATTTATTTATTTATTTATTTATTTATTTTATTTATTTATTTATGTAATAGCTGGGCAAATCATAAAAGATTTAATTTTCTCAAAAAGACCTAAATTTAAAAGAAATACAAACACCATTCATTAGAACATTACGATTTAACTTGACTTGCAATTCCGTGTAACAATTCTTTGTGCTTACTGTTGCAGTAATTTCAGTATATAAGATCTGAGGAAATATGCTTCAATCAGTGAATTCATGCTTACTGAACATTCAATATTTCCCAACAGTAGAAAATAAAACAAATTAAATGCGGTAGCTGGAAAATGTTTTAAAAATAACACCATTTCCTATTCTAGTTCTGCTTAGAAGAAAAGGTTTCCCATAAGGACTTTTTAACAAATTCTTTAAATTATTTAGAAAAGTAAGGTTATGATTTCCCATTGATTCTACGTTCAGCCTACGATTCTTGACACCTCTGATGACTTTAATTTGATGTGGCGGAAAGTGTTTGTTTCGGCGAAAGTGACTAATGCAAAGTTTGAATCCTTAATGTAACAGTCTGATATCTCCTGTAACAAAAATCCATTTTGTTTGAAAAAAAAACACACACATAACCTAATGATAATGCTCAACAAATGATCATATTGTGCAAACCGAATGAAAAGACTATAAAAATGCAATCAATAACAGTTCGTGAATTATTTGGACACTTTTAACATTCACTGTTGTCTTTTTAATAACAGACAGCATCCTTCCTGTTACTTACCAATGACATATTTTATTGTTAGTTCAAATTCTACCGTTCTGTCAGACTCAATGAATGCCTCAATCATTTTTCAAACAAATCAGCAACAGTCAGTAAAATAAGATTGGAAGATTTACAGCTGAGTCAAACAAAACGCTTGTTGCAGAGTATTCTTCTCCCTCTTGTTGCAATTTTAGTCGTTCCCTTAACAATTTAGCTGCAACGGGAATGACTGTAACGGTAAGGAATTACACGCAGTATTTATCATTGCCGATCAATGAGTTATCCCTAGAGTACCGCGAATTTATGAGAGTTAGAAATAAACTAAAATGCCTCTATAACAACACATTTGTCAACTTGCAATTCCCACACAGTACGTGTCAGTGTTGCGTTATTGCATAGACTATTTTCAAAATTATGCCAGGGGATTTACCTACCTTCAATCTTGGTGTGGCCGTTTCGAAGTACCAGAGGATGAAACAACATTTTCTTTCTTCTGACCGATGTCCCAAAATGCTGTGAATTTCAAATTTATCTAAAAAGGAGATCGCTTATTACTTTTCAAGTTTAGAAGTTTGTTACGGGAGAGATATTTTGGCGAGTGACACAACTCAAACATTCTTTTCGATAAAATGGAGCCATCTAAAATATTTTTGAGTGTTCATTTGCACGCAAATGCATACACAATTTATAAATAAATCCAAATATCATGTCATTTATTCACACATGCCATTGGTATGACTCGAGTAAAACAAAAATCAAATTTGGGAGAGGTAATTTTGTTGAATTCCAGTTGAAATCGGGTCTGCTGATAGACACAGATGTCACCAATAATCAATGCTACGCAATATAAGCGTGCCGACCATTCAGGTTCTATTGCATACTAGACTCTCCTGGGCCAATGGACACTATTTTATGCCGAAATTTGATAATGACTCACATATCCTCAGCTGTGTATTGGATGTTCATTGACCACGATGGTTTACTATCGGGGTAGTTTTATCAGGGGATCATGGGCATAGACACTTTTGGTTCTTTCGATTGTGTCTTATGGGGCAACAAAGGCCAAGCAGACATCCCAATGTGATGTCTAACCTAATGTTCGAAAACAGGAGATGCCATTCTCGATCTGCTGTCTAGCCTGATATATCCGATCATCACAGACGTTTGGATAAAACAGACGATTTCACAGCCCGTTAATGTGATAAACTTGTTGTCGATATATCAACAGCGATTAGCTTCTATATAAAGCCGCAGTTTGACATCAATTCTGCCTCTACGTTAAGAATTAGCCTCAACTATCCAAGTTCTCATCACACCTGTCTCAAACGAAGCTCACGTGACATGCGCATAATTTTGAGGCGACAGCGTTACAAGCTCGAAATGAATACTAGAGTCCTTTGCACTGAAGACTCTGGACGAAGTTCTTCTTCGAGGTCTGTTTGGAAATGTTTTTTTCAACAGTTTTCACGAAGCTTATCTACAGAAAATGTAAAAAAAATGGCGGCGGTCACTGGGTAGCTTCTTGAGCTCTGTCATGGAGGAAGGTAGATTTGTGAACCTGTGATTGATGATGGTGCGAAATTTTCTTTGACAAGTGACTCTGTTATGTACGGATTTATGTGATGATATTTCCAAGCGCATTCTGGTCTCTGGTGCTTTACCAGGCCTCACTAAAAACTTTGTTACCTATATTTCGTTTATAATCTGTTCTTGGAGCCGGAATATTCACTTGGATCTGGAGTAGTGAGTGATGCCGTTGTTTTAACTATACACAATGTGTTAATAATATTAACGTCTACTTTCTTGGGTTTACTAGTAATTCCCGAAGAAATAATGTTTGTGTAAAGCTTTACTTTTGCGTGTGATATAACTTTTATATCCAATTCATGAAGTTATCTGTTGTTGTCACGATACATGCACTGTAACTATCCCGTATTTATGCAGCTCTCTTTGAAGACAACTGTATCATTTGTACCTCACACATTGAACAGTTCACTTATCGCTTGACCGATCACCTGATTCTTATTGATCTCTATCGATTGTTTCATAATCGTTCAACAGTTGAGACCCAGACGTACTCGATCTCAACACAGTGCTCAAAAGTGATTGGAATTTAATTGAATTTAATTGATTGGAATTTAATACTGAACTCTGAACTTGTGTTAATATTTTGTGTTTTTATTGTCCCTTTAGTGACAATACCATATGATATATATATACGCTACTATGACATGGTGACATTGTGAAGCCTGTTGATTTGTTGTCAAACTTTTGTTTTAATGGGCAGAAGTAAACAAAAAAACCCTGATAAACGCCGCCGTGATTCCGACGACAGTATCCCGGTGACCCCGCACACAAAAAAGCAAAACCTAAACTACCAAGTGAGCTTTCACCGGACTATGTTCATTCACAAAATTCGACCAAAGAAACCAGTACTGAGACTAATCTCGAAAGTATAAGTGCCAGTATATTAAATATGGCAGAATCGATACCTACTGCGCAAACCACTCTAAACCCAGTAGCGGACTTTTTAAAAGTACTGGGCCACCCCTCTGTCAAAGACATGCTTGGGGATATAATAAATAAAGCAGTAAACAATGCAGTGAATGAGCGCTTTGTAGCAATAGAATCGAAGGTGGCGGAACTTGAAAAGACTATCATTGAACGGGATCTAACTATATCTGGCCTGAGCAATGATTTAGAAGATCTTCAACAATATGGCCGCCGTACGAACCTCAGGCTATCAGGTGCTCCCGAGACTCAGCAAGAAAACACTGACACAATAATTCTCGAAGTTGCAACATCTATTGGTGTCCCATTATCTCTGAATGACATTTCGCGAAGTCATCGCCTCGGACTAAGACGGGACCCAACAAGCCATCGCCCAATCATCTTTCGTCTTAATTCATATCGAACTAGGGACAAACTGTTTAAGGCAAAATCCAAATTGAAGCAACTTGATCCCTTCAAACTGTCTTGCTTCCACGCCTCCACAATAAATCGAAACACAAAACCTTATATAAATGAAGACCTTACTAGGCTTCGTGAACAAATCGCAACTAGAGCGCGTATGCTACAAAGAGACTCTAAAATATTAGGCACATGGACTGCTTGTGGAATAATATTTGTCAAACTTAAAGATGAATCTGTGCACCGCTTAACAAAACTTCCCGAGTTAACAGAACTTGAGGATAGGCTTCAAAGCCGCCCTACATGATGACCCTTCAATTGGCGCAACATGGTGACCCTTTACCTAGCGTAACTACCAAATCGACCTTCAGGCTATGTAAAAAGACGATAAAAACTTATTATTTTCAAGTAGCCTTTTTCTCTCTCTCTTTCTCTCTTGTTGTACCTTACTTTTTCCTATTCATTCTTCAACTACTTTTGACTTCTAATTTTGCATCCTTGAAGCATGGCTTGCGGCCTCAGCCGGGGCGGGCTCATCGAGCGCACGTCGATTGTGGGCAGGAGTGGTGCTCTGGGGAGCAAACATATGAAAATTTTCAATCGGAGAACAATCTGGGCAAATGATGTATTCCACATGCTAGGTAAATGGTCAAACTTAACTAGCTGGTTAATCCTTGAACCTCCTTTAGCCACTTTATACTGCTCCAACAAGTTTACCCCAGGTTTATTTTTAATTGTTTTAAAATTCAACAGTGATGCTGCTTCTATCTCGACAGTTTCTCCACGTCACTGTTGGCTGCCTGAAGACACAGCCAACAGTGACGTGGGGACATTGCTTGGTTATCTGCGTCTGTGACATGTGTCGCGGTATAGTAATTACTATGAAAATGACCTGTGGAGACTCTAAGGGTTACTGGGGAAATATATGTACTTAAAACAGATTTATAGACTGACTGTCATCACTTGTAAGTTGGTAATAGATTTACAGACTGACTCCCCTCCCCCATCACTGGTAAGCTGGTAATAGATTTGACTAACTGCTCTCCAGTATACGTTCTCTTTTTTTACAAATGTTCCGGCATCACTTCTGAATCACACTTATTGCAAAATTCTTGTATCCAAAGTTCCCTTTTTTATTTTTTGCATATTCATAATACATAACTTCACGTGTCAAGCGGATATGGGACTAATCCGCACATTTTTCAGGGTCCTTCTTAACTCGCCTAAATGTGTATTGTTTAGATGACCTCATTAGCCGAGGATAGAAGAGGATTGTTCAAACCAACCATCGGTGACTGCAAAGTCCCGCAGTATCTGGTAACATAAAAAAGATTATTTGCATTTCGGATCCAGCATGATATAATAACAAACAATGCAACAGATGCTAGTTACTTATGCCACCGGCTGTAATCATAACCTCAGACCTACGAGCCATTCATTATTGCAAGCGGAGATCGACACTTAAAGGCTCACAGTCCATGTTAGCCATGGTCTACAACGACCTGCCCTGCATACTAGCAAATTTTCTTGACACATACCATATCCATAACTTCATGTGTAAATTACACGTCTTTCCCTCCCAGGGCTTACAGTTACAAACGAATCCGCGAAATGAATCTAGCAGTCCCGACTTGATTTGATGCCGGACTCAGGAGAGTCTGAAGCATATGATAGCCCATGGGAGGAAATGTCAACAACTTATTTTGCAAACTCCCACATCTTCTTGGACTTGGTATCTAATCGAGTCATGGATGTTATTAGCAGCCATGGCTTGATTTGGTGTCGGGCTCGGCAGGGTGTGGAGCATATGATAAACCGTAGGTGGGAATGTCAACAACTTATTTCTTGATCTCCCCAGAAACAATCACCTGGTGGTTAGAGAATTTCATGTTGTGGCCTAAATGGATTTGCGCGAATATAATTCGCGAGAATCGATGTAGATTTTGGTGATGTCAATCGAATTTTAAGTGCAGCCTACTGTTGTATGTCATTTAATGTAATTAAATACTAGTTCCCCAAATTAGTTTATATATATATATACAGTGCCAGGCCTATCGACATCAGAATAGCGTCACCTCTACAGAGCTCCCTTGCCATCTCTTTAATGCTTTTGACTATCACAGCTTGTGAAGCAAGGCCGCTTCTGGAAAATGGGGTGTATCACTATTCACACAGGGCTAGACGACTCTGGGCACTACCCTGATGAAAAAGTGTAACTTTCCAACATCTTCCTGTCAACTTTCGCACTTTCGCGACAGGAAGATATCTAATAAATATTATCTGACCCACCATCCTCCAGCCTACCCCTTTGTCTGATACGCCTCTTACTGTCTATATAACAAATCTTAAATCATCAAACTGATTCATATATTGCAACATGGTTACCCTCAGTTTATAATGAGCCAAAAAACTAGCAACTAAACCAAGAGCTTCTACACTCTCTCAACTACCCGGATGTTCCAATTTGAACCCATTGAATCCATCAACAGCAAAACTTAACACACATAATCCCAATTATTTGTTGTATGTCCTTCCTCCAAGACAATACAATGAAACTCAGTATACCTTCCTCCAAGACAATACAATGAAACTCATTATACCTCTGTTTATCTTAGATAGGATATTTTCATTATTCATTATAAACACTATTTTGCACACTGCACACCGCACTTATTTCTCACCCATCTCCCTCTCTAGAAACTGCCCTTTCCACCAACTGTCTTCTTTCACAAAGCCAAACTGTACTTTCTACCCCACACAAATGCTCTTTGACCCAAACGAAAGTGACCAGAGCCTGGTTGGCCGGGCGATCGGAGGGGCCCACTCGCTTCTGCTGTTCTCCCAAACCGAATCAAAGTGGATGATTTAGATACCTACAGAATGCGAGTGGGCCAATTCGCTAGTGTGGCAAAAAGTGACATACATCGTAAAAAACAACTTATTCCTCACACAGTTTTGCTTATTCCCTTATATCTGTGGTATAATGTAACCGGTCTCAGACTTATGCTATCCCTAACCTTATCCACTAATTGGGAACACACCAGTAAAGGCTTGCTAAGAAATATTGCCTACGCACACAATCAATTCTCGCAAAGCAAAACTTACACGTACTGCCAGGTAACGTTGAAAAACGAACGAGAAACCGCTCTACCTATGATCTCGAAAGGCAACCAAGAGATTATGTATCTTTGAAAATATTTATGGTCATCTGTGTTGTGATGACCGACTTGTCTCTGTGGTTATTAATCCTTCATGTTATGGCTGGTGATATAGAGACAAATCCCGGTCCTGAAAATGTAACACCTTCACCCATAACTGATACATCTTTTTCCTCTGCATCACCCAGCACATCACATTCTACCATCTCAATATCTAAAGTCTTAAACCAAAACTGGACTCTCTAATTTGTGAGATGCAATGCTATGACATATGCATTTACAGAAACTTGGCTTGATACTTCTGATAATAACTCGGACATAGAATTACCGAACTTTCAGCCTCCACTAAGAAATAATCGTGAATCTAGGGGTGGTGGCGTATCGATGTACATAAAAAATAATATTCCATATAAACAGAATAAGGACCTAAATATAAAAGGCCTCGAAAGTCTGTGGGTACAACTTTTTACTGACCAAGGGTCAATTCTGTTTGGGGTTATTTATCGCCCTCCCAACTCTCCCAACGAAACTTGGAACTTAATTTCAACGGTATTCGAAAAAGCGCTTGATGCAAACATTCCAAAGGTAATAATAACTGGTGATTTTAACGACAACCAATTGAGGGTTCAAGACGGAGCACTACAGCAATTACTCACTGACTACAACCTCACCCAAACTGTAAGGGAACCGACGCACTACACAGAAACATCTTGTTCTCTCATCGACGTTTTCATAGTGAACGATCAAATACTTCCATATATCGCTAAAACGGATGTCATTGACCCATTCCTCCCAGACCATGTACGATATCACTGCCCAATACTCTTGGTTCTGAAAATCCCCCAAACACAAGCCCAACATCGTCAAGCGCAACATATGGTCATATGAAAGAGGGGATTACGCTGGCCTTAACAATGAACTTGACAATATAGACTGGGAAAAAGCAGTATTTGAAACCTCAATCACCACTACCGTCGATAAGCTCACAAACATATTACTTACTATTGCGGCTAAATATGTTCCAAATAAGATGACCTCGTGCAGACCTCAACAACCCCCATGGATGCACAACAATATCAGAAAACTAATACGCCAGCGCAAGCGCCTTTACCACACCGCCAAAAAACACAACACTCCACAGTCATGGGAGAAATACCGCCAGAAACGCAACCAGACAATCGCTGACATCAGGAAAGTAAAAAGTAACTTTTACTCTAAAATGGATACTAAATTGAACTACCCGAACATACGCGACTCTAGCTGGTGGTAAACATTTAGCCGTTTGATCTCTACGAAGCATAGGCCCATAACGATGCTGGAGGCTGACAATAAAATGATTGCCACTGACTTAGAGAAAGCAGAAGCTTTTAACAACTACTTTTGTAGTATATCCTCGGTCGGTGATTCTAATCATGCCCTTCCTGAGCTCCACACAAGTCCAGACCAATTGAAACTCAATGCCATTATACTGACCACTGATGGCGTACTGAAGGCCTTGAACTCAGTCAATGTATCCAAAGCCAGTGGTCCTGATAACGTCAACCCCCACCTACTTAAAAAATGCGCTTCCAGCTTATCTACCCCCTTAACTAAGTTATTTAATATTATGCTACATAGCTCGACTTTCCCGAAACAATGGAAATTAGGTAACGTAACTCCCATTCCGAAACAAGGTGACAGCACCGTGTTACAAAACTATAGGCCAATTACCCTACTGAGCTGCTTAGGTAAAATTTTCGAAAAATGTGTCTTCGAAAAAGTTCTATCATTTCTCAAAACTAATATGCTTCTCACCCCACTACCTTCCGATTCGACGGTTCTGCAATTAACTGATATTTATAATGCTTTCAGTTCAGCACTTGACGATGGCAAAGAAATTAGGGTTGTATTCTGTGACGTGAGTAAAGCTTTTGACAAGGTCTGGCACAAAGGCCTTTTATACAAACTCGAACATATTGGAATATCAGGCCCCCTCCTAAAATGGTTTGAATCCTACTTGAGTGGTCGACAGCAACGAGTAGTACTCAACTCCGTATCGTCTTCCTGGGCGCCAGTCAAGGCTGGAGTGCCCCAGGGTTCGATCCTCGGCCCCCTACTATTTCTTATCTGTATTAATGATATCGTTGATGACATCGCTAGTAGCATACGACTGTTTGCAGATGGTACTTCCTTATATTTAGCCGTCGACGACCCAGACATAGCCGCTGAGATATTAAGTAATGACATAAAACGAATTGAGACGTGGGCCAACAAGTGGCTTATTAAATTTAACCCCCCAAAAACCGAAACATTGTTAATTACTCGAAAAACACGGGAAACAGCACTCCCAACTTTAAAAATGTTCTCGACAGATATCGACGAAGTCTCCCAACACAAACATCTTGGAATAACGTTCAACAATATAGGAACATGGTCAGCCCATTTTACCGACATTAGAGCCAAAGCCTGGAAACGTATTGATATTCTGAGACGATTCAAGTATCGACTCGACCGTAAAACCCTTGAAACAATTTATTATGCATTTGTACGCCCAGTGATTAGGTATGCTCTCACTGTCTGGGATAACTGCACGGCGAACGAAGCCAACGAATTAGAAAAAATCCAAGTGGAAGCTGCACGCCTTGTCACTGGGGGGACCAAAAGCTCAAGTAGAACGCAGTTATATATCGAAACGGGGTGGGAAAAACTCGAGACCCGAAGGATGCATCATAAGCTTATACAGTATTTCAAAATGGTCCACGATCTTGTTCCCGCCTATTTATCAAACATGATTCCGTCTCTCAGCTCTGGATCACAAAGCTACAACCTTCGACATACTAATAATCTAAGAACTCCACTCTGCCGAACACACCTTTATCATACCTCATTCTTACCTGCCACCACTCGTTTATGGAATGACGTGCCTCTTGAAATCAGACAAAATAACTCGCTGACGAATTTTAAGTCATATCTAAATAGAAATAAACGCGTTGTTCCATCCTACTTTTATGGGCACAGGTCGCGTCGAGCTCAAATCCTACATTGCCGCTTGCGGCTCAGCTGTAGCGGTCTGAACAGTGACTTATTTAATAATTTTGTCTCTGAATCATTCTCATGCAGCTGTGGAGCACGCGAAACCGTGGATCATTACTTCTTTCACTGCAATGGGTACGCGCAGATACAACAAACTCTCGGCAGCATCCAACACCACATTACCACTGATACCTCATTATACGGTAGTGAACATTATGGCCCGGGAATAAATAAATCTATCTTTGAGAAAGTTCACGAATTCATTCTTCTTACCAAACGTTTTCACTGAACAACCCACCCTTTTTTCCTCATTGCACAAATAGTTGTGGATCTCGATGTATACCGCGCGAAAACTTAGGCACTGGCCACTGTTTCCCTTGGGTCTTTCCAATTCTCGACTCTATCACAAAGTCTTTGTCCTCCTTCCGCACACTATAACCTCCATTATCTCTTTCTGATATCCAATTATTGTTTGCTTTTTTCTTCTTTTTTTTTTTATTAGCCTGTGCAAAAACCAAGATTTCCCTGTACTATTGATATCATCATATGTATATTTTCCTATGGAGACAGCCCTGCATAAGCTATATAGCTTCCTGCTTAATCCATTTCCAATTTAGCTATGTACACAACAGCAATATATTTTGTATTCTTCTTTTGTTGTTTCTTTGGGAAACCCTTTACCCAACGTAACGGCCAAAACCGGCCAGCGCTATTCTCAAAAATCGACAATTAATTTTCATTATTTTTTTCATTTTTTGTCTCAAAAACATAGGTTATGACCCCTCGTTGGAACGAGCTCGTCTAGCTCGTTCCAACGAGGGGTCATAACCTGTGTTTTTGAGACAAAAAATGAAAAAAATTAGTTATTCAAGAATTTTTTTGCAAGTGTCGTCTGCTTTTCATGTTAGGCAATGTAAGATAAACGTGTTTTTATGATAATGATTCGCATTTCAGTTAAATTTAACATCCCAGCTTCATAAGATATCATGGATATAGAAAATGGGACCCATAGTGTGCATGTTTTTCAATAGATGGCATTTTCAGTTGCCCCTCTCATACCGCAGAACGCAGAGTGATTTGCTACTACCTGGACGCAATTGCCGATTATCGGTAAACAATATAAACTATTTTCACCCAAACATGACCATTTAGTTAAACCGGATAGCAATACACACATCTACCCAGTTTCAAGTCGATTGTGCCCGTAAAGGCTGGGCACATACGACACATCACCACAAATAGAAAAGACAAACACATTTACTCAAAGTATATGAAGATTCCATTCAAGAGTCATATGATATATTATCACATGATAGCCTGTGAATTATCGTACATTATCTAAAAGACATTTCTCTATATCCATCGACTTGACGAATAACGAGGAATGTCCCACAGTAGCTTCCTTAACGACATCACGCTCGGTGCATCACTTCGCCTTCGATACTGTTACAAGTGATTTACAAGCAGTACTAGAAGTCCACGCTATTCCAAGCCGTTTTTAGTGATTCTATCTGGATGTATGGAAATAACAAAATAAGCAAGTAAAATAATTAGATGTATAGAAAGTGACTCAAAAAGTGATATTGTGCCTTGAACTGGGTAATTTTCAAACAAACTTGTTGATCGATTCATCCAGGATGTTATTTTGTTTACTTTTGGATGAATCTGTGCACTCAATTTCCAAATTCCTTTGTAGTAAATTTACATTTAAAATGTTTTAAAAATTAACATTAATACAAAGTAATAGGATATTCTCATTTTCAGTATCATAATTATTAAATTTCCATCTGGTAGTTTAACAATTAGTTGGGTAAATGATCGTGGGAAAGTAGCACTATTTTTTTTTTATGTTTGAGTGATTTGGCTAGTAGAGGCTTGAAAGAACGACCAGCTGATCGTTGATATTTTTTTAAACGTGCATGTTTTGAGTCGAATAGGGTTGAATAATGCGCAGTAAAATGTCACGTAGCATGTAATAAAAAGAAAATCAATGCTATTTTAGTGAATATCGGGAATTATTATTTTATGAAATAAAACTTCCAGGTTCACACTCATGAGATAAATCCCGATATTCACAAAAACAGCGTAGATATCCGCTGTATATCTTTCTTTTTACACTTCAGATGGTGTATTCTTTTTTTTTAATATCCATTATTGTAATAGTCATGTATTTTTTACAACTTTCAATCAATCTGTGTTGTTGGTCCGTAAGGAGACCATATCGGCTTACGGCATCTTGGATGATCTGATCTATCTGGTATAGTGAAGATGACTGAAAACAACGACCCTTGGCCGTTGTACTCGTCTGTATTCATCCATGTTCCTAGGGACGCTTAAATGCAATAAAATTATTGAGTATCCCACTGACAATTTACTTACAAACATAATGGGCTATTTGACAAAACCACGTACACTTGTCATGCAGGTGAAAGAAGACAAGAGTCACAGTTGAAGGTGAAACTTTGAAAATTCTATACTAGAGCCTTACTTGTGTGGTATGTTCGCCACACATTTTGACATAAATACCGCGATATTCTCATCGCGATAACGCATCAGACGGTCGTCGTTTCACCCACTGAACGCGTCAGCTGGCTCATTTGTTCGGTGGGATTCGAGTCTCTCGAACAATGTCTTTCCAGTAAGGTCTATGAAGGAAATCAAGCAATCTGACTGCTGATTATAAAATAACAATAAAGCATATTAGTATCCAATATGTTGTCCACGCCTGTGATTCGATACTTATAAAGTCACAGTTCAAAGTTGAAATGGGTGAAACACGTGCACCATAGTAATTTTTATCGTTACATTTGAGATGAAATGTTGCAATAAAATTTCGGTTCGAAATGCTATATTTCATGCACAACAATCTAACAATTTAACAATCTTACCTATCCCCTGCAATGTTGATATCAGGGGGGGGGGGGGGGGGGCGAGAACTGGTGGAGAAAGTTTTTAGATAAGATCATTGCTTGAACGACTCGAATCACATCGAGCAAATGAACTATCGACCAGTTGCTCCATGAGCGTCTCAAGAATTTAGTAACTGCTCGATAGCTCTTTAGAGGAACTTGGATTAGGTATGAAAAAGTTGTTCGACCAAGCAGTTGTGAAATGTGAACTGAGACCCTTTACCAGCGTTTAATGAAGAGCCATAGTAGTGTTACGCGTCAGTAATGGCTGAGACATTCCATCATAGTACAGAATAGTAGTAGCCAATAGTAATGGTACAAGGTCTTAAAAGTACAAACCTGCAATGATGTAGAACAATCTAGTAATGGATTACTGCAGCAGTATCACGATTGACTGGGGTGACTGTGGACAATTGGTGGTTTAAGACCTATAAAGGTGACGGGGTGGCCTAGAGGGCCTGGTCAAACAGGTACTAGGATCCATAACTATCTTCGGATCGATATCCTCAGATAAGTATCATGTAAACAGTGCTCTTCACTGGTATCCTCAAACGATACAACACCGGGTATCCTAAAATATCGCGATGAGTCGTAGAGCAGTATGTGGAGTCACGCATTCGAGCAACTGCTCTATAGCTCATTTACTCGACTGGATTCGAGTCGCAAGAGCACTTACCCATGGAACAGCTGGATTGCTCATTTGCTCGATCGGATTCGAGTCGTGTGAGCAATGACTTTTCAGTAACTGTTCGAAAGCCTTTTAGTGGAACTTGGAATAGGTATAAAAAAGTTGTTCGAGCCATCAGTAGAGGATTGATAGTGATGGGAACTGGGGCCCGTAGCGGCATTAATGTACTAAGAGCCGTAGTAGTGCTGGAAGTCAGTAATTGCTGAGATGTTCTAGCACAGGACAGAATAGTGGTAGCCAATAATAATAGTATAAGGCAATAATGGAACAAGACAGCAGTTACATGGAAGACAATAGTATTGGGTGAATACAATAGTATTAGATCATTTGACAGATGGGAGTGACTATTGACAAGTGATGGCCATAGAGCTATGGGGGTGATGTGGAGGCCTTAGAAGGCCGGGCCATACATATACTAGGAGCCATAACTATCTTCAGATATATATCATGCAAAAGGAAACCTCATAACGTATCCTCAAAACGTATCCTCATCTAGGACAATACCATGTTATAGGTATCCTCGAATACCGAGATGAGTCATAGAGGAGTATGTGGAATCACTCGTTCAAACAATTGCTCTATTGCTCATTTGCTCGATGAGATTTGAGTCCCAAGAGCATTTGCCCATGAAACAACAGATCGATAGCTCATTTGCTCTATCTGATTCGAGTCGTTTGAGCAATGACTTTTCAGTAACTGTTCGATAGCTTTTCAGTGGAACTTTGAACAGGTATGAAAAAGTTGTTCGAGCAAGCAGTAGAGGATTGATAGTGATGGGAATTGGGGCTCTTAGCGGCATTAATGTACTAAGAGCCGTAGTAGTGGTACAAGTCAGTAATGGTTGAGGTGTTCTAGCACAGGACAGAACAGTGGTAGCCATTAACAATAGTACAAGGCAGTAATGTCACAATACAGCAAGGTTTATGGACGACAATGGTATTGGGTGAATAGTATTAGAGCACTGGACATATGGGCTGACTATGGACACGTGGTGGCCATGGAGCTATGGAGATGATGGGGTGAATTAGAAGGCCGGATCAAACATTTACTAGGAGCCATAACTATCTTCAGATAGATATTATGCAAAAAGGTATCCTCTAAACGTATCCTCAAAAAAATTATCCTCAACTAGTACAATACCATGTCATAGGTATCTTCCAATACCGAGGTGAGTCGTAAAGCAGTATGTCGAGTCACTCGTTCAAGCATTTGTCCTATAGCTCATTTGCTCGATGAGATTCGAGTCTCAAGAGAATTTGCTTACGGAGCAACCGCTCGATAACTTATTTGCTCTATAAGAGTAGAGTCGTTCGAGTAATATCTATCCCACCTCGATTGTCTTTTGAGTTTGAGAATCCCAGAGCCCTTCGCAGTACAAAAAGGAGATAACTCGTTAGGTACAGTTTATGGGAAAGCAAGCAATCTGACTGGTGATTAAAAGACTTGGGCGAGGATAGAGCTCGTAACGCGGGGTGGTCAAGGGTATCTAGGACTAGATGAAATGCTGTGGTTAGAGTAACTGGAATAGCGTCTGTAATTGGCCGAAAGAAATGTGATTCTTGGAAAACCCGATCCAGTATCCGAGGAGATATTCCATAACAAACGAATAGCGTCGTACAGACAGAAACTATAGCATAGCTTACAGGTATATAAGTAGAATCAGAGGGTTTCAGAATTCGAACAACAGACAGAAACCAAGGATTTGGGAAAATTCGAGCTAGTAAAGAGTTTCTAGTTTCATAGAACGCGCCTTATAGCACTACGTGCTACTCTTATAAACCCAAATGAAGTAATCCGAATAACAGGTAGAATCCCAGGATCTGGGAACATCTCCAGCCCAATAAACAGTTTTGGAGATTTTGGGAAATTGTCGGGTATCTATTTGGGTAATTAGATTGACTCTTATACACAGAAACGCGTATGTTAGTGGAAAACAGGAGGATTCTGGGGGAATCGTGCAAATAAAGTCCGGTTCGGTAGTTTTTGGTGTATTATTGTGATTTGGAGGGATTGTCGAGTTTATATGGATAATTTGAATCGAACACACCCTACAAACATGTCCTTTTCCTTTTAGAGAGTTCTGGGTCACATAGCAGCAACGTGCTATCAGATAAACCAATATGGCGGTTTCCAATATATAAAATAAACGGCACAAACAAGTTTCACCCTAACAGCATGCGTTGCGCATGTGCACTACCCCCACGTATCACTATGGTAATGATGTGTCACAGCATGACCGCTCATGCGGGCTACCGTTACAGCTCAACATGGCGCCACTGGGTCACGTGTGAAGTTGCGAGCGAGACATACTACTACGCTCTGGGAAAACTTGCACCGGAAAACTGCAAAAAGCCCTTGCTTCTATGGAAATTTAACACTGTTACACCGGCAAAGCTCCTGGTAATGTGGCCGAATCATATGTGCTATACTACTTTCGTATTATCGTCACATTTAGTATAATTATGTTATCTTAGTCCACATTTGGAGGACAATGCCGTGGCTCAATGACCCCCGTACCCGGTAGAGCTAGTAGACCATAACTGCGTTAATACGTAATATATGGAGGCAACTAATGAACAGACGTAAATAGTGAGAGTATTGACCGGACATGAACGTTAAATAAAGAATTGAATTAGCCCCTACCCCCAAATGGGGACTGATATTTGGCACTCGTGCCTTTCGGTGTTGGAATAGTAGATCTTGAATGGTGGCATGGAATGGTGATGTGAGAGAGGCAATGTCAGGCTGAGTGGCAATATTTATTTATCCAATAAAAGTACCTTTCTCTGTGGTATACCCATTGGGTGCTGGTGGTGTCCATAAACAGCCCTTTTTATCACAATTTGTATGTTTAGCATCCCGTAGAGGGTTAACAAATGCTTACCAGAATATTTTGTCTACGCACCTTTTAATGTCACATAAAGACCTCCGAGTCGCCATTTTTTCTTTAAAATCTACAAGACTCGTTTAGAGAAAACCACAGAAAACATGATTTTTTTTAACTTTTGAGGGGTATTGTGGTTTAACGAGCCCAAACTGGGTTAACTCTTGTTCTTTGAATACCCTTAATACTTACAAAAATGATTCGCGGTGAATCCCACTACCAATAAAGGAAATTGTGTTTATCTCGCATGTATATTTCGGAGGCTGTGGAGGCTCGAAAACTTCGTTGTTTGGCAGCCTGTGGAGGGTTAACAAATGCCTTGCCTTGTGTGTCTTGTTTATCAATCGACGTGTCACAGTCAGGTCTAACAATGATGAACGTTTAAACAAATCTACAAGACGCATTTTGAGAAAGTGCCGATAAACCATAATTTTGACTGTTTTTTGCAATTATGGTGAAATAGGGGTTAAATCGAATATTCCATTTTCGTACATTTTTAAATTGTGTGCCCCTCTATGCGTGTGAAAAATGGGGTGAAAATCGATTCAAAAATACCTTCTGTATCGTACAGACAAAATGTGTGGGAAAAAAAATCCTCCAAAAATAATAATCTGTAGAAAAACAATAGTATTTTCCAGAGGGAAAAGCCTAAATATTCCGATGAGCGTTTATTAAACCTCTACTGGCTACCAAGCACCATAATTTTGAGAAAATGGGCTGTTTTGGGGCACCCAATGTGCACATGAGAGATACAAATTATCTCCTCTGTTGGCAGTGGAATCCACCAAGGACCATTTTTGTAAGTAAATAAATAAATAAGGTTATTCAAAAAAAACAAGTGTTAACCCCTTTTGGATTGGTTAAAGAGTAATACCCATCCAATGTTAAAGAATTTATGTTTTACCGGGATTTCTCTAAAAATGTTGTGTAGATTTTCTAGAAAAACTAGTCATTCGCAGGTCTTGATGTGACATTACATGTACAAGTTACAAGGATAAAATATTCTGATAAGCGTTTGTTATCCCTCCACAGACTCTCAAACATCAAAACTTTGATAAAATAGGCTGTTTTCAGCACCCACATCACCCAAAGTGTAGCTGAGAGATGAACATAACTTCCTTTAATGGAAGTGGAATTCACCTAGGGTAATTTTTGTAGGTAATAACAGTATTCACAAAAAAAACCTTAACCCGTTTTGGACTGGTTAATCCGCAATACCCACTAAAAGCTTAAAAATGTTTTCTCTGGATTTCTTCGAAAACATCTTGTAGATTTCAAGAAAAAATTGCCGTTCGAAGATCATATTGTGACATTTGAAGCTGCATGGACAACATATTCCGTAAGCATTTGTATACCCTCCACGGACTGCTAAATTTCAACATTTTGATAAAATGGGCTGTCTTCAGACACCAACAGCCTCCAACAGAGAAGCATAGCTTCTTTTATCCGTGGCAAAATTTATAAGGAAAAATGTTTGTATGTAGTAGTAAGGGTATTAAAAAATCAAAGTCTTAACCAATTTTGGGTTGGTTAAAGAGAGATACCCCTAAAAAGCTTTAAATTCCCATTAGCATGTCTTTGTCTAACCTTATATTTTGCATAGACAGAATATTCTGTCAAGCATTTGTTAACCCTTGGTGGGCTGCTAAACATCAACATTTTGATAAAATGGGCTGTTTTCAGGCACCAACAGCACCCAATTCGTATGTAAAAGATATAAACAAAACTTCTTTTACCGTGCGTAGAATTCACGGAGAATCCTTTTTGTAAGTAGAAGGGTATTTAAAAAATGAAGCTTTACCCATTTTGTACTGGTTAAGGAGAGATGCCCCTTAAAAGAATAAAATTTACATTTTCCTTAGATTTCGCTAACTGCCTTTTGGAGATTTGCAAGAAGGATTGGACATTGGCAGTTCTTCGTGTAGGATTACAAGCTGCATGCATAGAATATTCCGTTAAAGCTTTGTTAACCCCTCTACAGTCTGCTAAACGTCAAAATGATAACAAAATAGGTTGATTTTGGACACCAACAGCACCAAATGGGTATGTTACAGATAAACATAACATCTTTTATCAGATGCAGAATTCATGGGGGATAATATTTGAAAGTATTAAGATTATTCAAAAAAGCCTTAAACTTGTTTTGCTGGACTAAAGACATCCCTTAAGAACTTCAAGTTCACATGTTCTGTGGATTTCTTCAAGTGGTTCTTAAAGATTTTCAATAACAAATGGACTCTTCATAAGATTTGATCTCGCAAGCATTCATTAACCCTCCACAAGCTGCCAAGTAGGGTTGCTGCAAAGATTAATTGTGAAACGAATGTATCGTGATTCATTCACTAACGATATGTATCACAGTTTGCTTGCACTGTATCACGATACACATAGACCCAAAAGTTCATGAATATTTTGCTAATGGCACTTAAGTAATGGCCTCATTGTTGACTATTTTCATCCATTGTGTCTAGTCTTCCTTTGAATTCGGGATTGTAGAAGTCTGAATTTACGTTGCTCTCGGGTATTTGTTAGCATTGAATAGCAGAAATTATTAACCTCGCCATTCAACCTTTATCAACCTTTATATACTATGGTACAACAAATCACAAATTCCAAGAAAACAGAAGAGTGTGTCAGGATGTTTGTTATAAAGAAGTTTGAGAATCTAATATCATTAACATCCAACTGCTTGACCCAAATCTATATGATGATTTGTTATTTGGCCATTGTATGGGTGGGTATTAGACTTTTCCCTCCACTCACCAGCCCATATGCATCATATCGTGAGAAAACGTATCGTTGCAGCCCAACTGCCAAGCATCAAAATTTTAGGAAAAATTGAGATATAATGGGTTATTTGCAAATAGCCACAGCTGCTAATGAGTATGTGGCAAACAAACATAACGTCTTTCTCTTCTCGAACGCTGATATTGACATCAACCCTCTCCAATGATGATGATTTCAACCTAACCTTTGATCTATCAGACAGGGTCATTTGAGACTATGATACCCATTTTTCTCAAGGCATCAATAAAGATACATTAGTGGTACAGTTACATTTATTTATTTATATTATTTATTTATTTATTTATTTCGTGTCAGACAGTTTTATGGGTGGGGGAAGCTGGCCTACCCCAAAAGAAGCACTGTGCAATGGCGAGCAATTGTCAGACTTCCCAACATACTGCAGTATTTTTACCACATGTTTAAGCATAAATTAACTATTAAATGTAATTAAATGTCACTTACACTCAAAGTAGTCTCTGCGAAGCAGGTTGTCTTTTTGGATCCGATAGGTCTTGACAATTCAAAGTCTTCAGTGCAAATGCGCCAAATGTCAGATCGAGACCGGTGATTCTGTATCTGTCAAAAGGATTTGGAGGCACTTACTCGAATACCATCAATGATTGGTACCACATTCCTCCCCATCTCATAAAAGCTGAAATACAGTCTTTCAAAAGAAATATACAAGTTAATGACCTGTTTTTTTTGTTGTTTTTTTTTTTGTTTTGTGTCAAGATAAAAACAATTAGTTTTTTATACATATGTGTGCAAGTTTCAAATGAATACCTATGTCAGAAGATAAACCGTTTTAAAATTTGAACAGGTTCAACATTAAACAGCATATAGATAAGGAGCCAAAGATCTCCTTAGTGAAATTAGTGAAAACCTAAATTACATGATCTCCAACTTTCACTAATTAAGTTGAAATAATTTCAACATACATGCAGGTTGGCAGAAAATCTCGATTGATCTAAAGCACATAGCCTCCAACCAAGAAATATTTTAAATTTTTACAGATGTACAGGCTGTGATGGGGGATATATTTAGACAGTTACTTTCTTGGCAGATTATACAACTTTTGTACATTCTGATTTGTTACACTGAATAATGTTGAAACTGGAATGTTTTTTAGTTTGGCAATTTCCTAGGCTACAACACTGATCATCCATGGGGTATTAACTAGACAGTACTTCAAAGGATATAAATAAGGTGAATCTGTTTCGAGTACCAACCTATTTACATTGATTCTTGAAACAATTTCAACTGTAGCTGCATCAGTCAGAAAGTTATTTGTAAAGCCAAAATAACAATTGGGCAACAGTTCTTTCCAATCTCTGAATTTTTTTGGCGATCCGATGAAGCAGTGTCTATGAGATGGCAAGTGTGTCATGCTTGCAGTGAAGAGCGTTCCTGGAAACTTTCTGCTGCTTCACCCGAGCTCGAGTCTCTACAATGAATAATCAGTACCTTACCAAACTGATCTGCCAAAGGCAGAACTTTTTACAAAAAGCGTTCCTGAGCTGCAATCTTTTGTATACGACAAACAGACTTGTCGAGACATGGTGATCTACATCTACAAGAAGTTGTAAAATCTATTCCACCTTCACCAAGTACTACACACTCGGGAAGATGGAGCAAATCCCGCAACTTCTGGACATAATTTTCACAAGTTTCTTTTATAATTAAGTGGGGGTGAACTCCGAAAGAGAGAATCAAACGAGAATCTCCACCAGTTTGTGCCTTCCAAAATGACGAGTTATTAGGAAAGACATAATTGGCAATAGCAGTTTGCAGTGTGAATATCGGTCACCTCCAAAGTATTTTCTTGTTGTGCAAACGATTTCAGTCCAGACCTCTTCAGTACCTGGTCCAAATTAAAATGGCAGTCACTGAAAGTAACAGGTTTTACTGAAGTGGGATAACTTTTGTCAATTGCAACATGTAAACCTATGTAGTACATTGGAGTTTCAACTAGTTTGATATCTAAATGTGCTGCTTTATCCACTTTAGAAAGCAAGCAGCACAATGTTTGCCAATACATCAAAGAAATTACAGAATTTGGCGGCGAGACAGTAACAGGTCCGGAATCTAGATTATTGTAGGTGACATAAGTATCCATGAAAGCTTTCTCTTCAGAGGTGAACAGTTCGTTATTGCCTTCTACTTAAGGATAAATTTTATTGGCAATAACATATTCCAACAGTTCATCCAGAGTGTCTAATTTTAGCAAATATCTAACATAATGAAACAACCCATTCATCAATTGTACCCATACTATAAGATTGTTATCATTGAAAGCAGCTCCTTCAGGGTGGCTCAAATTTTTGCCATGTTTGTTAAAATAAAGCGAGCAGCCGCTTCCTGAACTTTGCATACCCAACAAGCAGTTTTTGCAGCCACGTACCACGGTAAATGATGAGTGAATACATGACGTTTGACATGACCACTCTGTAAATTACAGATTGGACAAATTTGATCCTTTTCTCTCTTTCTAGACTTAGAAGAGACATTTTCAGGTGCTGAAGGAAGATGTTTAACATCTTGAAGTTGAACAGTTGGTAACTGGGCTGTAGATGCAGTTGCTTCAGAATTTGCGGCTGATGAAGAGGTAGTCTTGCTTACTGGATCAGCTTCATCTGGAAATTCTACGTCAAACTCATTTTTTCAACCATAAAAATGCTTCATCCCGTACTTCCATCTGAAACACATAGTAACAGAAATTTGGGATGAAATTAATATTACTTCAGTTTAGTAGGAAAGCAGTGACGTGTGATGCAAAACAGTGCTGATGCTAAGTTGCATTCTGAAAGCAGGTGTACTATACATAGTCTTTTACCTTTAAGGAAGGCTTAATTTTTTTCCAGTTCTGGTTTCAAGTGGCTCTTGAAAAAGGAGTGGCATATCACCTTCGTCTATAGCCACGAGGTTGTCAAAGTCTGAGTGTTTTTTGTTGCAAAGTTTTGTTCTATCAGAATCAGCTATAACCGATTCTGGAGAAGAATTAGCTTCAGTGACAAGAGGGTATGTAATGATTTCATTTCCATGGTCAGAAAAAACAGCTGCTGTACTTCCAGGTTCAGAAATAACCGAGTCATCAGAAACAGTAGTTCTGTTTCCTTGAAGAGTTATGTTCCTTGAACAGAGAAATTCATTCAACAAATTAAGTCGAAGGCGTTGCAACCACAATGGCAAGGCAGCATTCTTACATAACTTTAATCGATCAACATGTAGTAGTTGAACATTTGTTCAGTCTCTCACCTTATAGAGGGGTGCATTGCTTTCCACTACGAAATATGGTCCTGTCCAGGGTGATCTCAGCTTTGCTGATTGCTCAACTTTGGTAGAGGTATCCCTCTTGTAAACCACATCTCCAGGATGAAAGTGATTTTCCTGTACTCTCAGATTGTAGTCCCTTTTCTGTCTAATCTGAGCCTGACCAATGTTATTCCGAGCAAACTGGTGAATTTCGGACAATTTGCTACAGAGATGTTTTACCCAGTCTGTTACTTCAAAATTGGCTTGATTGAAGTTGTGTTTTCCAAATAGTAAATCAACAGGCTGGATAACTTTGCGGTCCAACATCAAACGATTTGATGTAAAACCCATCTGTCTGTGTTCCATGGAATGTAATGCCATAGCCAGAAGTGGTAAATCTCTGTCCCAGTCTTTGTTGTGGCCTTCACTATAACACCCGACCATTTGCAATACTGCACAGTTGTAACGTTCAGCCTGCCCATTAGATGAAGGATGGTAAGGGGTTGTCCTAGTTTTAGCAATTTGCAGTTGTTCACAAAGACATTTAAAGAGATTAGATTCTAAATTTTTCCCCTGATCTGTGTGAATTTCCATGGGGCAGTCGAAAGTGACAATAAAGTAAACTAGAAATTTATAAGCTCCTCTTTCAGCTGTTTGATCTGGTAAGGCTGCAATCTCCACCTATTTTGAAAATTGGTCCATCATCACCAAAACAAAATTATTTCCCTGTATGTCTGTATTAAATGGTCCCAGGATAACAAGATGAACCCTCTCCGCGGGATACCCTGCATGAAATGATTTTAAATAAGTTCTAGGATTAACACTTGTCTTTGTATTGAGGATACAAGTACTGCAGGACTGGACAAACTCTTTACAATCCTGTGACAAATACTGCCACAGAAAAGATTCCTTCACTCTCTGCATAGTTTTACTTTGTCCTAAGTAACCAGCTGATTTTACCACATCACAATAATGGAGAACATCCTGTTTCAGGCTATTTGAAATGGCAAGAACCAATTCTCTATTGAGCTTATTTTCCCATTTGTATAACAGAACTCCATCAATAAAACATAACTTTGATTTACACAACCAGAGAGCCCTAACACATGGACTAGCAAGCTGAAGTTCATTTCTTGTTGGCAGAGAATTACTTTTAAGACATTAAATAACAAGGTTAATATTTGGGTCTTTTATCTGGAGATCTTTTAATTGAGCATTTGAGTAGGATTCCAACCACATTGCAACAGAGACACTTGAAACTTATAAGGGAACTGGAGTTTCTTTAACACTTTTACTGGTTTCAAAATTATCCTCCTGATAACTTACATGTAACTGTTTCAAAGCCAGGGAAACAGCATCATCAGCATCCTCATCAAATCTAGACCACTGCTCATGAGCACGTTTACAAAAATGGCAACCTTTTCTTGGCAAATTCTCCAGTTTTGAACCAGCCAGATAGCAATCACAATAATCTAGATCATCAGATTTCCGGGTTAACCCATCAGCATTTTGATGTTTTTTACTTGGCCTATGCATGATTTGCATATCATATTGTGCCAGTTCCTCTAACCACCTAGCTAAGTGACCTTCAACATGTCTAAGTCTAGTGAGCCACACCAAACTATTATGGTCTGTACGAAGGATAAAATGTCGCCCAAGCAAATAATACTTACGATGTACAGCAGTTAGAACATGATTTGCATAACACACTACGTTTTCCTCCCTATGTTGTAACTGAGATACCTCAGCAGCAATAGCTCTATCTGAAGCATCGGTATCGATGATAAAGATGCCATTTGGTGAGGGATAGACTAACAAAGGAGGGGTAACAAGAGCATTTTTTAAACAATCAAAAGCCTCCTGGTGTTCTATTGACCATTGGATTTTTTTTTTTTTTTTTTTTTTTTTTTTTGAATGAATTCATGCAAGCAAGTTGATGTCATACCAAAGTTTTTATGGGATCCCTATGATAGTTTACAAACCCATGATATCAATTTATGCAGATTTGAGGGAACAGGCCACTTCACTACAGCTGCACTTTTACTTGGGGCGATAGGAATACCTTCGCTACTGACTAATTTGCCAAGAAATTCCACTTCTTTCTTAAACAGTTCACATTTTTTGGGGGCTTCATCTTGAAATTATACTCATGAAACCTTTGAAACACACTCTCCAAATGATGCAAGGAATCTTCAAAAACTAGAACCAAGCACAGTTATATCATCTAGATAGACAAGAACCTCATTCCAGTTTAATCCATGCAAGACAAGTTGCGTAGCCCGTTGAAAACTTGTCGGCGCATTGCAGATACCAAAACCCATGCGAGTGTTCTCAAAAAGGCCATATTTTGTTATCAAATCATAGTTTTTTTTATCATCATCACTCAGCATAATCTGGTAATAGCCGGATGTCATATCCAAAGTAGAGAAGTACTCGGTATCGTACAAAGTATCAAGGCAATCCTTGATTAAAGGCAAAGGAAAACAGTCCTTTACCATATTCTCATTCAGAGCAGCCCTGAAGTCTATACACCACAGAACCCTTTCATCCTTTTTACGGACCGAAACAGGGACCAAAGCCCAATCAGAATTTGATGGTTGAATGACACCAGCCCTCAACATTTTCTGTAATTGAAGATACTCTTGGTCTTGAAAACCTAACAGGATTCTCCTCATTTTTTGTGTGACAGGCGGGGCATTGTCTGTATTTATATGATGCTTTTTTTCTGAAAAACATCCCAGGTCTAAATTGTGAGTGGCGAACACATCCTGATATTGGATTAATAATTTACCTCTACCAATACCTTGTGTTTCACTCAAACCCACAATTGATTTTTGAAACAAATCGCGTAGATGAGAAGACATATTGTTAACAACAGATGCCATCTCATCACATTCCACTTCAATCATTTCATTAGAAAGATGTGACTTTGAAACTGTCACCTGAGTATGTGGTAACTGTAAAACACAAGCATTTTCACCTAACTCTTCAGCATTTCCAACAAGTGTATTTCTTTTTATTCTCATGAAATGAGGAGTATCATTAATCATTTTCACTGCAGATTTTCTACCCATGCCAACTGTAGTAGAAATTAGAATTTCATTTGACTGTCTGATAGGTTCTATGATACAATTTTCAGCCATAGGTTTCTCTAAGTTTACATTGACAGTGGCAACTGAATTTGGTGGAATAGTGATGCCCCTCTCCACAAATACCTTTGACAGTTTTAGAGTTTGAGAGCTAGACACATTACATTTCTTACAAATAGCATTAATGATTTCATCTCCTATTGTAAGAGTATTGTTGTGAAGATTCACAACACACTTATTAGCAGAAAGAAAATCCAATCCCAAAATAATTTTATCATGTATGGGAGCCACACAAAAGTCCCACTGAAATAATTTGACCCAATTTTAAAATCAACATCAGAAATTACTTTTCCGAGCACTGGTTGCTTACTGATTCCATTTAAGTTTATTGTTTCTGTGGAGGATTTATCTGAAAAATTAGGTTTGTACAAAAATTCATCCATTAAGGTCACCATTGTGGCTGTGTCCTTTATGGCTGAATATGTTTTATTTTTAATAATAATCAGTAAGAGTAAAGTATAACCATCGACTAGGTCTACCAAAATTTTTGGCATTGAATTTTTGTTATTTTCTAAATGGGTCGATTCTGTATTAGGCAAAGTGAGGCCTGACTGTGTTTGGACCAAGTGCTGGCCTGAACATCAAGTCCCTTTAAGTTTAAATTTGGGTCACTCGGCTGTGTGGAGCTTTTATTTCCACTTACCGATTTGTTTTCACCAAACTGAGGCCTTGGGGAGTTTTGATAAGGATAAGGCCTTGAACCCTTGTTTTGATTATGAATTTGATGGTCCAGCCTAGGAGGAGTGACATTTTGTGAAAATGGATTGGATGTCAAATTTCGTTCACCATACTGAGGTCTAAATTGTCATGGGGATTGCATTGGCCTGTTAAATGACTGTGGAGATTGCATTGGCCTGTTGAATGACTGTCTGTTAAATGCTGGCGAATTAAATCACTGATAACCTCCTGACTGCTGTGAATAAAACTGATTTTTGGCATATCCACAGTCTTGTCTGGAGGTTAGCAGATCTTTTATTCCAAACAGCATTCCTTTCAGGTCTTTGACCTCTGCTTCCAACTGACTTACCTTGCAGTCTACTGTTACTGCATGCACAGCGAAATTATTCTCCATTATTGGGTAAATTTTGCTCATCGTAAGAGGGAGTATTATCAATACCAGCTGTAACCAGTTTTGAATAATTATATCCCCTTGCCGTACACCCAATTTCGTCAGAGAATGACACCTGTCGCTGTTGAAAAGCAGGTGTTCTATAACCAGTTATGGCTCGCTGATTTGCCATAGACGTCCTCATCTATTTAAGAGCTTTTCTGAAGGAAGAGGGTTCTTTTTCCATAGCGGATCGTACTGCATCTTTATCACAGCAACTCCTTGAAAATGCCTCGGTGGATATCTGTTCCACTGTATGACTGTCAGATTGTGGGTAACCATTTACTGTTGAAAAATAAACCTTTTTGGGAAAACTCTTCCAGGGTCTCACCTTCTTGTTGTTTGACAAATTGCAATTGTCCTCGAGCAGAGACAGGTGCATCTTTTGTGCTAAACCTGCACTTCAGTTCCTTGGTAAGCTCTCTGAAGCTGTTATCTTCATCATTTGGCAGTAGGAGGGCCAATGTAAACAGGTAATTTGGGTGGTAGTGGATTCTGCTTCGATTTCTCCCTGTCCATGTTTTTCTAGTGTTAGGATTTTCATCAGACTCAGAAGAACTTGAACTGGCTACCTTATATTTTTCCTTTTTAAATAACCTCTAATATTGTGTTCTCTCTCCCGTTGTGTGGATTTATTATGAGCTTTGCTTTGGTGAGAAGATTTACCATCTGAATAATCAGTGTTTTTTTTATTAGGAGGTTTATCAAAATTCTTTAATCTATCATTTTTGTTGGGTGTTGAATGAAACATTACATCAAATTGTATGGTTGCATCTGAAGAAATTTTCTTTGTATACTTGCTATCTTTGGAAATGACTTTGAATTCTTTTAAATAGATCACTTTCAGATGATGCAGAGGCAGATTTCTCACCCAAAGCAGTATATTGATTTTCTTCACCCAAAACAGATTGTCTTTGATTAAATTTGAGTGCAAGATCATTGAATTGTTTATCTGATTCACGACACAATGCTTCTAAATTTGTTTGTAATAGCTTAGTATTAGGCTCAAACATTTGCTGGTTTGTTGTTTCTTTTCAAGCAAGTTCAGTACACCAATGTTGTCGTTCTAATGTAAATTAATTTTTCAGGTCTACTACACTTGTAGTTAACATCTGCAGCTATTGAAGGACAGTTTGAAAATTTTGTACATCAGAGAGAATTTCTGAATGTGAAGTATTAGAACTATTTGAATTTGTTGCGTCATAATCCAGAGTTATAACTCCAGTATCTAAGCAATTTTGCCATACTAATAACTGAATACCAGTTTCTATAGACAGATCCTCTAGATCCAATTTTCCCTTTTTTGAACGACAGTCTTTTAATTTCTTTGCTTTACTTGTACCAATATTTGGTAAAGATTTCAACTGATCTGATGTTGCTGTTTGTAAATTCATTGCTTGTGACATGGTGGATCAAAACAATAAATAGAAGAATGAAATTAGATAAACAAGAAAAGCAATTATAGCAATGCTGAGATAAGATATCTAATTTGAAAATAATGTATTGAAGTATAACACAAAATGTACCCCATAAAAAATTTCATTATTGACAATAAAATATTGTCCATTTGAAATACTAGCAGTGTACAAATAAAATCTCAGCATTACTACACTGCAGTTATGTAAAAGAAGGTCCATCACCATGTTTAGCACAAAATATTAATGAACTGAAAAATTGGAAAAAAAATTAGTTCATTGTAACCCATGTTCGAAGTGAATAAAACATTTTACTTCATTGTAACCATTCTTTGACATTAAGTTTAAATTGATTACTTCCCTTTGATTGCCAATGTAAACAAAGATATTTGTTAAGCAATATAAACTGAAATTTTAGACAGCGAAATCATCATTTTATACAACAAAAATGTACCCGATCTATCTCATTACCTCAAAAATGACGAAATAGCACTGCAAAAATAAATATGATGATTTTTTGATCATTTTTTGTTATTATTGAAAGTCATCACGAGATTTTCCCGAAATTACATTCGTGACTTAGGCGACGCCAGATGTAGTATTTTTACCACATATTTAAGCATAAATTACCAATTAAAGGTAATTAAATGTCACTAACACTCAAAGTAGTCTCTGCAAAGTAGGTTGTCTTTTTTGGATCCGATAGGTCTTGACAGTTCAAATTCTTCAGTGCAAGTGCGCCAAATGTCTGATCGATACCGGTGATTCTGTATCTGTCAAAAGGATTCAGAGGCATTTCCTGGAAAACCATCAATGACTGGTGGGTGGTACCACAGTAGTAACTCCACACAACAAGCAGGATTAGCATGGGTTGACGAAAAGTGCACCTTGAACGTGCAGTACACTTTAGTACACAATGCCACCGTGCCCTCGTGTGGGTAATCGCGACGACGACACTATCGACACAGATAACTTTTCACTTGCGAGCTCTGGTTTTCCAAATTCATTTATCTGTTGCATTCTTTGAGTTGACAGATAGGCTCAAAAATATATTGCGTTCACCAGGGAAACCCAAGCAAATATATGTAGCTCGAAAACTGCCGAAATTTGCACAAATAAATGAAACACTGCATACTTTGGGCATAATTACATCATTTGCGCACAACATTTACTCTCGATATTTACTGGAAATTAAGTGGCTGCTGTGCGACTTTGAAGAAAAGAATGCACTATCAGATAGTAAATAGACAAAATGGCATTCACATTCGAACTGTTATTTATTATCACACCAGATTGATTTGGGCGGAGGGATAATATTGAACGAGAAGTCGAAGGCTTCGAATTCAATATTATCCCTCTGCCAAAATCAATCAAGTGCGGCAACAAACGACAGTTCGAACGCGAATGCTGCTCTGTATTTATTGCATGCCTTCGGTACTGAAAAATTATTAATCGATTTTAGCGGAGGGATAATATTGGACAAGAAGCCATTGGCTTCTTGTTCAATATTATCTCCCTGCCGAAATCGATCTCATGCGGTCAAAAATGACAGTTCGAACTCCCGTTTCTGGTGGGTGGGGGTTGGGGCGGGGGTGTGGAGGATCTCCCCAGGAAAAATTTCAGATTTGGACGATATCTGAGCGTTTACAACACTTGACTTGATGTGTATAATATTGTTGTGTGCCGTTTGAGGGTGTGATATTGGTTCATGGTTGGGAAAACCATGGTCTGATAGTAATTTGAAGTTTGATTTTGGAGGCACGAGGGAAAAGTGGGGGCCCGGGCCCCCGGTGGAGCTGCCACTGAAAATAAGTTACAAAGCCAAGGCCAGTAGGCGAAGGCAATCGCCCTCTTCAAGTTCAAGTTCAAATTCCAAATCATCTGTAAGACCCGTTTAGTTTAAATCAACTGCGGAAGTAACTTGGACGCAAAGCTGAAAAGATAAAGTTGGGTGCAAACTAAGGTACTTGGTCCCAAAATTATTTGACTTTGGAAATTTGTATCAGTTTAGAAGAATTATACCGATGCTCTAGTTTACTTCTTGCACTGCGTCTTCCATTTATAGTGAAGAACATTTTCAAATTCAGGCCTTGACCTTCTTGGAACTTAAAATATCGCGAGAGTTAACGATAAGAACATGGAGACACATTCAGATTATATTTCAATGCCTGAAGCGTAATAAAGTATAACGTATGGTACATAGTATGTACTTTATGACGATTTAAGGCCATCTTCTGAACTCATAAAAATACGCTAGAAGCACCAATAATCATGCGGATCGGTAATTATGAAGTAGCAAGAGGTCGACACTGCTCCAATCCGCTTCGGGTCTCAGATGGTACCGGTCGGACACTGTAGAGTATTTCTCAATTTGCTAAAACAAATCCTATACAAATCATTGGGATTTCATATCGGTTATTGTAGAACGAGAGAAGAGATAACCCAAACTGTAATGCTGGTTTGGGAGCTGTCTTGGCATCTTCTATAGGGGTTAAAGAAAGTTAAAATATCCACCAAAAATTGTTTTTGTTTTTGAATTGTTGAAGTTATTCCTCAGCATATCAATGGAGATGGTATGTTGGGTAGTGAGCACCGAATCTTGCATCGGGAATTCACGATAACGCAAGCCCGCCACTTCTTCCCACAGAAACCGAAAAAAATGTTTATTTCTATTCAACTACCAGTCGAGCGGTTTAAAGGTTGTTCATGCTGGGTAGGGGGGGGGGGGGGACGTCCATGCCACAACATTGAATATTCACAGACGTGGATAGTTTCAAGTGCGTTTTGATCCTTTCGAACTTGCAAATTAGTACAGTCGCTCGTTAAGTGTATCAAATAGCGCCCACAAGGAATCGCATGCAGATTAAACATGTTTGTTTTACACCAATCATTGGTAACTACGTCTCCATATCACTGGTCGAATGGAATCCTTCAATAGTTTTCATTGACTCTCCAGATTTTTCCGCGAAACATTTTCAGCAGAATTATGCGTTTACTGGCTTTAGCGTCTAAGGAAGTTCTTTGACTAGATCTGGTTAATTGTCTCTTTAACGTCCCAAGCTTTAAATCTTTTGTTGAACAGTTCTGAGTCAATACTGGAAGCATTTATTTCTTAGATTTGATCTAGAGTTGGGTATTGGCGACGTAGAGTTTGATGCACTATTTCAGCACACCGGTCTCCTTACGGTTTGGCGGTACTTCCTACGAAATTTCTCGATTAAACTGCAGGTATTTTGTCTTGTTTTTCCCTTTGTCAGAAGTGATACGATTATTTTAAGAATTTGGCCATTTGGTGCCCGATGTTGATGTGCTACAGCGAGTCCACTGGCCTTTTGACGGCCACAATATGACTGGACGTCTTTTTGCGGGAAGGCTGTTTTAATATAGTCTACCAGGTGGTAAACGTGCTAGACTCTGTGTGTGATTCAGGCAAATTTGTATTGAGAGCTCGTTCAAATCTGTTTATGTTTAGGCAGATGGTTTTCTGATATTAGCAAGCGGTTGAAAAGGAAATATCCGAGGCAGAATAACTGAAGTAATTCGATCACTTTATGCGAATATGTAAGATCCTTGTGGTATTGGCCAGTAAACAAAAAAATCTTCAAGCACACTAAATATACATTCAGATATAGCAGACATCTTCATATACAGTTCAAAGTCTTTTACGTCGAGAATACATCCAGCATGTAATTTCAATGAGTCAGTAAGGTCAAACCCATCACGATAGACACGTGGATTTTTAGACTAGAGGGCTATTAGTTGCAGCACTACTTTTCTTTTATTAGGCTTTTCCCTCTGGAAAAGACTCTTGATTTTCTACAGATTTTTTTTTTTTCTTAGGCATTTCCCTCATGAAAAGACTCTTTATTTTCTGCAGATTATGACTTTTTTAGGGTTTTCCCTCTGAAAAACACTATTGTTTTTCTACGGATTATTAGGCTTTTACCTCTGGAAAAGACTATTGTTTTTCTACTGATTAATATTTTTATTTTTTTATTCCCACACACATATCTTCTCATTACGATTCAGAAGCCATTCTCGAACCGATTTTACACAATTTTGCACACGCATAGAGGGGCATAAAATCTAAAAAGTAACTAAGGGGAATTTTCGACTTAACCCTTCTTTGGCCAGAATTGGCAAAAACTGTCAAAATTACGGTTTATCGGCACTTTCTCAAAATGCGTCTTGTAGATTTTTTAATATTCATCATCGTTAGACCTGAATGTGACACAACTATCGATGTGCAAAAGATATTAGGCAATACATTTGTTAACCCTCCACGGGCTACCAAGCTACGAAATTATGATGAAATGGGTTGTTTTCGCCCCCCCCCCCCCCCCACAGCACCCACACGGTACAGGAGAAATAACCATAACTTCCTTTATTGGAAGTGGGATTCACATAGGATCATTTTTCTAAGTAATAAGGGTATCCAGAAAACCAAGCGTTGGGCCGTTTTGGGCTGGTTAACCCGCAATACCCATCAAAAGCGCAAACGGGTGGAAACGGTCTTGTATAAGATTATAGCTTACTGCCGAATTCACATTAATGTTTGGAATATATCTCTGTTATCGTTTGCCTTTTTTGTAATAAATACTGTTTAAACTAAAAGCTAAAAAATTCATGTTTTCTGTGGATTTCTCTAAACGAGTCCTGTAAATTTTCCAGAAAAATTAGCCTCGCGCAGGTCTTGGTGTGACAATACAAGCTGCATCGACAGAATATTCCGAAAAAGATTTGTTAACCCTCCACGGGTTGCTAAATGTCAAAATGGTGATAAAATGGGCTGTTTTGTGGACATCAACAGCACCCAATGGGTGCATCACAGAGAAGGGTACCTTCTTTTATCAGAGGCAAGATTTATATGGCCTCATTTTTATAAGTAGTAAGGGTATTCAAAAATGGAAGTCTTAACCCATTTTGGGCTGCTTTAAGAGATATCCCTTAAAAGCTTAAATTTTCCGTTTTTTTGTGAATTTCTCTAAAAAAACATCTTGTAGGTTTTCACGGAAAATTGACTATTCGTAGGTCTTGGTGTGACATTGGAAGTTGCATGGACAAAATATTCCGGTGAGCGTTTATTAACCCTGTTCAGGCTGTCAAACATAGTAGTTTTGAGAAAATGGGCTATTTTCGGGCACCATCAGCACCAATGTGTACACGAGAGATAAACATAATCTCCTTTGTGGGAAGTAGAATTCAACAAGGACCATTTTTGTAAGTAATAAGGGTATTCAAAAAACCAAGTGTTAACCCATTTTGGGCTGGTTAAACAAGGATGCTCACCAAAAGCTTCAAAAATTCATGTTTTCCCTGGATTTCTTTGCAAACATCTTGTAGGTTTTCAAGAGAAAATGGACATTGATAGGTCTTGGTGTCACATTAGCAGTTGCATGGATAAAATATTCCGATAAGCATTTGTTAACCCTCCATGAGCTAAATGTCAACATTTTTGAAAAAATAGATTTTGGACACCAACAGCACCCAATGGAATGCCACAGAGAAACGTAACTTCTTTTATCGGACGCAAAACTGATAGAGAAATTTTTTTGTAATAGTTAGGGTATTCAAAAATCGAGGTCTTAACTCTTTTTCTGCTGGTTAAGAAGAGATACCCCTTAAGAGCTTAAAATTCCTGTTTCTTGTGGATTTCTCTAAAAACATCTAGTAAGTTTTCAAGAAGAATTAACTATTTACAGGTCTTGGAGTGATATTACAAGCTGCAAGGACAAAATAATCCGGTAAGCACCCAACTGGTATAGTGGAGGGAAAGGTGCCTTCCTTTGTCTGGCGCAACATTTATAGCGATACATTTTTGTAAGTAGTAAGGGGATTCAAAAGCTGAAGTCTTAACCCATTTTGGGCTGGTTAAAGAGAGATACCCATTAAAATCATAAAATTACTTTTTTCTGTAGATTTCTCTGAAAACAACTTGTAGGTTTTCAAAAACAATTGTCTATTCACAGGTCCAGTTGTGACATTACAAGCTGTATGGACAAAACTAGACATTATGATCCTGGAGAATAATATTTTTTCCAGACAAGATTCCATGATTTTTTATAACCCTAGAGTGTCTTAAGAATTGTTTTTGACAGTATCAATAAAGTATCTTCATTGATGCCTTGAGAAAAGTGGACTATGTTTCTCACTTACATATATATTGGATGTTGTTGATGTCTGAAAACATCCCATTTTATCAAAATTTTGATGTTTAGCAGCCTGTGGATAGTTAACAAATGCTCACTGGAATATTTTTTCCATGCAACTTGTAATGTCACACTAAGACTTGTGATTTGCCATTTTATCTTGAAATCTACAAGTTGTTTTGAAAGAAATCCATGGAAAACATGAATTCTTAAGCTTTTGAAAGGTATCGCTGTTTAACCAGCCCAAAATGAGTTAAGAATAGTTTTTTTAATACCCTTATTTCTTCCAAAAAATATCCTTGGTGAATTCCTCTTCCGATAAAGAAAGTTATGTTTATTTCTCAGCTACATGTTTGGTGCTGTGGGAGGGGGAAAGGGGTGAAAACAGCCTATTTTATTTAAGTGTTGATGTTTGAGAGCCTGTGGAGAGTTAACAAACACTTATCAGAATATCTTATCCTTGCAACTTGTAATGTGTCACCACGACCTGCGAATGACCAGTTTGTTCTTGAAAATCTGCACAACATTTTTTGGAAAATCCACATAAAACATGATTTTGTAAGCATTTGAGGAGTATCGCTCTTAAACCAGACCAAAACGGGTTAACACTTGGTTTTGTGAATAACTGTATTACTTACAAAATGGTCCTTGGTGAATTCCACTTGCAACAAGGGAGATTGTGATTATCTCTCTAGTACATAGTAGTAGTAGGAAATGTGGAAACTGGCCCTGTTTAGAGGATGGGGTGGAGGATGGGGGGGGGGGGGGGGTACTGTTACTTAAGGTAATTAAGTTGTTACATAAGGTAATTAACATGACATCATATAATGAACATTATATAATTAATGAATATTGTGTAGCCACTGTAATTAACATGACATCATGTAATTAACATTATATAATTGATGAATATAGTGTAATCACTTTAATTGATGACTGTGTTTTATTTAGAAATGTGGGTATATTTATGGTAGTGTCGACATCGCAATTTGCTGGTTCCCCCACCTTCTCACTGACAAAAAAATTGAAGAAATTGTGTACGTTTAATTATAAAACAGTGCAAGTTTGTCAATATTCACTTGAACTTGAAGTCTGGGTGTAATGAAATAGCGTATTTTCTACAGAAATTCTATTAAATCCCGAAATAGATTTATTCATGTAAATACAACTGGTTTACAAACCTGTATAGTTTTGTTTTCAATTGAGTAAAAAACTGGTATCTGATAGTTAATGGTATGACACTCCAATTAGCATGTTTAATGGATCTAACTACTCCAGCCCGACCCGCACTTTGCCCACCATGATCACAAAATCGAAATCAACATACAACACTTCAATTGACTCCCACCCCTACAAGCTCCCTTCACTCACCACCTGCTTTCAGTCTATATCGATCGTACAGTATGGGATGAAACTAATTGCATTCAAACTGGTTTTTTTTGTTTTTTTTTACATCCCCTTACAGCACAACTCGAAATGAAATCTGATTCATTGAACCATACCACATCCCATGTCAAAATTAATTTTTAAACGCCATTTTTTAAGCATGTCCCTATGTTTCACAACAGCAGCTATGACTATAGCATTACTTTGAGGTAAATACTTATTTTGTACAAAACTCAAGACCTTTCTGTTGCAAATGCCTATATAAGAACAAAATAATACACGAGAATGCCTTGTGTACCTGCTTTTTGTTTTGATAAAACACAACTTTTATTGGATCGCATTCCCGAATATTATTAATATGCCTGCTTAATAACAGCCAAATTTTTATTGGATCACAGTATCAGTGGGTTGTGTTTGGTTTGAATAATTGCCAAATATTCACAAAGTTACATTCGGTAATTTATGTAGATTTCTGGAAGTGGGCGAATGTGATAATTGCCGAGATAGGCATTCGGTAGTTTACAAGACACCACAAATAAAAACAATGAAAAAATCTGAGATACATTGCATTTTTTAATAATCGACACTACCAGAGATCAAAACTAATGAAAATGATTACTATTAAATTACAAATGGATATGAAATCTGCAGTCAAATGAACACTGGTATATGCTGCTGGCCACATTTTTAGTTGTTTGTAATGGCTGCTGTTCAGAATGTCGCCCTATTGATGGGAGCTTTCACTCTTTGGTCCAGTTTTATGCTTATTGATTGGAGCTTTGATTTGTCCTTACCACATGTTGGTGAAATTTTCTGCTTCTTGGTTGGTTTTTCTCGCTACCGATTTATAGATCATGCACTGTAATGTGCCTATGGGCTACATGATAGTGTAAACCCCTCTCTGATTTTTATCCTGGCTTGAGACAGGTAAAGTGTATTCATGCTTTAGTGCATTAACAGTCTTTCTTTTATTTTGTTTGTTGAGGGTTTTTCATCTGTCTTTTCTCTCTAAACTCTTGCTTCCATGAATTCCATCTGCTTTCACAGTTTTTTCCAGTTGTTATTCTTTAAAGACTTGTCCATGACAGCTTTGCAGAGATGTTGTTTCCGCAAATAAAAAAGTCCATGTGTTCTTTATTTCCGATCTGGCCCCTTGGGATATTTTGATCTTTAGGGCTGTTTGCCAAAATTTTCCAGCCTGTTGGTTGAAAATATTTCTCTTTCGCAACAGATTATTTATTAGATCACTCATATTCGATCCTGAAGTTGTGACGCCATTATAAACGAGTTGGTCTTTCTCATCCCAGGATAAATTGTGTACATTCTTTATTATCTGGAGCAACAAATGCGCCCTCCTCTTTATAGATTCTGGTACACAGGCCAATAGGTCAATATCCAACTCATTTTCAACTGAAAAACTATCTTTATGGAGTGTGGTTTGGTGTTTTGAGTAAGTGTGAATGGTGCTGAAGGATTTCCTTGTAGAGCAGCACTTTCTCTTCAGAACTCGGTGTTGAAAAGTCTGTAATTGGCCTCATGTCCAGGTCTATGGGTGGAACATCTGCAGCATGTGGGGGTGAGTACATCCGGTAACTGCTCACTCCCCTACTGTTCAATACAATGAATTCTGCTTGGAGGTAGGCTGGGCGAGTCACCTGCATGTTTTTCCAACAGTGATCCCACCAGCACTCATGGTTTTAAATGTTCTGGCATATTTGCAAGCCCCAAAGTATTGACACTTGAAAATGCATTGTTCCAACTAAAGACTGATTTCAGATGCACCATTCCCCGACTTGCCATTTATCCAAGTTTGATGGGTTTTTTTAAAAGTAAACTGTGTCAAGTTGTGTGAAGTCGAGCAAAAACTTATTTTACCCCATAGTCATATCACTGTAATTCCCCACAATGCACTGTGGGACAATTTGAAGTGTAATCAATGATCAACAGGTTGAGGTTGAATCCATCCTATCTTGGTATATAATTGCCCAATCAGTGATCAACAGGTCAGGGTAGCACCCATCCTATTCTTGTATATAAACAGAAGAGCATTGTTTCCACCCCACAAATCTATTAGCTCGCATCCGAATAAGATGACTTCACGCTATATTTGTAAATTGTGTCAACAATCTTACTCATATAAAACTCATTATTATCGACACAAACGGGCATTACACAAATATGTAAACAACAAACAACCTATAAGGGGAGAGAACACAAATACAGCCGAGTTTACAACCAGCTCTCTCTGTCTGTAATAAACACCCCTATCCTCCAGTGCATATGAAATCAGCCTTTAGTTGGAACAATGCATTTACAAGTGGCTATACTTTGGGGCTTGCAAATAAGCTAGAACATGCAAAACTACGAGGCTGGGGAATCACTGAGGGAAAAACGTGTAGGTGACTTGCCCAGTCTTCCTCCAAGCAGAATTCATTCTATTGAACCATGGGGGAGTGAGCAGTTACAGGAAGTACACCCTCCCCCGCCCCCAAATGCTGCAGCTGTCCCACCCATAGACTAGAACATGAGGCCAATTACAGAATCGTCAACACCGAGTTCTTAAAAGAGAAAGTTCTGCTCTACAAGTACAAGGAAATCCTTCAGCACCATTCAAACTTACAAACTCGAAACACCAAACCACACTCCATAAAGATAGATTTTCAGTGGAAAATGAGCCAGATATCGACTTGTTGGCCGGTGTACCAGAATCTATGAAGAGGAGGGCACATTTGTTGCTCCAGATAATAAAGAATATATCCAATTTATCCTTGGATTAGAAAGACCAACTCGTGTATAATGGCATCACAACTTCAGGATTGAATATAAGTGATCTAATAAATGATCTGTTGTGAAAAAGAAAAGATTTTCAACTGACAGGCTGGACATTTTTGGCAAACATCCTTAAAGATCAAAATATCCCAAGGGGCCTGATCGGAAATAAAGAATGCATGGATTTTTTTTATTCGAGGAAACAACATCTCTGCAAAGTTGTGATGGACAAGTCTCTAAAGAATAGCAACTGGAAAAAAAACTGAGAAAGCAGAATGAAATTCATGGTAGCAAGAGTGTGGAGAGAAAAGATGGTTGAAAAACCACCAAGAACTAAATAAAAAAAAGACTGTTAATGTGCTAAAGCATGAATATGCTTTACCTGTCTCGAGCCAGGATAAAGGTCAGAGAAGCGGTTTATACTAACATGTAGCACATAGGCACATTACAGTGTACGATCTATCAAGTGGTAGTGAGAAAAACCAACCACAAGTAGAAAATTCCACCAAAAAGCAGTAATGACAACTTGAAGCTCCAATCAATAAGCATAAAACTAAACCAAAAAGTGAAAGCTCTCAATAGGGCGACATTCTGAACAGCAGCCATTACAAACAACTAAAAATGCGGCCAGCAGCATATACCGGTGTTCATTTGATTGCAGATTTCATATCCATTTGTAATTTAATAGTAATCATTTTGATCTCTGGTTAGTATAGATTATTTACAAAAATGCAATATATCTCAGATTTTTCATTGTTTTTATTTGTGGTGTCTCGTTAACTACCGAGTACTATCTCAGCAATTATCACATTTTCCCACTTCTGGATTTCTACATAAATTACCAAACGTAACTTCGTGAATATTCGGCAATTATTCAAACAAAACCCAACCCACTGATACTATGATCCATAAAAAATATGGCTCTTATTAAGCGGGTATATTAATAATATTTGAGAATGCAATCCATTAAAAGTTGTGTTTTATCAACAAAAAGTAGGTGCATAAGGCATAGTTATAGCTGCTGTTGTAACACATATGAGCATCCTTAAAAATGGCATTCGAGAATTAATTTTGACATACACTGTAGTATGGTTCAATGAATCAGATTTCATTTCGATTTGTGCTGTAAGGGGTTGCAAAAAAAAAAAAACCCAAAACCCAGTTGAACGTAATTAGTTTAGACCATACTGTATGATCGATATAGACTGAAAGCAGGTGGTGAGTAAAGGGAGCTTGGCAGGGAGTCAATTAGAAGTGTCGTATGTTGATTTCGATTTCGTGATCATGGTGGGCAAAGCGTGGGTCGGGCTGAGGTAGTTAGATACATTAAACATGCTAATCGGAGCGTCATACCAGTAACTATCAAATACCGGTTTTTACTCAATTGAAAACAAAACTTTTCAGGTTTGTAAGCCAGCTGCATTTACATTAATAAATCTATGTCGGAATTAAACAGAATTTCTGCAGAAAATATGCTATTTCATTACACCCAGACTTCAAGTTCAAGTTAATATTGACGAACTTGTGCTGTTTTGTAATTAAACGTACACAATTTACTCTTGTTTTGGTCAGTGAGAAGGTGGGGGGGGGGGGGGGGGGATCCAGCAAATTGCGATTTTGGCACTACCATAAATATGCCCACATTTCAAAATAAAACACAGAATTGTAGTTATGCACAATTCTCAGTCCCCTTCCAGCTCGAGGTCCTGAGCCCACTGTCAATGTGCACACTCGAACCAAATAACTCGCGTCGATTCATAAATTATTCAGGTCTTAATGGATTTCAAATCCCACATTGTCCATACTTTTGGAGCACTGAAACTTTTCAAGGTAATATAGGGCTTTATTTTTCCCAAGCCTCGCATTTTTGGGTGGATAATACAGAGTCGTGTATCCTTTTACCATTTTTGCAGCTAAATGGGTGTCAGCGTTTAAACCACTTTTACAGTGACAGGAATATGGAAAGGAGGGTACTGCTGATTTTCCCCCACAAATTTGTACAGCAAAAGAGGGATTGGCCTGTTATGATAAATATTTGAATAAAGGTCAAAACATTTATGATAGAATGGTAGTTTTTTTCATTTATTGGGGGTTTTAATGACACTTACCACTGTCAGAATCACCTCATGCTTGACAGTTGGAGGAAGCCAAAGAGAGCCACCAAGCAAAGGCAAATAACTGTCAGGCTCCACACAAGGTTAGCATTGGCTGAAGGTAAGTGCAGTATGCCTTAGTACACAATGCTACCGCCTCCACCCTCGCCCCCTCTCCCATGTAGGCAATTAGAGAATGGTAGCTCATTCATGTTTTTACTTCCACTGTTAGATGGCTGGATTATTCTTCAGTAAACACCCAAAAATAAAACATTTGATACAGGCTAGTAAAACACGATACTGCAGGTGTGGTTTTTCTATGATCGAAAACAGGCCGCAGGTTATCACCTTAATTTTAGCATCTTTTAATTTTTAAAGGTTATTATTAAAAGCAATTATTGTCATCACCTTTGAGAAAAATAGTGGCTGGACATCAACTCGATTCTGTCAATTTTACAGGCAATGGAATAATATAATTGAGCATGTTCCATTCATCGTTTAACACAATTGGTCTTGTTTGCAAAAACAGTTTAGCTTCAGGGTATTTTGATAAGCGACACACTGCCATGAATAATTTGCTTTATCAGTGCATGGCACATACATTTATTTCTGTCAAACTGACATGCCATTTTGTTTTTCGAGAAGTGTGTTGTGGAATAAAAATTAATTGTAGATTCTTTAATGAAAATTATTAATATATTATATTAAATGAACATACACTATTTATTAGGGGGGACTACGTATTAGCAATTACGGTTATTAAAATTATTAATTTTTATTTTTAAAAATCTGACTGCACACTTGTCTCCTTTGTCCCTCCCCATAACCTCTTTTGACTCCCCTTATTGGATTAGGAGCGGCTCCTCCACCCATGCTTTCTCCAGTCAATCGACATCGAGTGATGCATCTCTGCTACAACTAGGGGCATTATGATGGTTAAAGTGGATAAGCTGTTGAAACTCTTCTCCACAGGTATTGCAGGTGTAGGAAGACCTACATTTTTCTGTGTATTTCACCAAATTTGTTTTATAGGTGTAAGATTTGGAGCATGGGAGTTTCTTTGCTTTGTCACTGGTCATATCGCTATGTCTTCTAATTTCGTGTCTCTTCCTGTTGAAGTTGTTCTTGAAGGTCACATCACAAAATTGACAGTTAAAAGTACCTTCTTGAAGGGTTTTCATATGACCCATTAACTTATCTTTTCTCTTGAAAGCCTTGGGGCAGAGAGAACAGCCATGTGCAGTCTCTCCACTGTGTACAGTAGTCTCATGGCGGTTTCTGTGATCCACGGATGAGAATGTCTTCTGACAGATTCCACAAGCAAACGTTTTGTTTTCCATTTTGATTACTTACAATGTGGTAGATACGGTGCTGAATGAAACTCGACTTGCCAGCAATGCGTTTGCAAACCAAATGATAAATTTAGCCCTGAGTGACTGTCGCGTGATTTTTTATGGACATGATAAAAGTGGGAGCCTTACGACCGTGATAAAAAAGAGAAGAATATCTATTTATTTTATTAATATTTGGGGCGCTTGCCAAGTTATAAGATTTAATTAGAACAATAATATTTTTAAACAAAGGGTCCAAAACTCGACACTCGCCTGTCGCATGAGTTCACCATTTTTAGAGATTTCAACGATCTTTAATTACACCCATAAAAATCAACACAATGCAGCCCCTATATTCGCACATGTCCGGTTTAAGGCGTGTGTCAACTAACACAGAAGGTAGCATTCATATATTTGGAGACGTTAAAATAATACAAAAAGGGTACATATGTCCAATATTCATTTCAAAATTTGACTTCTGTCATAATTTTTAAACAAAGACGTGAATAAACCATTCAGAGATATGTCCAACGGTCGGCGAAATATCCGAACGCCAATATTATAGAATCGTTTATTAAATAAATAATTCATTATCTAATAATATCTCTCCCAAATTATGACTTCAAAAAATATAGATCATATGTACAAACTGATATAAGCATTATTAATTCATTTATTAATATACTAATTATTATAATTAACCCTAATTACTAATTACACTCACTGCACAACCACTCATTAAATATATAACATTAATTACACAACTGTCATTAATTAAAGTGATTACACAATATTCATTGATTATATAATGTTAATTACATGATATCATGTTAATTACAGTGGTTACACAATAGTCATTAGTTATATAAAGTGACGTTATGTTACTTACTTTATGTAACATGTTAATTACCTTACATAACAGCACCCCCTCCCCCTCCCCCGCTTCCCCCTCCCTCCCCCAAAACAGGGTCGGTTTCCACTTTGCCTACTACTCACAGTGGGTGCTGTGACTGCCCCAAAACAACCCATTTGTTTTAAAATTAAGATGCTTGACAGCCTGTGGAGGGTTCATAAACGTTTGCGGTATATTTTGTCTATGCAGCTTGTAATGTCTTACCAAGACCTGTGAACAGCCATTTTTTCTTTTTAAAACCCACAAGAAGTTTTTAGAGAAATCCACAGAAAATGGGTATTTAAAGATTATAATTTTTTTATCTCTCTTTAACCAGCCCAAAATGTGTTAAGACTTCGACTGTTGAATACCCTTACTACATACAAAAATGTTTTCTTATAAATTTTGCATCCGATAAAAAAGTACCTTTCTCTGTGGTATACCCATTGGGTGCTGTTGGTGTCCATAAACAGCCCTTTTTATCACAATTTGTATGTTTAGTATCCCATAGAGGGTTAACAGATGTTTACCAGAATATTTTGTCCATGCATCTTTTAATGTCACAAAAGACCTCCGAGTCGCCAATTTTTCATGAAAATCTACAAGACTCATTTAGAGAAAACCACAGAAAACATGACTTTTTTTAATTTTGAGGGGTATTGTGGTTTAACCAGCCCAAAATGGGTTAACTCTTGTTCTTTGAATACCCTTATTACTTACAAAAATTATTGGCGGGGGATCCCACTTCCAATAAAGGAAGTTGTGTTAATCTCGCGTGTATACATTGGGTGCTGTGGGGCCCTAAAATAGCCCATTTTATCAAAACTTCGGTGTTTGGCAGCCTGTGGAGGGTTACCAAATGCATTGCCTTATGTGTCTTGTTTATCAATGGTCGTGTCACAGTCAGGTCTAACAATGATGAACGTTTAAAAAAATCTACAAGATGCATTTTGAGAAAGTGCCAATAAACCCTAATTTTGACAGTTTTTTGCAATTCTGGCGAAATAATGGTAAAATCGAAAATTCCGCTTTGGTACATTTTTAGATTGTGTGCTTCTCTATGCGTGTGCAAAATTGGGTGAAAATCGCTTCGAAAATGCCTTCTGTATCGTAGAGACAACATGTGTGAAAAAAAGAAGAAAATCCTCAAAAAAATAATAATCTGTAGAAAAACAATAGTTTTTTCCAGAGAGAAAAGCCTAAATATTCCGGTGAGCGTTTATTAAACCTCTACAGGCTATCAAGCATCGTAATTTTGAGAAACTGGCTGTTTTGAGGCACCCACAGCACACACTGTGCACATGAGAGATACAAATTATCTCCTTTGTTGGCAGTAGAATTCACCAAGGACCATTTTTGTAAGTAATAAGGTTACAAAAAAACAAATGTTAACCCGTTTTGGGCTGGTTAAAGAGTAATACCCCTCAAATGTTTAAGAATTCATGTTTTACGTGGATTTTTCTAAAAATGTTGTGTAGATTTTCTAGAACAAACTAGTCATTCACAGGTCTTGGTGTGACATTACATATACAAGTTACAAAGATAAAATATTCTGATAAGCGTTTTTTAACCCTCCATATGCTCTTATACATCAACACTTTGATAAAATAGGCTGTTTTCAGCCACCCACATCACCCAAAGTGTAGCTGAGAAATAAACATAACTTCCTTTATTGGAAGTGGAATTCACCTAGAATAATTTTTGAAGGCAATAAGTGTATTAAAAAAAAACAACCCTTAACCCGTTTTGGGGTGGTTAAACAGCAATACCCACCAAAAGCTTAAAAATGTTTTCCCTGGATTTCTTCAAAAACATTTTGTAGATTTCAAGAAAAAATTGCCATTTGCAGATCATATTGTGACATTTCAAGCTGCATGGACAAAATATTCCGCAAGCATTTGTTTACCTTCCACGAGCTGCTAAACTTCAAAATTTTGATAAAATGGGCTGTATTCAGACACCAACAGCCTCTAATGGATATGTAACAGAGAAGTATAACTTCTTTTATCAGATGCAAAATTTATAAGGAAAAATGTTTGTATGTAGTAGTAAGGGTATTAAAAAATCAGTCTTAACGAATTCTGGGTTGGTTAAAGAGAGATACTCCTAAAAAGCTTTACATTTCCATTTCCTGTGCATTTCTCAAACGCTGTGTGCAGCCTTTGAAGAAAAAGGACCATTAGCATGTCTTTGTCTAACCTTATATTTTGCATAGGCAAAATATCCCGTTAAGCATTTGTTAACCCCTTGCGGGCTGCTAAACATCAACATTTTGATAAAATGGACTGTTTTCAGGCACCAATAGCATCCGATGTGTATGTTAAAGATAAACTTCTTTTGCCGAGTGTAGAATTCACGGGGAATCCTTTTTGTAAGTAGAAGGGTATTTAAAAAAATGAAGCTTTACCCATTTTGGACTGGTTAAGGAGAGATGCCCCTTAAAAGATTAAAATTTACATTTTCTCGCTAACTGCCTTTTGGCGATTTTCAAGAACATTTGGACATTGGCAGTTCTTCGTGTAGTATTACAAGCTGCATAGGGGATAGAATATTCCGCTAAACGTTTGTTAACCCCACTACAGGCTGCTAAACGTCAAAATTTTAACACAAATGGCTTATTTTGGACACCAACAACACCAAATGTGTATGTAACAGATAAACATAACATCTTTTTATCGGACGCAGAATTCACGAGGGATAATATTTGAAAGTATTAAGAGTATTCAAAAAAGGCCTCAACCTTGTTTTGATGGACTACAGACAGACGGCCCTTAACAACTTCAAGTTCACATTTTTTGTGGATTTCTTCAAGTGGTTATCAAAGATTTTCAATAACAAATAGACTCTTGGTAAGATTTATTCTCGCAAGCATTCATTAACCCCCCACAAGCTGCCAAGTAGGGTTGCTGTAAAGATTAATTGTGAAATGAATGTATCGCGATTCATTCACTGACGATATGTATCACAGTTTGCTTGCACTGTATCACGATACACGTGGACCCAAAATTTCATGAATATTTTGTTAATGGCACTTTAATAATGGCCTCATTGTTGACTATTCTCATCAATTATATCTAGTCTTCCTTTGGTTTCGGGATTGTAGAAGTCTGAATTTACATTGCTCTCGGGTATTTGTTAGTATCGAATAGCACAAACCATTAACCTCGCCTTTCAACCTTTATATACTATGATACAACAAATCACAAATTCCAAGAAAAGAGAAGAGTGTGTCAGGATTTTTTGTTATCAAGAAGTTTGAGAAACCTAATTTCATTAACATCCAGCTGCTTGACCCAAAACTGTATGATGATTTGTTATTTGGCCATTGTATGGGTGGACATTAGATTTTTACCTCTACTCACCAGCCTATATGCATCATATCGTGAGCAAACGTATCTTTGCAACCCTACTGCCAAGCATAAAAATTTTAGACAAATTTGAGATATAACGGGCTATTTGCAAATAGCCACAGCTCTTAGTGAGTGTGTGGCAAACTCACAGAACGTCTTTCGTCGGACACAGACTTCTCGAACTCCGAGATTGACATTAACCCTCTCCAATGATGATGATTTCAACCGAACCTTTGATCTATCAAACTGGGCGATTTGAGACTATGATACCCACTTTTCTCAAGGCATCAATAAAGATACTTTAGTGATACAGTTACATTTATTTATTTATTTATTTATTTACTTATTTATTTTTTATTCATTTATTTATTTATTTATTTATTTATTTATTTATTTATTTATTTATTTATTTATTTATTTATTTATTGTGTTTAAGGTCACGCATTTCTGCCCAATGGTTAATCATGACCTCCACAGTTTTATGGGTGGAGGAAGCCTGAGTACCCGTAGAGAACAACCGGAAAGGCTAGCAATTGTCAGCTCCCAACATACTAACTCCGCACAAGCAGGATACGCCTTGGTTGAAGACAAGTGCACTATCAACGTGCAGTACGCCTTAGTGCACAACGCCACCGTGCCCTCATGTGGGAAATGGGGGGGGGGGGAATGTCTTGCACACGGACACAATGCGAATGCTGCAGCTGAGTGTTACAGTTAAAAACAATTCTTTAGACACTCCGGGGGTCATAAAAATTCACGGAATCTCGTCTGGAAAAGACATTATTCTCCAGAATCCATTATTCCTGGTTTTCCTTTGAAATCGGGATTGTGTAGAAGTCTGAATTTACAGTGCTCTCGGGTATTTGTTAGCATTGAATAGCACAAACCATTAACTTCACCCTTCCTTGAACCTTTGTGTACCACGATCCAACAAATCACAAATAACTTCCTTTGTTGGAAGTGGACTTCATCGAGGATAATTTTGTAAGTAATAAGGGGTATTCAAAAAGTAGGCGTTAATCCGTTTTGGGCTCCTTAAACAACGACACCCCTCAAAATTTTAAAAATATATGTTTTCCGTGGATTTCTCTGAATGAGTCTTTTCAAAACAAATGGCCATTCGCAGGTCTTGCTGTGACATTACAAGGTGCATTGCCAAATTATTCCGGGAAGCGTTTGTTAAGACGCCCTCCTCCCCCACAAGCTCTCAAAGGTCGCAATTATGAGAAAATGGCACGTTTTCGGTAACCCACAACACCCAACGTGTACCTGACAAATAATCATATCCTCCTTTATTGGAAGAGCAATTAACCGTGAATCATTTTTCTAAGTAATAAGGGTATTCACAGAACCTAGCGTTAACCCGTCTTGGGCTCTTTAAAGAGCGATACCCCTCGAAAGTTTAAGAATTCATGTTTTACGAGGACTTTTCTAAAAAAACTCTTCTAGATTTTCGAGATAAAATGGCCATTCGCAGGTCTTGGTGTGACATTATAAGCTGCTCGGACAAACTGTTCCAGTAAGCGTTTGTTAACCCTCCGCAGGATCTCAAACATCGACATTTTGATAAAATGGGATGTGTTCGGATACCCACAGCACCCATCGTGCAGCAGAGATAAACATAACTTCCTTTATTGTGAATGGAATTAACCGAAGATTATTTTTGTAGGTAATAAGGGTATTCAAAAAACAATCCTTAAACCGTTTTGGGCTGGTTAAACAATGATACCCATCAAAAGCTTAAAATTAGTGTTTTCCCTGGTTTTCTCTGAAAACATCTCGTAGATTTCAGTTCAAAATGGCCTGGGTGTGACTTTACAAATTTCATGGAAAACTAGAGAATTGTAATTTGTTGGACAAATTACGGGCTTTCCCAACTTTTTAATGTGAAAAGGCAAACTGTATTGTACACAAAACTATCCATCAGTTTTGAAAACAGAAAATTTAGTGGAAATCAATGTTTTTGTGATGCTACTAGTTTTTATGCAGCCAAAACAGATATTTGAGGTACAACAGGACACCAAAACATTTAACACAAAATTTGCTCTTCAATAATTACAGAATATTTTCATAGAAAGCAAAACAAGCGATGTCCTTTGTGCTTTGGAAAAAATTAGTACATATGAATTATGGACGCACGGGCCGGGTTTCATGAAGGACTGTGCCCCAACCCACCCCTGAGTCAGGAAGGAGCCGATTTTTCGGCCAAGATGCCAGAAAATTTCGGACAATTCAGTTGCCAGAAATGGCCACAAAACATTTTGGTTTTCCACACAAAATGTTGTTTTTCTATCTCATCACTTAGAAGTTGCAAGTAAACTGACCATTACACTGTACAAGTTGATTCAGTGGAATCGTATCCACGTTAATATTATTCATTTATAACCACACAAGTACACATAAAGGGCTCTATTACTGCATATTACGGGAGCACGGTGGCTCAGAGGGTAGAGATGATTGTTGCAATCCAAGAAGTCCTCGGTTTGAATCCCGCCTGTGGCAATCACTTTGTGTCCTTGAGCAAGACTCTTCATCCCAATTTAATTTCCCACGTGGGGGGACATGATGGCGATGTGTTAGAGGGTACTGTGAGGGTGCACTTGTCTTCAACCAATGTTAACCCTGCTTTTGTGATGGGGAATCTGAGTCGCTTGCCATTGCTCGGTGGTTCTCTCCAGGTACTCAATGGGATGGAGACCCCCTCCCTCCCATACCCACATTTGGCATTTCCTCCTGAAATTCAACTTTTTCGGGCTAAAAGGGTTCATCCCCCTCCCCCTGAAAAATAGACCTGTACGCCTATGCAGTGAATACCTGGACTTGAATAAATACCTATATTATGGTAATGATATAGCTGTAGATGCTGAAATTGACCTTAAATATCAATAATTAATTTTTTCTCTATCATTTTGTCTGTTTGTGAATGTGTGGGATTTGTCAACAAACGAGGGTAAGCTTCCTACTCCATGATTTCACAATTTTTCCAACATATCTATTTCAGATACAATCAAATACATGTAATATGAGTTACTGTCACACACAAATTAGTTGTTTATTTGATATGGTTTAAACCATCTAGAGAGCTAGTATACACAGTGATGGGTACAGTTCAAGTCAAAATGTGTTGATTAAAGGCATGTTGAACAGCTTGTTAATATTTCTTGCATTACATTACTACTTTGCTATTTATGGATTTCACAGAGGGTTTCGCTGAAACTATTTATTTATTGGTGTTTATGGTCACATACTTATCCACAATGGCTAATCGTGACCGTGACAGTTTTACGGGTGGGGGAAGTCGGAGCACCCAGAGAGAACCACCGAGCACCGACGAGCAACTGTCAGCTCAACATTCTAATTATGTTCAAGCTCAATTCAATAATTGTTACAACAACCTTGTTATTAGAGAAATTTGCCCTTGAAGTTGGTCAATTTTGAAGAAAAATTCTATATTCATGTCATTTTTGGCCAGTGTGGGTTAAAGTTGAAAAATCTGAGTGGTGATTGTGGTGTATCATATTATGCTCTAAATATGTGCAAAATTTGAGCTAAATAACTGTAAACAATTTTGAGACATTTGAAAAATGGTGAAATTTTGAAGGTTTTGGCAGAATATTTTGAAAACACGCGTTTTCACAGATATGACGATACCGCATTTCACTAGATTTTATGACATTACATAAGTGTGCCAAATTTGGTCAAAATCGTACAGCTTGTTTTCGAGCAGTTCAACAGACAAAATTCAGGGAGGAAAAAAAAAATAAAAAATAGAGTAGAAAAATTTTGAAAAAGAAGAATAACAATAGTCTTTCCCAAACTGGGTTTGGAAAAGCCTAAATATTCCCGTTAGCGTTTGTTAACCCGCTACAAACTGCCAAACATCAAAATTGTCGATATATTTGAGATAAAATGTGCTATTTTCAAATAGCCACAGCACTCAGTGGGTATGTGTCAAACAAACGTAACTCGTTTTGTCGGACTTGGACTTGTGGAACGACGATATTGATTTTAACCCTCTTCACCAATAATGATGGTTTTAAACTAAACATTTGTCAAACTGAGTTTTTTAAGACTGCTATACCTACCCCTCTCAGGACATCAATAAAGGCACTTCAGTGATACAGCTACACACAATTCTTCAGTCCCTGAGGGGTCATGAAAAATCGGGGAAACTCATCTGGAAAATCCACGATTCTCCAGAAGTATTAAGTCTAGTTTGTAGGTGCTATTTGAGTTCGTCAGTCGATTGTTAACAGAGACGTCCGAAGCACTCATAATGTGTGTCGGCAGAGAGGGAGTGGTGAGAGGTTGGAATTCCAAGACGCACCTATCCTACTCTTGTTCCCCACTGTAAAACCGACTTCCAGAGAAATGACATTTTTAGGCTTTTCCCTCTGAAAAAGACTCTTGTTTTTCTACGGATTATTAATTTTTTTTATTTGTTTTTTTTTTGGGGGGGGGGGTTGTGTTTTTCCACACATTTTGTCCGTACGATTCAGAAACTATTTACGAATCGATTTTTACGCAATCTTGCACACACATAGAGGGACACAAAATCTAAAAACGTACAGAAGTGGAATTTTCGATTTCTCCCTATCTTTGCCAGAATTGTTAAAATACTGTCAAAGTTAGGGCTTATCGTCACTTTCTCTGATCGTGTCTTGTGGATTTTTTAAAAATCATCATCACTGTTAGACCTGCCTGCGATACCACTGGCGATATACAAGAGTTATTGGGCTCAGCGTTTCACAGGCTTGCAAGCATCGAAAATTTGATACAATGGGCTCTTTTCGAGCACCAACAACATCAAAACGGCACATGAGCGTTAAACATAACTTCTTTTATTGGACGTGGACTTCACCGACGATTATTTTTGTATGTAATAAGGGTATTCAAAAAAACAAGCGTTCACCAGTTTTGGGATTGCTAAATACAGATACCCCTTAAAAGCTTAAAAATTCATGTTTTCTGGGGATTTCTCTGAACACAACTTGTAGATGTTCAAGAGAAATTGGCGATTCGCAGGTCTTAGTGTGACATTAAAAGTTGCATGGACAAAATATTCCGGCGAACATTTGTTAATCCTCCACGGGCTGCTAAAAGTCAAAATGTTGATAAAATGGGCTATGTCCTTTGCCAACAGCACCCAATGGGCGTGTCGCAGAGAAACATAGCCTCCTTTATCGGGCCCATAATTTATGGGTGTGATTTTTATAAGTAGGGGGGTATTAAAAAAACAAGTCTTAACCATGATTTGAGAGATAATAAGAGATAGCCCTTAAAAACTTGAAATTCACATGTTCTGTGGATTTCTTCAAGTGGTTCTGACGAATTTTCTAGAAAAAATAGAATCTTGTGAAGAATTATTCTGAAAGCGTTCATTAATCCTCCACAAGCTACCAAACATCAAACATCTTAGATAAATTTGAGATATAATGGGCTGCTTTTAAATAGCCACAGCTCTCAATGGGTATGTGGCAAACAAATATAACACCTTTTGTTGGTTGTAGACCTCACGGCCGTCGATATTTATATTGACCCTCACCATCAATAATGATGATATTAACCTAAACCCTAATCGTTCTTTTATTAAACTGAGTCATTTAAGGTCTCGTTTCCTTCAAATGGTAGCACTTCCGGGTTTTTGGATATCCTCGTGGAGTTAAGAATTTAAGACCTTATTTGATTTTATGATGGTGTACGTCTAGTGAATAGTGACCATCAGTGTTGATATTCTCCCCTAAAACTACAGTTTGAGGGGTTGAAAGTGGTGTACAGTTATATGCTTTTTGGTTAGAGGTCAAGTTCACTTGTTGAATGTGTAACCAAGACCATACTGTGGACTGATTTTTCACAGATGAGAAACGGGACCATTTTTCATGAACTTTCTTCAGACACGCTGGGGGCTCGAAAAATCATGGAATCTCGTCTGGAAAAGCCCATGATTCTCCAGAATCATTAAGTCTAGTCTTCGTTTTCAGAATTTCAATACATGATGCTAACCTTTGGGTTGAAAGATGTTTGAAATGCAAAAAAAACAATTGAATTTGTGTATTCGTGTGTGATAGTTTACAGGAATTCCATCATAATAATACATTTGTCAACTCTATTTTTTTGTGAATTCATTAACTAAACATAATGCAAGTCCGTAAATAATTTAGGACGTAGCATGTTAGCCCTTCCCGGCGGCCTTTGGTCGGAACTCAACGTTGCGCTGATATAAAAAACTAAAAAATTACTCGCCCTTTATTGTAGACAATGTTCTACGTTGGGCACCTTTCTTCTTATTGATATGATCGCTGTAGCTAGGAACATTGAAAGCATTTCGAACTTAGACTGGGTTGGAGGGGGGGAGGTGCTCACCCGAACACACCTTTGAATATCAGTGATAGCCCAAATGCTTAAGTGAGATGGTAGAAAGACAAAGACAAAAGCTATGTTTATGATTCGCGCTTGCACACTGAGAAAAATGAACATTTGCGGCTGCATATTCAACGAAGTTTTTAAATATGGAGCCCAAAATATGCATTTTCCAAGACTTCAAAATTCGTATAAGAGATCGCATCTTAAGAGTGAAGAGTCTTATTTGCACATCCTTCCTGCTAATTCCTGTATAGATAAACTTGGTCTAATCGCTCTCTCTCTCTCTCTCTCTCTCTCTCTCTCTCTCTCTCTCTGTCTCTCGGCCATTTCTGACAAATGTTGGGGTCGGGAGAACATGTCCCTGTGCTCTCATCTCCTGTTCTTACATTCCTGGCTGTGATAGTTTTTAAAAAACATCACTGTATTTGTTTATTCTTATTTATTCAGTTAGATTATTTCTGTCGAAAACTGGCCAGTTTCCCTGTGAATTTTAGGTTCGTCGCTTTCTGTAAACTGGGATTTATATTGCGCATCATCCGCAGTTAGGAAGGCTGTGTGAGTATTTTGTTACTGGTATTTTATAGGTCGTGTGTGTCCTCGCAGATAATGAACCCTCACAAATTTAGAAACTTAGAACAGTTTCTACTGTACCTCATAATTGACACTTGTGTGGTAGCTTTGACTGGGATTACTCACCATTTTTCTTTCTAGATTCCCCGAAGTAGCTGAACAGTTAAAATGTGTTCCGGTTTTGAAAAGGTTTCAAAGTAATTGACAAGGAAGTGATTCGAGGACACCGACAGTGTAACCGGCCTAAGTTCTGAATAGTTGGGAAAAGAAGATAGTATTCCTTTGTCACTGACTACTCCAGTAACAATGGGGATTCTCAGTTATGAAACGGTAAATGTTGCTGCATTTTTCAACACAAGAGGGTATCATTAACACTGATACATTACTTTGATGATATTGTACTATTGTCACAAAAGTGGGTCGCGACACAGTCATGCAATAATGTATTAAGATTCCATAAATGACATATTTTGAAATCAAGACCGATTCACGAAGTAAAGACAAAAATAGCATTTCCAGATCCATGTTTTCGTAGTTTTATTTTCATTTTGTTACTAAATTTATGTAAATGAAGATTAACCGACTCCTCCTGATGTTGAAATCTCCAAATTCCAAAAATCAAGTTTTTTCCCATAATGCAACTGGGAATGCAACCAGTTGAATCTTGTTGCTTTACTTGTTGCATTATGGAAAATACATGATAATTGAAAATCCACTATTTTGGAAAAATAAAATAGCATCTGAGATGCAAAGTTCTTGTGATTTTTGTTTCGACAAGTGAGATGAAAGTGGAGAGAGAATTTCGGTTAATTGGGTATTTACTTATCTAGACGAGTTTCAAGACAGCTTTCACCCAACCCTGGGACGGAATGAAAATGTGTCCTCATATGATTTTCCTGTGAGCTCAGTGACAGGCTTTAGGCGTTGAAGTAGTACGAGGTAGATTGCATCAGTATTTTTTTCAGATTCCAGTATAAACCTTTAAAAACGTGAAGAAAGTGATACTTCTTACTTCATCATCACATACTGAACAAGAACGTTATGTATGTTTTCGTGATGGTATTCTTTGTTCCATAATTTCCATTCAGCACGTGTGCGTTTATCCCGACGAAAAAGCTTACTTTTCACCTAATCCTGGCACAGTTCGGGAGAGGCGGAGAGTGAGGAATTAAAAACTTTTCACATTGTCCTTCGGTTTATATTAACGCATACCTTTATATCGAAACGAACACTGCCAGCCGGAAGTTCACAACTCATGATTAAGAAGATTTCAGTTCATCGCCTACTGGCATTCTTATTCAGTATGCACTTGATATTTATTTTGTGGCATTCACGCGATGCTAAGGCAGCTGCTACACCTCCAGTCTTAAAAAATGTTTGTTTGTTTCGTTTGTCTGTTTATTGACCTTAAATGCCACTTTTAACAGCCAGGGCCTTATCGTGTCCACATTTTCAAAACTGATACCCTCAGTGCTACTTTGAGTTCTATCCCAACGAGGGAACTCTCTTTTTTATGCTGTGTTTTATTCTGTCTGTACCTGATCTTTTTGTTCTGGCCTTTTCAATATCAATAAAATACAAAGTTCCAATAGCTTCAGTTGTGTTGAATAAAAGATGGACACGCAATCCATAATTCAGACGTATTCATTTTAACATGAATCCCGAATCCACACCCACACAATGCATGCATGTTTCCCACTAAATCAATTATTTGGAATTGCGCAAACCATATGCAACAGTATTCTGTTCAATCGAGTTTCCACTAGTTCCCAAATAGCCGTGAAGCCTTCGTCACTTAAACGAAAGAACAGTTACGGGCCACCGAAAATAATTTCCCCTGCCAGACGCCAAATCAGATGATGGAGGAGACACGCATAAAAACAACTCAGTAAACACAACACACGTACTGCTTGTATATTTAACTCCACACGCAAAGAATCACATGGAACGCGTGCGGATGCGGAGTGAGGTAGTATAAATCACTTTCACCTACGAACAGCTTCCTGGAACATCAAATACAGTCATGTCTTCTATATATGGCGTGACATTTGAAAACAACAGCATTTGCACCTGCCTCACTGTAAAGAGATAAAGAAGATTATATGATGAAATACCAAAACACAACAACTGAACTGAGACGTGTACCAATGGCCCTTTCAGTTAAACAATTTTTTTTAAAAAAGCGATATTTTATGTTAGTCGTGTTTTTACCAGAGTATATGAGAGTCTACTTTGATTTGAATACTTATCCACGCCGAAACACAACCGATGGGTGTATCGGTTTTCAAAGCAGTGTACATTTCCATATCCACTAGAATATACAGAAGTAACGAATTATCATAACTCTGTTCACTCTGAAGTGTAGAAGAGGAATATAACCTGTTTGTATGTTTTTTATACAGAACTCTTTGAGCTTTGTAAAACAAAATATAATGTGTAATTAAGTCATCCAACTAGTTCTCAGTAACTGCGGCGATTTTTGATATCACGCCCTTATACGAAAAGACCGCCCAATTTAGCCGTTATTCTTGATCTATTTTTATCAACGCTTGTGTCAGTGCTTGTATCAAGTCTCTCATTTGTCAATCACACCTCTAACAAAATCAAAAACCATATCTGAAAGTGTGGCACCGAGCTGGATATTCTTAGGTTCCATGGCGACACATTCGGATGTCGTAATTGACGTCAACGTCACAACAAAACTTTTTTCCGATGTTTTTGAAATTTTAGTATGTTGTTGACCTCGAAAAATAATAATATGAGTGTTTTTGTTTTTTTTTCGGTTAACGCCATTTTTGCGTATTTGCGCTAATTGAGGTTTGTTCCTTACCCCTCCCTCCTGCCACAGTTCTACCACCCAAATAACAATTTATTATTTATTTATTTACTGTGCTTTACGCCACATCAGCAGCTAAGGCTATATTGTGGCGATGAAAGATATGAATTTTAAAATAGATCACCATTTGCCATGAGGTAGTTAAAAACCAATCAACGAAATATGAAGTATGAGGAATAAAATTAATCAATGAACACAGTAAGGTGAAAATGAAATCAAGTGTTCAGAAAATGCTGCGTAAATCAACTCTGAATGAATGAGAATGTGAATTAATAAAAACAAACAATTTAAAATTTATTAAAAAGGTTGATTTCCTTCAGGAACAACAAAACTTTATGTGAATTTGCATTATAAAATGGGTCTCGAAGAGACACAACATTAAAATACTGTCGTCTAGCAAGATCAAAATCAGCACAAGGTAAAATAATGTGCTCCACTGACAACACCTGCTGGCAGGGAACACACTCTGGTCGCATATTACCCTCTAATAAAAAGGAATGTGTAAGTCATGTGTGACCAATATGACATCGAGTCCGAATAACGTGATCTTTTCTCCAAAGGTTACTGGATGGGTAGTGAAGGAAGAGATGGAGCTTGTTATTCGTCGCTCTACCCCATTCCGCCTGCCACAGAGATTTGATGTAGTTACTAATATGTGGTTTGAAAGGGATGTTAAAATCAGTGAGAGGCTTGATTAAGATCTGTTTTGCTGCACTGTCCGCTTTGGTGTTATCAGCGATACCTACATGTTCGGGTAACCAGCAAAACCCGATATCATATTGATCAGGCATGAGAGTTGTCAACTTCTCACGAAGTTCCAAAATGAGAGGGTTCTTCAACCTGGGGTTGAGTAAATCAAGTAAAGCGGAAAGAGAGTCCGAAAAAATAAAAAAATCGACTTCTTTTCCTGAGCATTCTCGATATGATCAAGAGCGAGTTGTAAACCTTTAACTTCAGCTGTGAAAATAGAACTTTGATTCGGTATTCTGACTGAGGTGATATGATCACCAGTAACAGCAGCTGATGATGAGTCTTTGTCACCATCATCATAGATCCTTCTATATGCACTATACTTTGACTTAATTTCAGCATATTTCTCCTTAAATTGCAGAAAATTTGTTTCAGACTTTTTGGTAGAAGCAAAATCTAACATAACCGTGGGTTTGTAAGATGTCAGGGAGGAGTCTCTGGTACACGGTTTTCTTTAATGGCATCTGGTTCAATTTTGGAAGATTCCATATGGGGCTTAATTCTAATTCCCAATGGAGGAATATGGTTCTGGTGGTGGTTAAAAAATTCGATATTTCGAGGGTCTGCAACACAGGTATAAACAGGATTTGATGGATTAGAAAGAAGTTTAGAGACATACTGAAGGGAGAGTTTAATTCTGCGCTTCTCAAAAGAAGGCTCCTCCACCTCAACAAGCATTGATTCTATTGGTGAAGTTCTAAATGCATTCAAGCTAATTCGAATACCACTATTATGAATTGCATCAAGTGGTTTCAGGTATGATTTTCTTGCAGAACCATAAACCACGCAGCCATAATCTAATTTAAATCTGACAAGTGATCTATACAGATGGATCGATGTTTTTTGGTCAGCACCCCAATCATTGCTACCAACTATCTTCAAGAGGTCCAGTGCCTTTTTACATTTTACCTTTAGTTGTTTTATGTGAGAAGTGAAATTCAGTTTGTTGTCAAACAACAAACCCAAGAATTTCACTTCCTTAACAACATTAATACGACTCCCGTCTATTTTCAATTCCGGATCAATGTGATGCTTCCAGAGCTTACAGAAATGAACACAATTAGTTTTCGTCTTAGAGAATTTGAAGCCATTTTCTGTAGCCCATTTCTGGATTCTATTCAAACATAGCTGAAGTTTGCGCTTATAGCATTCATTTGTTTTGCTGCTATAGCAGATTAAAAAGTCATCTACATACAATGACGAGTCAACCATATTCTCAATTGCATCAATAATACTATTGATTTTCACTGAGAAAAGGGTAACAGATAAAATACTAACCTGAGGAACCCCCAGTTCCTGCTCGTGAGGATCAGATAACGTTGAACCAACACGAACCTGAAATTGGCGGTCCTTTAAAACGTTTTCAATAAAAAGGGGCATACGCCCTCTTAACCCCATGTTAAAAAGATCTTTTGAAATCCCATACGTCCACGTTGTATCGTATGCCTTCTCCAGATCAAAGAAGGTGGCACCCACATGTTCTTTTCTGGCGAAGACATTTCTAATAAACGTTTCAAGTCTGACCAGATGATCCACAGTACTTCTCTGGCCTCTGAAACCACACTGAACATGCACAAGCAGATTGTTCGATTCCAGAAACCAGACAAGTCGGTCATTGATCATCTTCTCCATAGTTTTGCACAGACAACTGGTTAAGGCAATAGGTCTGTAATTGCTTGGGTTGCTGTTATCTTTATCAGGCTTGGGAATAGAAATTATTGTAGCATTTCGCCAGGATGGTGGAACCTGGCCAGTCACCCATATGTTATTAAAATTGATAATAATAGTGCAAGTGAAGGTTGAGGCAGATGTTTTAAAAGTTGATAGCGTATTTCATCAGGTCCAGTGGCAGACTCCTTTGCTCCATGCAAAGAGTTACTTGACTCCTCACTCTTCCATAGAGAAAGGTTCGTTGTAGTCCTTTAAGTTATTAATTAAAGTAAATTTAATCTTTTGTTTTTCTTGTTGTTTTTCAAGTTTGAGGAATTCTTGGTTACTATTTTCAGACGACGAAGGTTTTTAAAATGTAGAGGCCAACTTGTTTGAAATTTCTTGTTTTGATGTTAGGAGTGTGTTGTTATCTTGTAGGTGTTGTACAGCTGATTTCGTTTCTTTTCCTTCAATTTTTTAATCATTTTCCAAGTTTTAGTGATGGGGGTGTTTTGATATAGTTTCGAAACGTAAGTTTCCCATGAACGTTTCTTTTTATGTTTTAAAAGTCGTCTTGTTTTTGTCCGATTTATACGTAATCTATCCAAATTTTGTGTAGTTGGTGCCTTATTAAATTCCCTCTCAACTTTCTTGCGATCTTTTATAGCCCGTTTGCACTCAGTATCAAACCATGGTTTAGTGAAACGCTTTGGATTTGCCAAGGTTTTAGGAATGACTTGGCTTGCAATGTCAATCAACTCTGTGGTGAAGTGTCCAATCTGGTCAGTACTGTCCTGAAATTTCTCCCGTGTGAGGCGTTCAGAACAAAGCGATGAGAAAGTGTCCCAGTAAGCCTTTAAAATTCCACTGGGGCACCTTCTCATCATCCGCCGGAACTACACTCTCCAACACAATCGGAAAGTGGTCACTCCCGCGCAAGTCATCTTCTACCTTCCAAGACAAATCAAGGAAGATAGAAGGGCATGTAACTGAAAGATCAATTGATATATACGAACCAGATGCAGGGTGCAGATAGGTGTCTGAACCATCATTAAACAAACACAAGTCATGTTTTGTAATGAATTCTTCCCCAGTTTTGCCTTTTACATCTTCTTGACTGCAGGAATCACCCCACAGAGGGCTATGGGCATTAAAATCATCCAACAAAGTATATGGAGTTGGGAGCTGTTGGACCAGTAGCTCAAGATCATGAAGTTGTAAGGCTTTACTTGGTGAAACGTAAATCGAACAAAGTGTAACTGTTTTGTCCAAAGTTAGGCGTACCGCCACTGCCTGTAAATTTGTATTCAAAGGTACAGATCTTTGAATGATATCGTTTCTAACCAAAACAGATGCTCCACGAATATGAAGGTCACTATCATCCGCCCAGGCATTATACGAAGTATAATGCTTAAAAGCTGAATGATCTTGAGCCTCGGGTTTCTTTAAAAGAGTTTCCTGCAGGCAAAAAGCAGCAGGTTTATATTTTTGGCTGAGAAGTCCCAGTTCATTAAAATTGGCTCTATAACCACGACAATTCCACTGTATTATATTATTTTTGTTTGTATTAGCCATATTTCGATAGAGATTTAGAGGGTGGACGTTTGGGCGAAATTGCCCCTGTAGTGTTCTGCCGTGAATTTTTCCTCGGGGATCAATTCTGTGAAGAAATCGGACGTATTGTTCGAAAGTTTCACCGATACAATCACCTACCTCCATTTCCTCAAGGCCTTCAAACCTGTTGCGAACAACGGGGTTTTGAAGAACCTTGGGTATTCTGTCCGATAATTGTTTTTATCTTAATTTTTCCTTTTTCTTTTCTTATTTTTCTATTTTTTTCATTTGATTCTGACTCAGAGTCTGTTGTTGTGATCTTTGTTCCTGCTGTGGCTTAGGCTTTGTTTTGTTTTGTTCATTTTTCTGCTCTGATTTGGTGATATTTTCCTTATCGTGTGCAGGTTTAGGCGTATCCTTTCCGTGTTTTCGATCTAATTGATCCTCAGTTGTTTCTGAGACTGTTGACTCTGTTTGGGTTGCTTGTGGTATTGTTTCATTTGATTGGTCAATTGTAAAAGCTTGTAGTGGGACTGGTATTGTGCCGTTGAGCCATGTATGTGTTGTCTGACATTCTACTGATCTTGTTTGTACTTTTTATTTTAACGTTGTTGCATATGATGGGGTCGATGTGTCCATGCCAGGCATGGATGAAACAATGTCTATGGCTTCCTTAAAGTTAATTTGTTTTTCACATTTCACTTTTTGTATTAATTTTTCCTTGTTCCATACAGGGCAATCCTTTGAAGATGACATATGATTGCCCTGACAGTTTACGCATTTGGTAATAGTGTTAGTACATGGCTCTTCATGTTTCTTACTGCATTTGTAACAGGTAGTTTGTCCTCTGCACGAATCTTTACTATGACCGAATTTCTGGCATTGGAAACATCTCAGTGAATTTGGTATATACGTGTCCACTTTAACATTCATATAGCCTATTTTGATAGACTTTGGAGGTTGAGGAGTATTGAGTATATATATGTGTTTGTCTTGATTTCACTTCCATTTTTCCTGATTTTGATTCGTTTTATATTGATTGCTCCTTGTGGTTTTAATTCTTCTAAAATGTCTAATTCGTCCATATCAGCAAGTTTTCATTTTCGAACTACACCTTTGCTGGTATTGAGGGTTTTATGAAAACTTGCATGAACCTCCATGTCGAAAAGTTTTTCTGTTTTCAGAAGATTGAAGACTTGTGTATGATTAGCACAGTCAATCAACAGTCCACCAGAACTTAATTTTTTTACCCCCTCAACTGTACCTGCTATGCCCTTGATTGCCTTTTCTAATACAAAATGATTAAGATCAGGTGCTTTCCTGTTTTCTTCTGTAGAATAAATCACTATGAATTTTAGCCAGTGTTTAGAATCTTGCTCGTGTGTTATGTTGTCATGATCTGAGTCAAAATCAGAATTTGTTACGTCTACATGAAGTCTTTTTGATGTGTTCTTTTGGTAGCCATGTTTGTATTGATAAATGATTCATTGCCCCGGCTCCCACCCACCACGGAGTTCAAAAAGGGGTAGGGTTACTGCTGTGTTGTTAACCCTTTGGGTTAAGGTATTCCCACATACCTGGTATGAGGCAGTATACTCAGCCTGTGTTGTTGCCGAGGCACAACACTGACTGATCAGCCCGTGTGTGGAAGTGCTAGGTCTTCAGATGGCGGCCATTCAAGCAATCATTGTATAAAATACTGTAATAAAAGGTTGCCGTGCATAACCGAAACAGACAACGCAGAAACACTAAGTAGTTGTTAAAATATTAAGTGTTTAAAAATAGTACACAATGGCAATTATGGCGTGTGATTAAAAGAAATGACTGATTGAATGACCATCAAATGCCCCCCGACGTGACACCCAGTACTTTTTGGGTGGGGCTCCCGATTGGCCAAAACGGACCATCCGACCATCCTTCTACTCCCTAAGTTGGGGCCAAAACAGTCTATTGAACAAGTACCTCCATGATAGAGATCAGGACCAAAGCAGTGTTTACGACCTGATCTCCATCATGGAGATTTGTCCTAACCGGGACCCAGTCTGTTCTCAACTGTCAGATTCCTTCATCCGGGGCCTTCAGACCGCACCTCACGGGAGAACAAGGTGCCTGCAAGATGGTATTAGCAGGGTTAACCATTTTGGTCCGGGGCTGCGTATTCGTATATTCCACAGCAAACCAGCTCAGTTCATCAAACCTGCTAATTATAAACGAGCAAACCTGCACAATTGAGCAGGCCGCCCTCTATCCGCCACCCAAAGACCCTAATATCAATATATGACACGTATATAATATCACGTACTTCCAAAGGAATACTTGGAGGGGGTAACTGGCCCATTTATGTCCACATTTTTAGAAATTACTTAACGCTATGACTTCAGCCCACCCAGCTTTGGAAACTAAAAATTAAATTTCATAGCAGCGACTTTAAAGCACCACTTATTTCAACATTGTTCTAAATTACTTAACACTATGACGTCTTACCCCAACGACGGTCGCAAAGCGTCAAAATATTTATTTTTCCTCCTCAGTTTAGGGTGCTTCCTTTTAAGCGATCTTCGCGAAATTTCATACACTTAAACTCCTTTATGGCTAGGATTCCAGTTAGGCTGCGATTTTTGATGTGGCACCTTTATCGAAAACAGCGTACAATGATCCCATTTTTCAACTTTTAATACCCACGCCTGTAACAAGCCTCTCTCTTTCAAACTTTGGATATCCCATCTTCAGCAAAAAACATGTCTACAAATGTCGTACCGACATGGGAAATTCCGATTTTTCGGGTCACACTTTTCAAAAAAGTGAACAGATAAGTGTTTTTGGATTGGAGCTCCAAAAGTTAAGAGATAGCTGTGTTTTTCAATTTATCTTCATTTTTGACGCTTTTTAAAATGTTTTGTGGAGTTTACAATGGTATGGTCGCGTTCAGCAGATTCATACAAATACACTGGAAATGTTTAGAAGCTGCTCCCAGAAATTTGGATGCACCGTAATGCTAACCGACGGCACTGTTACCCCGGTCTGAGATACACTATGCTTCCAGGCGACAGAAGGCAACGTGGGACGCGCCATCCAGCGCCTTAACACGTTGAATGGCAACATACCCGTTCACCACATTGTTGGGTCCACTCGGTGATGGGCTTGTTTCGTTGGATGCGATTTCAAAATAATCTAGTATTTATAGTTATTTCCATTAGAAAAGTGTATCAAAAAATGAATAAAAATTTAATAACAATCGCTTTGGAACAAACGATCAACGAGGTTCTTTACAGTGCTGATCAGGGTAATGAAACACAAATGGTACTCAGTGGATTTTAAGTGTCTTACAAAAAGACAGAAAATTGTCAGTAAATATCTTATGATATTTCCCATTTTCGATTAAAGTCAGAAGGTGTCCACAAGTTCTGCAAAAATCAGCCTATTTTTCTGGCACTCACACACATGGACTTTTGTACTTCCATGTGAACTTCCTTCAGTCCTGTGATTTCTTTTAAATTACTAACTGGCACGATACACTCTGAAATGGGTTATAGGATTCCCGTGAGTGAGTTTTCATTCCACTTTCCTTCATCAACAATTTCAAGTTTTGGTCTCATTTCTTCGCAAGCACTCCCTCCCCTATAGTTTTCTAAGAAACGATGTTTAGGTTTAGAAATATTAACAAACAGGAACTGTCACAGCAGTGATCCAATAATTTATGTCGGTTGGTATTGAAGAGTTTTAGATTAATGTTGATAGAATCTATTCGTATTGATTTAACTCACAGGCTGCTGGAGTGCTCCATAAGTTACCCTCCGATAAACCGTACCAAACGCATCCATATAGACGAAACAGTTTTGCTTCTAAAAGAATATGCCTCGCATACACACATTGGGAAACTGTTAACCGTGGTACAACCATTTTAGAAGGATCTCATTTGGATCGCTAGCACTCATCGTATTGATTGTTTTTCGCCACAAGATCTGCATGAAAAAAACAAGGGAAGAAAACATGTACCACTGTCATGGTTGGTTTTTCCAAACCGTATTCCATAGACTATGCGTTCTTATCTGTATTATTATTACGTCATGCCACACATTTTCCATGGACGAAGAAGGTTTAAGCAAAAAACTGAATTGGAGCAGTATTCCCGTAGCAATAGTCTTAAAATACACATGATTAATTTCAAACAGTTATAACTAAAAAGAGAAAATACAATTGTGATTGGTCTCTGGGAGTGACCCAGGCCTTTGACTCGCTTACAGTTGTAAATGTCGCTTTTACAGTCTGCATGTTTAAAATCTTTATATGTCGTGATGTTAGAATATCAATCAAAGGTTACCTTTCGCTTGCAGCAAAAGATAAACAAGAAAAGGTAGGTAATAACTTACTTCATTTGATTACATAACTCGTGAAATACATGTACGTACCATTTGATAACATGTGTCCAAAAGCATATTCATAAAATGGTACGCAGCCGTCTGCAAAGAGGACTAGGTCAACACGTATGTCGCTATTTTTCACAATATAATTCCATATTTCAAGTCTGTGTTCCTCATTTCCAATAGGAATGTACCCCGTGCCTTTATACACAGCATTGTCTGAAAAACATGTGATAAGAAACACAAAATATACGTTCTCAAAAAATACGTTCCCTCCTTAGACATTCTCGGGTGTATTATGCGATGTCGTGTACACTTGGAATCTGAATAAAATAAACTAACAACAGGTTCAAAGTTGAGTGTTCACAGTTTAAATAACAACTTTCTTTGCGCATCAGATGTAACTCTCGAGTCTCCAAAAAATAACGTTGATTTCACTGAGCATCTACAGCAATTAAGCCATGTTGCGTAATATTAGCCCAAGTCACGTATCCCTGTTTTCCAGGCGAACGACACTGACTCGAAAAAAGTGCTCAAGGTGCACAACTGTTTTTCATCAACATTATCTGAACTCAATCTCAGACCACATTATATACCACTGGAGGCGAATGCACTCGACTTCCGAATGTTAGCGTACTATATAAAAATACATATTGATTTGGCTGAATGTCGTGTAAATGCACAAAATATATAGTTTCCCTATATATATGTAACATGTAACGAACGGTTCGTAGCGTTTGTAATTGACTGTTACTGTGCCTCCAGCCCCGCATCGTTACGATTATTAATAGCATAGTTCAGTAATGCATGATCCTTTAAATGTTCCGGAAGTGGACTCAGGTTTACGCAGTTGTATTCTTATGCGAGCCTTAACCCCTAGCCGTATTGTTTATTGTTTATTGGTGCTTTACGCCATATCAGGAGCTTAGGCTATATCGTGGCGATGAAAGTATGTATTTCAAAAAGGCCATTGATTGAAATGTGAAATGAAAAGAATAAGAGGTTTAAAATGATGAGTGTGAAACATAATGAGAAAGTGAGACCAGTTGTACAAAAAATGCTGTGTAAATCAAACCTGTGAAATAAATATGGATAGATGAAATTTAAAAACGTAAAAACAATTTAAAATTTATTAAAAAGGTTGATTACTTTCAAGAATGAGATGACTTTTTGCGGGCTCGAAAGATAAAATAAATCTCTCAAAGATCTGACTGTACAAAACTGCTCTCTAACATGATTAAAATCAGTACAATTCAAAAGAATGTGTTCCACTGACAACACCTACTGACAGGGAACACAATTTGGTCGCAAATTACCATCTAACAAAAAGGAATGTGTAAGTCGTGTATGACCAATATGACATCGCATCAAAACTGCAAGATCCTTTCTACAAAGGTTACTAGACGGGTGGTGATCTGAAATAGTCGGTCGGAAGCGACGAAGCTTGTTATTTGTCGCTCCATCCCATTCCGCCTGCTACATAGATTTGATGTAACTACTGATATGTGGTTTAAAATCACTGAAAGGGATGTGAAAATCAGTGAGAGGCTTGGTTAAAACTTGGATAAAGCCTGTTTTGCTGCACTGTCTGCTTTGGTGTTACCAGCGATACCTACATGTCCGGGTAACCAGCAAAACACGATATCATATTGGTCAGACTTGAGAGTTGATAACTTCTCACGAAGTTCCAAAATAAGAGGGTTCTTCAACTTGGGGTTGAGTAATGCAAGTAAAGTGGAAAGGGAGTCGGAAAAAATAATTAACTTATTTTCCTGTACATTCTCGATGTGTTCACGTGCGAGTTGTATAGCTTTAACTTCAGATGTGAAAATAGAACTCTGATTCGGTATTCTGATTGAGGTGATATAATCACCAGTAACAGCAGTTGATGATACTTTGTCACCATCTTTTGATCCATCTGTATAGATCCTTGCATATGCACTATACCTGGACTTTATTTCGGCATATTTTTGATTAAACTGCAAGGAATTGGTATCAGATTTTTTGGAAGAAGCAATGTCCAAAATAACTGTAGGTTTTCTAAGATGCCAAGGAGGAAGATGAGTTTTACGGTTTTCTTTTATAGAATCAGAATCCGTTTTGGCAGACCCCATGTGGGGTTTAATTCTAATTCCCAATGGAGGAATATGTTTCTGGTGGCGATTAAAAAATTCAACATTTTGAGGTTCTGAAACACAATTATAAGCAGTATTTGAAGGATTGGCCAAAAGTTTAGATACATACTGGAGAGACAATTCAATTCTGCGCTTCTCAAGAGAAGGCAACAAGCATCGAGTCTATTGGGAATGTTTGGAAAGCCCCTAAACTAATTCTAATACCACTATTATGAATTGCATCAAGTGGTTTTAGGTATGACTTCCTTGCAGAACCGTAACCTATAGAACCGTAATCTAATTGTTATCGAACAAGTGATCTATACAGATGAAGCAATGTTTGTTGGTCAGCGCCCCAATCAGTGCTACCAACAACTTTCAGGAGGTTTAATGCTCTTTTACATTTAACTTTCAGTTGTTTTATGTGAGAAGTGAAATTCAGTTTATTGTCAAACCACAAACCCAAGAATTTCACTTCCTTCACAACTTTCATGGTATTTCCATCCATTTTCAACTCTGGATGGGTCAAGATGATGCTTCCGGAGCTTACAGAAATGAACACAATTAGTTTTGGTCTTTGAGAACTTAAAACCGTTTTCTGTAGCCCATTTCTGGATTCTGTTTAAACACAGCTGAAGTTTGAGATCAAAAGAAATCGTTTTTTTTTTTTGCTGCTATAGCAAATTAAAAAATCATCAACATACAATGAAGCATCTACCATATTCTGAATTGCATCGATGATACTACTGATTGTTATCGAAAACAAGGTAACGGACAAAATACTACCCTGAGGAACCCCCAATTCCTGCTCGTGAGGATCAGATAACGTTGACCCAACACGGACCCGAAACTGGCGGTCCTTTAAAAAGTTTTCAATAAAAAGGGGCATACGCCCTCTCAGCCCCATGTTAAAAAGATCTTTTAAAATCTCATACGTCCACGTTGTATCATATGCCTTTTTCCAGATCAAAGAAGATGGCGACCACATGTTATTTTCTGGCGAAAGCATTTCTAATAAACGTTTCTAGTCTGATCAAATGATCCACAGTACTTCTCTGGCCTCTGAAACCACACTGAACATCCGCAAGCAGATTGTTCGATTCCAGAAACCAGACAAGTCGGTCATTGATCATCCTCTCCATGGTTTTGCACAGACAACTGGTAAAGGCAATAGGCCTGTAATTGCTTGGGTTGCGGTGATCTTTATCAGGCTTAGGAATAGGAATTATTGTTGCTTTACGCCAAGATGGTGGAAACTGGCCAGTCACCCAAATGCCATTAAAATTGATAATAAAAGTTGTAGTGATGTTTGTGGCAGATGCTTTAAAAGTTTGTAATGTGTGTCATCGGGACCAGTGGCAGTATCCTTTGCTCTATGCAAAGAGTTACGTAACTCTTCCATAGAGAAAGATTCATTGTAATCCTCTAGATTGTTGGAGTTAAATTTGATCTTTTGTTTTTCTTGCTGCTTTTTAATTTTGATAAATTCTGGATTACAATTTTTGGACGACGAATGTTTCGAAAATGTGGTGGCCAAAGTGTTTGAAATTTCTGTTTTAGATGTAATTAAGGTGTTGTTTTCCTTCAGGTGTTGTACAGTTGATTTTATTTCTTGTCCTTTAATCTTTTTAGTCATTTTCCAAATTTTAGTGATAGGAGTGTTTTGGTTAATCATGGAAATGTAAGATTCCCAAGAACTTTTCGTTTTTTTTTATTTTATATGTCGTCTTGTTTTTGCCCGATTTATACGACGTTTGTCTAAATTATATGTAGTTGGTGACTTGTTAAATTCCCTTTCAGCTTTCTAACGATCCTTTATAGCCTTTTACATTCATTATCAAACCATGGTTTGGTGAAACGTTTTGGATTTGCCTAGGATTTAGGGATGACTGTGTTTGCAATGTCAATCAGCTCGTTTGTACAATGTTCTATTTGGTCAGCATTATCTTAAAATTTCTCCCGTGTGAGGCGTTCAGAACAAAGGGATGAAAAAGTGTCCCAGTCAGCCTTTTTAAAGTTCCACTGGGGCACTTTCTCATCGTCCGCCGGAACTACACTCTCCAACACAATTGGAAAGTGATCACTCCCGCACAAGTCATCTTCTACCTTCCAATAAAAATCGAGGAAGATAGAATGGTATGCAACTGAAAGATCAAATGATGTATACGAACCAGATGCGGGGTGCAGATAAGTGTCTGAACCATCATTAAACAAACTCAAGTCATATTTTGTAATGAACACTTCTACAGTTTTACCTTTTGCATCCTCTTGACTGCAGGAATTACCCCAACGGGGGCTATGGGCGTTAAAATCACCCAACAAAATGTATGGGGTTGGGGGCTGTTGGACCAGCAGCACAAGATGATTCAGTTGTAGAGTTTTACTTGGTGAAACGTATATAGAACATAATGTAATTGTCTTGTCTAAAGTTAGACGTACCCCCACAGCCTGTAAATTTGATTGCAAAGAGACAGAACTGTGAACAATGTCGTTTCTAACTAAGACAGATGTTCCAGGAATATGAAGATCGGGTTCATCTGGCCAAGGATTATACAAAGTATAATGCTGAAAAGCTGAATGATCCTGAGCCTCGGGTTTCTTTAAAATAGTTTCCTGCAGGCAAAAGACTATTGGTTTATATTTTTGGGTTAGAAGACCTAGTTCATTAAATTTTGCTCTAAAACCACGACATTTCCACTGTATGATATTTTGCTTGGGTGTATGATCCATGTTTGAGTGGTTATTTGGATGGTGGACGTATGAGCGAAATTGCCCCAGTATTTTTCTTAGGTGATATTTTACGTGGGGACTTATTCTAAGAGGAGATCTGGTGTGAGTGCCCGAACGTTTCGTCGATGCACTACCGACATACATTTCCTCAAGACTCTCAAACCAGCTGCGGGTAATGAGGTCATGGAGAGCTTTGGGTATTCTGTCTGGTAATTGTTTTGCTTTTTCTAGTTTGTTTTTGGCCTTTTCCTGGTTCCTTCTCTGACTCTGACTGAGAGGTTGTGGTTCAAGTTTTGATTTCAGTTTGATTCGATCATTTTTCTCTACTGATTTTGTTTCCCTCCCTTTTTTCTTGTCTGGTTTAGATTTATTTTGTTCTTTCTTCTGGCTTGTTTTCAGTTGTTCTTTTGTTGTTGATTGTGTGGCTGTTGATGTTTAAGTCGAGTTTGGTTCTTGTGGATTATTGTGTTCTATTGTGAATGCCTGTACCAATGATGGAATTGAGTCTCTTAGCCAGGTGCACTGTGTCTGGCATTCTACTGATATTGTAGGCGGTTTTTGCGATAATTTTGAAGCATGTGATTGTACTGATGTGCTCATGCCAGGCATTGATGATACAATATCTCTGGCCTCTTTGAAACTGATTTTTCTTTCACATTTTATTTTTTTTGTATCATCTTTTCTTTTTTCCATACAGGGCAATCACGTAAACATGACATATGATTGCCCTGGCAGTTGGAACATTTCAGAATATTGCTAGTACATTGTTCTTCGTGTTTTTGACCGCATTTGTGGCAGATCACTTGGCCTCGGCATGCATCTTTACTGTGTCCAAACTTTTGACACTTGAAACACAGAAGTGGATTTGGTATGAACAAATCCACTTTGATGTTTAAATACCCCATTTTTACAGTTTTTGGTGGCGTAGATGAGCTGAATGTGAAAATATATGTATTTGTTGGTACTATTCTACCTTCTTTTTTGATTGTAATACGCCTTACAGCTGAAACACCCTGCGATTCCATTTCCTTCTGAATCCAAAGTTCATCTATGTTTGCTAATTCCCGGGTTCGAATAACACCTCTGCTTTGATTGAGGGTCTTATGAGCGCATGAATGTACTTCTATGTTGAAAAAGGTAGACATTCTAAGTAGAGCCAAAGACTGAATTTCCCTGTCAACTTCAATTAAAAGTCCACCCGTTCTCATTTTTTTAATATTCTTTACTGTACCAGCAATACTCTTAATTGTCTTTTTTATTAAAAAAAGGTTGAGGTTATTGATTGCTCGTTCTGGATCTGCTGCAAAGATATTAATGAATCTCGGCCAGTCAGTATTTACTTTTTTAATTTCATTAATATTGTCAGAGTCGCTTTCTAAGGTTGCCTTTTCATACCGTCTTTTTATTTTGTTTGTTTGGGTTGCCATTATTGTTTATTATTACATTTCTTCATTCCATGACTCCCACCCTTACACCGAGCCCGACTTGGGGGGGGGGGGTTGAGGGGGTACGTTGCGGATATCCAGCAAACAGCACCAAGAGTACACGGAAAGCATACTCCCCCAGCGTTGATGCTAATGCACCCCGCTGAGGGATTGACCCGTCGAATGTGTGGAAAGTGCCAGGTCATGGTAGCCATTCATCTAATCACTTCATTAAAAACCAGTACAACAAAAACTACTTCTGACAACCGACGCAGACAGTGCAACAAAACGGAAGATGTTAAAAGGTATCAAAATCATTAAAAGTCAGTTTGGGTAGTAATGATAAAACAAAACTAAAAGAAATGACAGATTGAATAACCACCCAATGTGTGACACCCGATATTTTTGGGGTTGGGGGCTCCCAATTGGTCAGAACGGGCCATCCAACCATCCATCTACTCCCGAAATTGGGGCCAAAGCAGTATGTTGGACATTATCTGAAAAATGGAGACCAGGGCCAAACAGGGTTTACGACCTGATCTCCATCTAGGAGACTGCTGGCCTAACCGGGGTCACGAGTCTTCAACTGCCAGGATTCCTTCTTCTGGGGCCTTCGGAACGCACCTCACTGGAGAACAAGGTGCCTGCAAGATGGAATTAGCAGGATTAACCAGTTTGGCCCGGGGCTGTGTATTTTACATATTTCGCAGTAAACAAACTCAGTTGAGCAAACCTGCTTATTAAAAACCAGCAAACCTGCCCAATTGAGCAGGCCGTCCTCTATCCGCCACCTGAGGACCCGCCTAGTAGGGGATGGTCCCCCCCACCCAGGAAACCCTGGCCGTAGAATTAAATTTCGTACGCCACCTGTCGAACAATTATGACTTTGGAGTAGTGAATAAAATTAGAATATATATGTCACTATGGGATATTTTCCCATTGTTATCACACCTACTACATCCTCTATGAATTCATGATATCAAGTCATCTACGCATATTGCTGTGAGACACCAATACAAGTATGCATCTACTTGTGTTTTAGCAATACTTTCAAAAGCAATTACATTGCACTTAATGTTCTTCCATTTAAAATGTTTGTGTACCTTGCAAATTTGAATATGCCTGTACATAACAACGCAATCCGCTATTCGGTATTTAAAATATTATTCTGCAAAGATGAGTCGACCTAGAGTCCACGGATGGACATTTGAGCATAAAAAACGTACCCGGTACACACGGCGATAACATATCGGATGACAGGGTTGTTTTTGCGCAGATACCATCATCAATGCTGTAGACTGTGTGCTGAAATTGATATATTTGAGAACTGAATTATGATCATATAAAATCAAAGAGGTAATGAAGGGAAAGTATCATTCGCAAAGAGGTTTTGTAAGTTCGCACGTAATACATTTGTTTCTTTTCCTCATGCATTTTCGAACAGTCGTCATTCGATTCTTATATTTTCTCCCTTGATAAAAATTGAAGCATAATGTATTCATCAATATGAACTCTAGCTGTCTCATCTCATTGTAACGTGCTTGTATTCGGAGTAAGACGTAGCCTTGTTGGTCAAAATAACAACAGTGTTGTATCACACGGGCGGTCCGGTTTTGGTTTGCGAAAAAGATAAAAAGTATTGCTTCTGCTGTCGAAAGTCCATTTTCAGAACGGAAATGGAATACAAAACAATAGACTGGAAAATCGAGTGTAGAGTGGTATGTGAATATACGACTTACGAATATCACATGGTCAGCTGGAATTTAGGTGGTATATAACACATTCAAACGACATTTAAGTGAAATGAGACATTCTCTTGAGAAACCATCAACACAACGGTGTTCATTGACAAACATAACGCTTGAGTAAAGTGTATAGCGTGAATATGAGAGTGTACTTATTTAAATCGGGCAACATTAGTGTATTCAATACATGTACCATTCACTTCTTCCGGCCTCAGTGGCGTTGGTCTAGTTTCAGAGTGATAAATGTTACAGGTGCACAGGATGACTTTGCCACGCCTGTCACTATCAATCACCCTATCCATTGTTTTTATATTCTCCAGAGAGGTGCATTGTTAAACTTGAGTTTTTTTTGTCTGATTTATAATATACGAATAACGGAAAATAGAAGGAGCAATTTTGGTTGAACAGTGCAGGCTTCAGGGATTAACGGCTAACTGAGATTTCCATATTAGCGGCATGACATTGTCCTTGGTCAAAATGGTGTTTCTTCGTTAGATATTCATGTGGAAAGAAAGCCAAACGCCAGGGATCATTTCCGGTCGAATCCGATAATTTGCAGATTCCCGGTGAAGTCAATGGGTTAGAGTTAAGTGGCAAAGTTTCGCGACTTGTTTATTATGTTGCAATCTCTCTCGACAGGGGTTCAACCCCCTTTCAATCCAGGTGGTTTATTTGATATGTATTTGGGAGTTGTTGTGATTGTGTGTATCCACACATTTTCCCTCGAATGTTTATAAGTGAGAAAACGAAGATGGTTGAGTAAAAAACTGTGGACTTTGAATTCCAGGTAACATAACATCAAAAGCAAATGTTGGGGAACAGGGGACACACAGACAGTAAAATTACAATTAATATGCGTTATGCGGACACTGTGCGTATGCTTAATCTTTTCGGCGACGAGACTCATATTTAGGAGGCGCATGGTGTGCGTCACGCTTGCGAATACGCACGCTCCAACAAACCGTGAAACCAATTTATGCTTTGAAAGAATGTAACGCCTATCCACAGAATATGAAGTTTTGTAACTGAAGTACCTAGACTTCCTTATTAAGCCCAAATATAGGCTTTTGTTATATGCTAGCCTGTGAATTATCGCCAAATATCTAACATATATTTTTCAATATCTATCGACGAGGTGGATAACGAGGGGTATTCCTCGGTAGTTTTCAAATTACGACACGCTTCAGCACATCACTCAGCCTTCAGTACTGCAATAAGCGATTCAGTGCCGGCTTTACCAGCTGTACAAGAAGCTCATGCTTTTCTATGCCCTTCTGGTGATTCTATGACTGAAAACATAGATGTATAATAAGAAAATAAAGTAACATAATTAGTTGCATAGAAAGTGACCCCGAGAGTGATATTGAGCCTTGAAATGAATAACTTTTCCAAAACACTTGTTGATCGATTTGCCCAGAAAGTTTTTTTTTGGGGGGGGGGGGGGGGGGTGGGGGGGTGCACTCAATTCCCAATATTTTGTTGTAAATTTTCATTTAAAGTGTTCTAAAAATTAACATTAATGACAAATATGAGAATATTCTCATTTGTAGCATTATAAAATTTTTCATCTGTGAGTTGAACAATTATTTAGTAGATTATCGTGGAAAAGTGGGACTATTTTTATGTTTGAGTGATTTCACTAGTCGAGGCTTGAAAAAACGATCAGCAAATTTTTGTTATTGTTTGAAACTTACGTGTTTGCAGTTGAATTGGGTTGAATATCAGTCAGTAAAATGTCACGTACCAAATAATAAAAAGAAAATCTACGCTATTTTAGTGTATATCGGACATTATCTCATTCTCATTCCTGTGGACCTAAAAATATTATTTTCCAAGAGTGCTAGCGCTCGTGAAAAATAACACTTTCAGGTCCACACTGATGAGATAATTCTGGTATTCACCAAAATAGCGTCCATATCCTTTTTGTATAACCCAGATAGTTTAACAATATGTTTATCGTTTCGTCACATGTACTCATCTGAAGATAAAATTTAGATAAAAAAGTTTAGATTATAAATGAGTTCGTGGCTTGTACCATGAGTGCACTCCGGGTAATGTCCAGGATATTCTGGAAGCTGACACATCCAATTGTCGACTACATTAAAAGGTTTTGCAGATAATTGTGCATACTAAGAAAAAGTGGCTTGTTAAAGTGAATTTGATAATGTTCTGTAAGTTATGATCATACTGTTTGGTAATCCTCAATAATTCTCTTCAATATCGTGGAGCCAGGTGAAAGTGGATCAGGTTGTTGTCTCTCAAGAACAATTTTCTTATTTTTCAAATCGTAAAAATAATTTGTATTCCAAGTACTCTGAAATTAAAAACATGAAAATGTATGTTCACATTTACAAAATACAAGCTTTGTGAAATCAACTGGTGACAAGTATTCTAACATTATCATATTTTGCCTGAGGCGGATATTTACGAACACTTATGTTCATGTATGGCCACAGAAAAACAAGAGGTCCTAAAAGAATGGAGTGAAAGCAAAGTGACATTTATTCACAAAAAGAGGAAAATGACGTTTAGGATAATTGTCGAGGGATCTTTGTCAGTAACAACTTTGGAAATGTGTTCTGTAAAGTCCTGTATGGGAGATTAGAGGGGGTGATTGAGGCGAATGGTTGTTTGAGAGATTGAGAATGGCTTCAGGAAGGGAAGGAGAATCACTGGCCATCTTTTCACGCTATCCCAAATGATGGAATCCACGAAAGCAAAACGGAAAAAGATGTTTATGGCCTTTTTGGATGTTAAAAGGCATGCGATAGGGCATGGAGGGAGGGTATGTGGCGAAAGCTTGGTGCTCTGAGCTTGGGAGGCTAGGTTGTTGGAATTCTGAAAGCATTATATAAAGCTGTGCAGAGTGAACTCAGCCTGAGTAACACCAACAAAACGTGTGCCTATGGAGATATGCCTAAAAAGGTGCGTATCCTTTCGCCAATTCTTTTTGCACTGTACATCAAAGGTTTAGGAGATGAACTCTCGGGTAGCGACGAGAGGGTAGCAGGTGGAGACTTGAAGATCCCAGGGCTTTTGTTTGCAGACGATATGGTGCTAGTGTCAGAAAGCGAAGAGGGACTAGCGAAAATGCAGGAAATTGTTGGGAAATATGGGAACAAATGAAGACTCGAACTAAAAGAAAGCAAAAGCAAAGATATATCTGTGGCCTGTAAAGTGAATCATACTAGAAGGTGGACAGTGGTGTGTGTGTGGGGGGGGGGGGGGGGGGGTCCGTATTCCAGAAAGTAGCAGCAAACTTCTTAGTATAGGGGAAACAGGTTACTACGAGTATCTGGGTGTAAACATACTACGAGTATCTGGGTGTAAACATAAACCCCATAGGAAGATGCATCTACCGAAACCACTCGAATAAACTGATTCTGAAGAGGAGGCGAATCCTTAACCAAATGAAACTTATAAGGAGAAACACTTTCAATTTTCAATAAGGTTTTCGTGGGGAAAACCAGTTGGGAAACCCCTAAACCCAACGGCTGGAAAAACCTTGGAAACTCAGCAGAAGGACGCAGGCCGATAGATAGCGGTGTCGAGTAATGCCGCAGCACTAGAAGCAATTAAGGGTGCATGGGTGGGTGGGGATCAAGGACAGGATAGACGTATTGAAACTCTGTTATCTTAATTATTTGGTAAATCTCCCCGACAGACGATGTTGTAAAGTAATGTTTCAGAGTATTTTCAGCTCAAATATCAAGACATGGTGGATGGTCAAAGTGAGGGAGTTAATAGAGAACTACTCATTGGAGATCACGGACCTAGACATAGGGGCAGCCGGGGGTAAAAATCGTCAGAGAAAGAGTATTGGAGGATGGTAGCCTTAAGTCGCGAGAGGGTGTCAAATCAAATAGATCTTTGGGTGGCCTGCGTGTTAAAGAGAAGCCTGTTTTTTTGACGAGTACCTTGATGGCATCATTGGGGGGGGGTCGCTGTTGATCAAGCTGAGGTCGCGATCCTTGGAGCTGAGGGGGGAAATTGGAAAAGAAAACAGTGAAAAGACCCTGGGACACTGTTTGCTAGAATGCCCAAAATACCCGTCCAAAAGAACAAGAGTATAATGGGGAAGTGGGATGGAAGAATGAATGACATATGGATAGTGAGTGATTCAAATGAGAGGATTAGTATGCTAATCGGAGAGATTGGGAAGGAAGGGGCAAAGGATGTCATCTGAGTGATGGGAGGAGAGAAGAAGCGTGGGGATAGGGAGACAGTTGGGAGCACAGGGGTAACCAAGGCCTTCTCACCCGAGAACCGCGACAAATCAGCGGCCGGCCCAAGTGTTATTATGTTCACAATATGTGCCAGATGAGAGTTTCTCTCATTTGTGTGGATATATCAGCAATACCAAACCGCAGCACTCTAGCCGCAACAGCTAATTCCTTCTCTATTAGTTTAAACAATATTTATTTCCTGTTGTAATACAAAGACATTAATACATAAATACTGTATGTAGATTCGACTGCAAACTTTTAGCTTATTTGACGTCGTTTCCTCATACACTACGCAGTGGACATATACAAACGGAAGAGGCAAGTGTTGAAAAAATAATAAATTTAAATAATAAATTTGACGTTTTGGAATAAGTTTTGACCCAGAGTGTGTTCCAGCCATTCTTGTTCTTAGAAATAAATGTAGAAGGTGAGTAATTACAAATGTACGATAAAAGTAGAAAGAACAAAATCTTTTGTACAATGGAAAATAGGCAGGAATGAAAGTGTAAGGCAAGAGTACATATGAAAGAGAAGGGTGTATAATATGCGAGACATGAATGTCCACATATCGATTGTGATTATTGTCATATATTTGTTAATGTTCAAAGCACTGATAACGTGTAAGCCTATATCATGAATACATCAGTGAATAATAGAAGCGACCAAAAGACACTAGGCAGATACAAGACCTGCCTGTTGTAGGGATACCAGGACCATACGAGGAACCAGATATGCAGACGATCGCTACTTTACCAAGCGCGGGAATGAGCAGGCCTTCGTCCGCAGAATGAGGTCCCCAGAGAACGAACTTGTTGACGGTACTCGTGAACCTCAATCTCAATCGGGGTCTCAGGACAAAACAGAAAGAGGCTCTCAGAGGATAAAAGTGACCCATATGTTATAGCACCAGTACTTTCACCCCCACCCCGAAGCCCCCCCCCCCCCCCCCCCCCCGGCACTCTACCTCGAAAACAACAGGCCGCCCACCTCCGGGCTTGCACTTGACGAGGAATAAATGCAGATGCCGAGAGAGATAATATACCTGCTGCAAAATATTAGTTTATATAAAAACGTATCTAGTGAGCTGGTCCGTCATGAGCAAAGTGGGTAGTGCACACAAGAATGTGAGTTGAGTTGAAAACCTGAGGGGTGCTAAATTGAGTTAGTTTATGGGTGTAAATATTGTAAGATTGGGTCATGTCACCAATAAGCCAGGGAGGAAAAGAAAAGAAAAAACAAATTATCAGGTCATACCGGTCTGCTACCAGAATCTGCCAGTGGCTAGTATGTAACGATGTACTGTATCAAAGATGAAATTATTATATTCCCAAATGTTGAGTTCGGATCTATAGAGTGGAGTATTACAGTCGATATCTGACGAAAGGATCCCCAGTATGCTATTACGGGCCAAGAAGTACAGTGAGCATATTAATAAAAAGTGTTTGGTTGTTTCAAGCTCGCCGCATCTGCACAGTGGGGATCGTATTAAATGATTAACAAACAAATGTGAGTTCACATTACTACAAGCCAGACGCAGGCGACAGTGGTAAATTTGAGACTTACGTGACCTGGGCGCCAAGAAATGAGAGGGGGGGGGGGGGGGGGGGTCTTCTGGTATTTTTGTTCAAATACAGTTTGAAATTATGTAGGCAGGAATCTTCTCTAATATTTACTGAGGTATTGTTCACACTCTAGTCACAGAAGGAAGCAATGACGATTGATACAATGTAGAACGGCAGTAAGGAACGCAGAGGTTGCTACCTGTGCGTACATTACGATGCAGTTTGCTTGAGATCGGGAAAAGTTATTTTATTCGCAATGTAAGCAGGTACTGTATTATGATACATTTTAGAGAATTGGACTAATTTGTGTCTCTTACGGCTGATTCTGCAAGGCACCCAACATGTTTCAGCATACAGCTGGGCTCTGCTGGTACTAATTGTGGCGCCAGTTATAATTCTGGCAGCAGCGAGCTGTATTTTTTCAAACTTCTCGGAATTTAGTTCTGTACAGTTGTGAAATACAACGTAGGCATATTTACAAAGACAAAATATATTTTTTCTAATGTTTTACGATCTAGCACAAATTTATATTTACGGAAAAGGTCAATGCGCCCCCATGCTTTAGCGCAAATGTGCTCAACATTATTGTTCCATAGCACTTGTTATTTAAAATGATGTCAAGGTGCTTATGTTCGGTGACGTCTTCTATTCGGGTGCTGGACAATATGAGGGGCGGATGGAAAGAAGATTCATCTTACGTGATATTAGCATCATAGAGTGTGTTCTCAAACAATCAAAGAATGAAAATCAAAACTGGTGTGTTTAAACAAGAGAACTATAGACTTAAGGCTATAGTCTATGTCTAATGTAGTCGGGCAGCTAGGTGCACCCCTTGGAAGAGCCCAGGACAGAGCGAGACCGGTGTTGTCATCTATCTGGACATCTCGGGAGTGGATTTTCAGATGTTAACAAGAATTTATCCTGGCCGGATATGACGAAATCTAAGATGGCGCTCATAAGGGTGGATCAATTTCGCGATTTTACACCAGCACTAATTTTTCTCGATTACGGAAAACCTTTATGAGATAAGGAACGGGAATTAACTCATACGTATTTCTGAAACCATTCCCCATATAATAATATCAATCCAATAAGTGAAAATCCAAGATGGCCGCAAAAATATGCTTCAAAATAGACGGAAATCGAGTTTATCGACACTTTTTTCGCAAAAAACTTGAACAATCATGATAAAAAATTAGAAACCTGTAAACTTTTAGATGCTAAATTGATCGCACATTATTCTCCGACAATTCCCAGCGTGAGCATGCACCATCGAAACCCGATGTGAAAAGTACGATGGCCACCAGTGCGACCACTCGTTTTCAATTATCCTGCTTATGCAATGGACAAGTTTACACTATATCAAGTTGTTCGATCGTTGCGAGGAAAATATGTTTGATACAGGGCCCAGGAATCAACTGTATAGTATTTTGGACACATTTCTGCGTATCGTCGCCGGAATGCTAGAATGTCCTATGTCCCCTATGGGACATAGGATATTCTAGCACTCAGGCGACGATATGATAAATCAATCAAGTAAGTGAATATCCAAGATGGCCGCGAGTAAAATGCCTCGAAATAGAAGAAAATCGAGTTTTTCGACACTTTTTCGCAAAAATACTTATAGAATCATGATAAAAAATAGAAACCTGTACACTTTTAGATGTTAATTGATCGCAAATTATTCTACTACAATATTCAGCGGGAACATGCACCATCGGAAGCCGATTTGGAAAACAAGATGGCTACCAGGGCGACCACCCGTTTCCAGTTATCCCGTTTATGTGATGGAATCTAGTTCGGATTTCTTTGGAATCCTCGGTTTCTATCCGTTTTGTCTGTAAATGACCCCGTTCTGACTATATTAGCTGCCTACTTAGTCTCAGCTGTCTCTGACCCAGCCTCTGAACTCAACCAAGTCTTATAAACACCAGTTCGATTGCTTCCTTTCCCATAATCTGTGCATATCCACACCGAGTTATTTCCCCTGTGTATAACGAAGTCCTATATGATTCCAAAAGCCAAGCGGAAATCCAGCAGGAACAGATATTGCTCGAATGGCTCGAATCTTATCCAAGGAATAAACTACCGAGTAGCGACTGGAACAGGCATTGCTCGAATGGCTCGAAACTAATCGAGAAAATAAGACATAGAGTATTTACTCGAACGAGTGACAACTCTTACGACTCTTATACTCATCTGGGTATTGGGGGGTACCTATGACATGGTGATGTAGTACTGGAGGATACCTTTGGAGGATACCTTTTGGGGATACCTTTTAGAGGATATTTATCAGAAGATATCTATGTCAAAATAGTTATGGTCCCTAGTGTCTGTTCAGCTCCTTGCATCTGGACCTCCTCATGGCCATTGTAGTTCCAAGACCGCTACTGCTGACTTCTCCAATATCACCATCGCCTGTTATGTGATTAACTTCTACTGTAGTCACCCAATCTCATAGACCTCTTCCAGCCTTGTACCATTAATACTGACATGTAGAACTACTGCAGGCTTGCTAACTATCTCAAACTGTTCGAACGACTAGAATACCATTGAGCAAATAATTCATCGTGTAATTGCTCGAACGGGTGTCATCCTCTTACGACTCTTATCTACATCTCGATATTGGAGGATACTTATGACATGGTGAGGTAGTGCTGAAGGATATCTTTGGAGGATACCTTTTGAGGATACCTTTAGAGGATACTTACCTGAAGATAGTTATAGTTCCTGGTACCTGGTCTGCTTATGGTGTTTATAGCCCTGAGACCACTACTGTTGAGTTACCCATATTCACTATCATCTGTCCTATCATTAGCTTCTACAGCAGTCACCCAATACCATAGTCTTCTACCACCCTTGCAGCCTTGAACCATTACGTTTAACTTGTAGCACTACTATAGGCAGGCAAGCTGACTGTCTATGTCTTGACTATGCGCTCGGCCAAGCCTTTAATAGGTTCAATAAGTTTGCTTCAAGCCTTTAACAAGTTCAATAAGTTTGCTTCACCGCCACCTTCCTCCCCCCAATCCACAGGTACCATTTGATACAGAGGTTAAATCACTTGTTTATCATTTATAGATATAAACATGCCATGGAAGTAATTCCCTAAGTGGGATTCCAAGCCATTTCCCTAAAGTGACTTTTCATGGCAGAAGACTATAGTATTTGGGTGACTGCTGTCGAAGTTAATGCTATGGCAGATGATGGTGAATATGGGTAAGTCAACAGTCGTGGTCTAAGTACCTGGAACTGACTATCTTCAAGTATCCTTAAAAGGTATCCTCTAAAGGTGTCCTCAAATAGTACATCACCATGTCATAGGTATCCTCCAATACCGAGATGAGGATAAGAGACTTAAGAGGAGTCACTCGTCCCAGCAATTACCCGATCGCCTATTTGCACGATGGGATTCTAGTCGTTCGAGTAATCGGATATAGTTAACATGCCTGCAGTAGTGCTACAAGTCTGTAGTAATGAAGCAAGGCTGGGAGAGGACTATAGGATTGCCTGACTACCGTAGAAGCTAATCATTGGACAAACGACGGCAATTTTGGAGAAGTCAGCAGTAGCGGTCTAGGAGCTATGGAGGCCATGGGGTATTGGGGGGGGGGGGGGGGTGTCTAGATACAAGGAACTAGGAACACTAACTGTCTTCAGATAGATACCTTCAGATAAGTATCCTCTAAAAGGTATCCTCAAAATGTATCCTCGAAATATACCCTCAAATAGTACATCATCATGTCATAAGAATCCCCCAATACCGAGATGTAAGAGGAGTCACTTGTTCAAGCAATTACTCGATAGCTTATTTGCTCGATAGCATTCTAGACGTTCGAGGAATCTGAGATAGTTAGCAAGCGAGCAGTAGTGCTACAAGTCACTAGTAATGGTACAAGGCTGGAAGAGGACTATAGGATTGGGAGATTACGGTAGAAGCTAATCATAAGGCAGGCGGTGGCGATATTGGACAAGTCAGCAATGTCTTTGAAGCTATGGAGGCCATGGGGAGGTCTAGATGCAAGGAACAGAACAGACACTATGAACCATAACTGTCTTCAGATAGATATTCTCCGATAAGTATCATCTAAGAGGTATCCTCCAAAGGTATCCTTCAGTACTACATCACCATGTCATAAGTATCCTCCAATACCCGATGCGGATGAGAGTCGTAAGAGGGGCCACTCGTTGGAGTAATTACTCTATGGGTTATTTGATAGATTAGAATCGAGCAATGTCTGTTCCAGCCACCACTCGATGGCTTATTAGCTGGATAAGATTCGAGCAGTATTTGTTATTGTTGCTTGGCCTTGGAAATCATATAATTTATAAACAGGGGAGATAACTCTGTATGAATATGCACGTATTATGGGAAATGAAACAATCTTACTGGTGATTATAAGACTTGGTTGAGGTCAGAGGATGGGACGGAGACAGCTGAGACTAGACAGACAGCTAATATAGTCAGAATAGGGTCAGACAAAACAGATAGAAACCGAAGACTCCAAAGGAATCCGAACTAGATGATTAGGAAGTATTCGAACCAGCAAATTACTCCAATTCGATCGAACTTACCCTCGGGAGACCTATCGGCCCTATAACACACCGTGATTCTATTAGAAGCCCAAAAAGCGGAAATCTAAACAAATTAAAGTCCGTTTCGGTAATTTTGGGTGGTTTGGAGGGATTGTCGGGTTGTTTGTGGTAATTATATTTTCATCTATTCAATCGAGCACACCCTCCAAAAATACCCCTGTCCCATTGTGCCATATAGCAACCAGGTTCTGCAAATGAAACCAAGATGGCGGCCTCCAGTATAAAAAAGGGATGACTGAAACACGTGTCACCCTAACAACATGCGCTGCGTATGCGCATTAAGACCACCTATCACTATGAGGATGACGTCACAAGACGGCCGCTCACGCGGGCTACCAGGACAACCAACCATGACGTAACTGGGTCACGTGACACACTTCCTAGATCCACCACTAAGTCCATCCGGTCAGGTACATAATCTACTACTGATTCTCTTCATTTTCGAGGCATTTTTCTGGCGGCCATCTTTGAAAATCACTGACTAAATTGGCTTTATCAACGCAGAAAAAGTGTCCAAAATACCATAAAGTTGATTTCTGTGCCCTGTATCAAACATTTTTCCGCAACCATCGTACAACTTGAGATAGAGTGAACTTGTCCATTACAAAAGCGGGTAGTTGAAAACGGGTGATCGTACTGGCGACCATCTTGTTTTCTACATCGGCTTTTGATGGTACATGCTCACGTTGGGTATTTTTGGAGAATAATTTGCTATCAACTTAGCATCTAAAAGTTTACAGTTTTCTAAATTTTTATCATGATTGTATAAGTGTCGAAAAACTCGATTTCCGCCTATTTAGAGGCATATTTGACAGCCATCTTGGATTTTTACTGACTTGATTGATATTATTATACGGGGAATTGTATTAGAAATACAAATGAGTTAATTCCCGTTCCTTAGCTCATACAGATTTCTGTAATCGAGAAAAATTAGCGATGGTGTAAAATCGCGAAATTTACACACTCTTATGGCCGCCATCTTAGATTACGTCACATTCGACCAGGATGATTTCTTGTTAACATCTGAAAATCTACTTTCGAGATGCCCAGGTAGTTGAAAAAAGACGGCACGGAGAGGGTGGTGAAAACTTGTCTTATGATGGTCACATTTACCGAATTAATCGGAAGTATAAAGATAGGTAAGTATCTTTATAGTATATTGATTACTATATTATTTAGTATATTGATTACTTTGGTAAATTTCGTTTCAAATAAGAAAACAATGCAAAACAACAAACTTATAATTATTATCAAACTTGCTCTGCATCTTTATTCATACTGCATTATTCATATATGTATATATCTATTTCTATGTTCACTTGGTAAAATCATACTATAAAAAACAGGATACCTAAGTAATGGTTTAATATAGTATATTATATTAAGCATGTATGTATATATCCATTTCTAAGTTCGTTTTACGAATAAAACACGTTTGCTGTTAATTAGCTGTTAGTCTTCTGGAGACCCTTCCCACAAAAATTCCCGATCCTAATTTGATATACACTATAGCCTTAAGCCTATTGTTCTCTTGTGTAAACAAACCGGTACAGATTATCAGTTTTTCGATGTTTTAAGATACAGCCCTGCGTTGGAAGCTACAGGATTTGGCATTGGATTGTCTGTATTTATGACAGTTTATCATTTTAATCCTTTACCTAACAGGAACGTCAAACGACATTTTGAAACAAAATCGTTGGATAACTATTTTTTTCATTCTGTTGTGTCAAAAACCTACGGTATGACCCCTCATTAGAACAAGCTCGGCCCAATGAGAGGTAACAAGCCATGTTTTTGCTCCCAAAACATTTTAAAAAATAATGAAAAATGAATGGTGATTCTTGCGAACATCGCAGGATGTTCTGATCATTACGTTGGGTAAAAGGTTAAAGTTGTGTTCATGAATGGAATTTGTGAATATAATGCTGGGTATAGGAACTGGGCGAATTCATTTTGTCTTTATGAGGAGGTTCAGTACAAATTTGATCCAACAGCCCTTTATGGCTGTTGGATTAAATTATTGCTAACCCTCCTTAATATTTATTCATTGGGGTTGGCGACACTTTCGGTAGCCAGAGTCACCTCGTGGTGGGCAGATTTACGGGTGGAGGAAGCCGGAGTAGCCGGAGAGAACCACCGAGCAACGACGAGCAACTGTCAGACTCCCCATCGTATTAACTCCACACTAGCAGGGTTAGCATCTGTTGAAGACAAGTGCACCACTTACGTGCAGTGCGACTTTGTACACAGCGTCTCCGTGCCCCGACGTGGGCAATCGGGATTAAGTGCCTTGCCCAAGTACACAGCACAGTCACCCTGGCGGGGATAGAACCGTGGACCTTTCGGATTGAAGTTCAACGCATAGCCACTGAGCCGCTGAGCTCCATACTCTCCCTAATTCCTGGTCAACTAATGTGATGTTTGCCTCCCGAATTGGCTATTTCGCGAAATTCTAAGTTATAATAGTCTTAAAACGCAGTGTCTGTAAATAAACTTCGCTTTAGTCGGCCTTACCATGTAACTAAAATTTTAAGAAAACGCGTAAGAACTCAAGTAAAGTTCAGGTAATTCGACCTTCATTTTCAACCTTGCGATGCATTGGCTGAATTTACTCTTATTCTTTGTTTGCCTGTTCACACAATGTGAGTTATAACTTGAAACTTTGCTACGATGGTTCTTCAGCAGTAAAGCACTCTCAACGCACTGCACCTTGAAGCAAAATAAATGTTTACTTAGGTTATTGTTTGGAATAATGTTGGAGACTCAGGGAAGTGATTTACAATACAGATCAGTAACTTATGCGTACATTTAAAACGCCATACTTGCGAATATCATCAAACATATAGGCTCCGGAAAGAATGACAGTCGCTGTAAACGTTTCATTAAAACAGCATCGTTTCCTTGCCTCACCAGCTTCGCTACAACCAAGGACGAATAAAACAAACAAGCCTAAAAGAAACACAGGATTTAAAAGTATAAGCTTCGTTTGAAACATTACTGCGCCTGTGGTAAGTACATTATCATATCAACACCCGTTGGTTCACAGTGTATTTTAAGTCTACCAATTCGCAATGCTCAGAGGTAGATATCAGCCATTAATATGTAGGACAAAGAGACATACATGGTGCTGATCAAAATAAAGGGGCGAATGTTTCTTTTTTATGTTTTTGTAGTTTAACGACAAATTCAGAAGACAGGTTCCTATCTGTTCGGGTAGAGAAAATACCCGAACAGAACCACCAAAGGACGGCAAGTAATTATCAGACTCGCCGATTTACTTCCCGGGCAGAAATCAGGTTAGAATTGTTTCATAGACAGTGTTCAGTCGACGCTTTGCACACCTTGTACATGGTCCCGTCATGATCCGATTTGTGCATTTAGTCGAGATTAAGTGTCCCGAATAAGGGCACTCTGCAAATGACAAGGTTTACGATTGATTCGCGAACTTTCGGTTTGTCATCCGAAACCCTAATCAGTAATCCACGCGCTCACGGGAGTGACAAAACGAATAAATGAAAAACATCGAGGTAATCTGGTTCCACATTGATATGAAGCACTTTGTAACTGTTTCAAACAAACATACAGATGGACTGATTACTGCAATTCTCTAGGATTGATTGTTGCAATTCGTCGCCCGATTGCTAGAATGTTCTATGTCCCATATGGGACATAGAACATTCTAGCACTCAGGCGACGAATTCACTTCTTGCGGGGTTGTCGAACGACCAGCTTAATCGTCTTCAACGTATCATGAATTCAACCGCACGCATAGGCATGCGCAAGCCCAAAAGATCACATGTATCCCCAATCCTTAAAGAACTACAGTGGTTGCCACTTCGCGCCCGTATCGCCTACAAATTAGCTGTTCTTTTTTACCGACACTTTGAGAAGTCTTTTCCCCCGTACCTCTCCGAACTGCTGTCTGAGCACACTCCCAGGCGTGAACTTAGATCTGGATCACAAAAGCTGCTATGTATACCGAATACAAACTATGTAAGCACTGGCCGTCGCGCGTTTCATTACGCCGGCCCTAAAGTCTGGAACTCACTACCACCTGAACTCCGGAAGATGCCTACGCTTAATACATTCACGAGTGCACTGAAATCCCATCTCTTCAGGCTTCACCTCCCACACAACCTTAACTAAATTGAAGACGTGACTGCAGACTTTCAGAATGAGTCTTGTATTATGGTAACTAATGTATGTCCATATGTGTGTATATGTACACTGTATACATGTGTATTTATGCACGTGTGTGCATTTTTATGTTGTAAAGCGCTTCGATCCTCGCGAGATGAGGCGCTATATAAGAACAATTTATTATTAATAAAATGAGCAATCGAATTTATACGCTTGATTGCAATACGTTATTTCTAACATGACTGAGACGAAATTCATTATTAACCCTTTACTAATAATATCAGACGAGGCTACATAAAACAGTCGCCCTTTCAGGTCACTCAAAGGTTTTTGTGCGAAAAGTGTATTGATACGCATTCATATCACATTCGTAATTAACATTCGAAGTCGTTAATGTTTCTTAATACAGAAGGTTGAATTTTAGTTTTTATTAAGTATGTAGAGAAAGACACTGCATTGATGTTCGATGATGCTATAATATAATATTAAAACCCTTATTTTAATGCTTTATAGGTCTGTAGGTCTATGATTGCAGAACAGCGAACCTGCTGAAGGTATGCATACTTTAATCATAAAACGAGGGTATTATAGACCAATAGCACATCCAAAAAAACACAAGAACAAAACAGACCGACAAAAAAACGTTCTAATTATTTTATTAATCCCAGAAAAAGTCTGAATATTGGTTGTAGTTTGTTTTAGTGGGTTAAATGCGACGCGCAGACCACACTGTGACCTGCATACTCCTGAGCATGTCAAACAGTCCGCCAAAACGCTTAATGTTGTAAGCTTGTGGAGATGGAACAATGGATGATATTGAATCTCCCCTCTTTACCCACATACCATTCGGGAACGTTGCAGGGCGCTAATTTTTATCAGACACAAGATGAACTTGTTTTGATTTTACCATTTCTCTAAACCATCACCAAATAGGTCATCCTTTTTATCAAATGTCGGACACTCACGAAGTGTTTCACATTTTTACAGGGAGATTTGAGCACGCACCTCATTAAACTTAATCAGTACACATCTTGTAAAGACAGATGATCTATCTATAAATGACTTCCTAACATACACTGAAGTTTTTAGGTAGCTCATCCAAGTTCATTATTGGTTGCTTCTCCTGCCTAAAGACATCAGAAGAAAACATTACGGGAAACCCTTTTCAGGATTTCTGGTTTTCTAATGTGTACAAATACGTACACATTTTAAGTTGTTATGATGTTATGTTTCGCCTCTCGGTTGAACATAAGCTCCGAGCCGCAACCCTCGGACCATGTTACCGTCGATTCATTACAATAACGTGTATGTTCAAATACGACCCTGCCCATAGCCTCAAACTCACATCATGAAATGAGCAAGGCAGCTTTTAACGATAACAAATTTAGTAAATAAACCTCTCGTGTATTCCACACCGTCACTGGACAAACAATCATTAAATCAGATAAAGGTCAAGGTCACTCAATCATTGTTGAAGAATGTAAATTTAGTTGTAATTTAAACAACACTTTATTCCGACCATTGTCTGCTGCTCGCGTGAAAAAAATCTCTAAAAATAAATTTGTAAGAATCTGGGTTGATGAAATAATAGCAAAACGGGCAACTTCATTTCAAATATTTCGCGTGGTGGCGTCGAACTGTGACGTATGCTACTGGCGCCATAAATATAAACAAAAATACTTCGCATGCTCTCATCCAATCAGAGTATTCGGAAATTAGTATTACTGAAACATAATCAAAAACCATGCTATTTTAAGACGGGCACTCGAACGAATATTTTTCGCTGGATCGCAGCGATTTGAAAATCGGTACTAAAATTCGCCGGTCTGCCTAGATCGACGACGGTGATAAACATGTTCGATCTTGGTCGCGCGATCGATCGCAAAGATCAAACATGTTTGATATTTTCCCACGATGCTATCGATGCTATCGAGGCTGCAGACAGGTCCCCGGTAAAATACGCCAAATACGCACAGTCCGTGCCACACGATCACTGAATAAATCGCAGCGTGTGTCTGCAAGTGATCGTAAGTAAAAAATTGCTGACGATTCGAACGCTGCGATCCAGCGAAAATTATTCGTTCGTGTGCCCCAGCCTTTAGCATGAGATTAATGCATTCATTTCAACTCAAGATGTGATGGGTTAATACGGAAATTTATGAGAAGTTTATAGAAGGTAAATGAATGCGTCAAACAATGGTGCGAACACGTTTTAAATAAAATAAACTATATATATAGAAAAAAAGTGTTCTCAAAATCAAAACCACCCTTGTCTCAAAGCCGCAGTTTGATATTATTTGTCACAAAACAAACCCCTCAATCTTTTGTTATATTCTATCAGTTTGAACAATCTTGACCGGTTACCAATGCCCAAATGTACATTACATGAATTTTATTAATGTTTGATTCCGGAATTTAACGCCACCGTTCAATCCAACGTTATTACAGTCACCGTTTATCATATCAGTGTGAGTGCAGTATATGACATTCTCTCCTTGGATAGCGGAATGGACTTGGGAAGAAACATGTGCAAGCATTTTGTCCAAACTGGAACAGCACGATTTTTGTATTTAACTAGACTCACATTACGCTAATAGAAACTGAAGACGATTTTAAAGTTCGAATTTCTAATCCTGTGGCCAGATGTTGTACTCAAACTGCACCGATGTTGTATTAATAACTTTCAGCCAAGCCCATGCTCAGTTATACGCTTAACGATCTTGACCCTTCGGCTGGTGGTTTAGTCGTAAGTTTTATAACCGGTTTCTGTAGGTTACGTGCAATCTATCTTGTTACGCTTTTCAACACGTTTATGGTTGGAAACAGTCTAGCTCTTAAATAGTATGTCGCCTATTTTTAGATTAATTCGACTGGAATAGTTCAGTTGTTCGGACAAGCGAACCTATAAGTCGCTTTTCCGACCAACCAATATACCAGACGATTAAATATAAAAATAACCACAAACATTAATTTTCTTAGAGGAAATATTGGTCATTCGAGACTTGATGTGACCGATTGTTTATGACATAACAATTAGGGATGAATATTTAACCACAGCCGTGGTTTTCGATTAAGAGTGAATTAAATACTTATTGATTGAAATATACATAATTGAAGCACGAGTGAATATATGTATATGTCTGCGAGGAACGGAACATCACATTACATCAAATATAGTCTACGTGTCTCCATGAAAAGTGGGTACACAAACAGCATATAGCTGCGTTGAATTCCTGAAGTAATTACACTGAAAGTTAGGGACACGAGAATCGCACTTTTTCGAATCAAATCGAATCTCGAATCAAATCACTTGTGTTATTCGAAATCGAAACAAACCTCGAATCGAAGCAGAGGCGTCCTGAAGATAACCGATGAGTGTTGGGTGCTATGCACGTGATTTGTTCCGACTGTGATGGCCCAAATCCCGTCTTATATAATAATCCAACGACATCAAAGCATGCCTTCGTCGAGGGAATGCCTTGGTGATGTGTAGTTGGAATATTACCCTGTCAGGATTATAGTTCACCGTCAACATTGCTTCTAAACTTTACACATGCATCTAACAGTGGTAGGGAAAGTGATACTGAAATTTGCATGGTTGGTGGCATGAGTTGAGATGTTATTTATATTAATAAAGCAGAAGTTACACTCCGCCTTTTATTTCAACATTATTTATGTACAATTTTCATCTAAACTGTATGTTTTGTGAGAAGATGAAGAGGACTGATACCAAGCTCTTTTCACGCGACGAAGATTAGAAGAAACGAATGGAGCAGCCGATTTTGGAATCCAACGGAATACCAACTTAAGATTCGAAATCGAATCGAATCTCGAAGCGTCGTAGGACCCTACTGATAGCCTGGGAGCTTGGATGCATGGGCCAATAGTTATGTTGTGGTAGAAACTGTAATCTTGTAGAATTGAAGTTCATCACTCAGAAGCTCAAGCTTAGAGTTCAATTTTCTTCAGCCAGAGTCTAGAATCGAACTCGGTTTTAAAACCATATGTATAGTTTCTACATGAGAGGATAGTTTTTCTTGTGTAGAGTCTTAACCCTTTACCTAACATGAAAAGCAGACGACACTTGCAAAAAAAAATCTTGAATAACTATTTTTTTTCATTTTTTGTCTCAAAAACATAGGTTATGACCCCTCATTGGAACGAGCTCGACGAGCTCGTTCCAATGAGGGGTCATAACCTATGTTTTTGAGACAAAAAATGAAAAAAATAATTAAAATTAATAGGCGATTTTTGAGAATAGCGCTGGCCGGTTTTGGCCGTTACGTTGGGTAAAGGGTTAACAAAGAATTAACTATTATCCAGTTTCTTTTAACCGTTTACCTAAAGTAACGGTCATTCCCGGACAGCATCTCGTCATTGATACTTTATAATTTCTTTCCTTTTTTCAGTAAGGCAAGAACCTGAAACTGAATGCGAAACGAATTCTCAAACAGATAAAAATTTAAGATATGAAAAGCTTCAAGCACGTTCTTTTTTGGAGATGGCGGTGTATCAAGCATAACATATCTGGCGATAGAGATATCTCTAAAACCAAACGTTTGTAAGGAATCTGGGTACGCTGCAGAGTGTTTCAGGTGGGTGTTTATTTGTTTATTTGTTGTATTTAACGACAATTGTAACAGCTAAGCCATATCGGATCTGGTAGTTTAACCCCTTACCTAATCTGAAAAGCAGAAGACACTTGCAAACAAAATTCTTGAATAACTAATGTTTTTCATTTTTTGTCTCAAAAACATAGGTTATGACCCCTCATTGGAACGAACTCGTTGAGCTCCTTCCAATGAAGGTGGTACGCTATGTTTTTGAGACAAAAAATGAAAAGTAATTAAAATTAATTGGCGATTTTTCTGAAGAGCTCTGACCGGTTTTGGCCGTTACGTTGGGTAATTGATGAAGAAAGCAGAGAGTCCGCGGAGAACCTCCGAGCCGCGGCGAGCAATTCTCAGATTCTCCAACTTACCAACTCAGCCTAAGCAGACTTAGCAGCGGTTGAAGCCAAGTGCGCAATCGACACGCAGTACGCCTTACTACACAGCATCGCAGTGCCCATATTAAGGTAGATGATGACAGGGACGAAAAATGATACAGCACGGAGAGTTGTCAGTCGTGAGCTTGAGTGATCCGGATCCGAAACAGAAAAGACTCGATGAACGTGTCTTCCATTAACTGTTTTTGGTAAATCTGCCGAACATATCTTATGGTGAGTTGATCTTCGTTGGAACGGTTGTGGGTTATTTACAAAATTCGTTGTTGAGGAAACAGAGAGGAGGCGAATGTACATGTATATAATTTATTATGGATGTATAAATATTTACCTTATATTTATTCAAATGCATGCTCTGATTATCTGGTGCTGGTTTTAAAAAAGATATGGTTACCATTGTTACTTAGAGACACAGAATCTTGGTTTATTTATAAATACATCATGTGCTTTTTATCCCCAGCTGGTCGTGCCCGCTTAATAATTACGAAATTTACGAAAAATGGGTATTACGTGTATTTGACTAATTTACTGGACTGAACGGGTTGACGTCACACCACGTCAATCCAATGTCATATAGTGGAATAGCCCCCCCCCCCCCCCCTCCCACCAAAAAAATACCGACATATGAAACTGCACTAGAAGTGTAGGGATACCCCTAAAGGTGTCAAATCGATGAATACGGTTGTTTCTGGGCCGACAATATTTTTCATCCAAAGGCGCTCACCCAGACACCCATCCCCAGGACATTTTGTTTTTGCTTTGCATAAAAGAAACTTGAAAACTCATTGTAAAGCGGAAAAAAATCCGCCAGCGAACCTTACCATAGGGTAATATTACCGAAGGTTTGTGACAATTAGACCATCCACTTGGGAGATACGGAACTATTTCCGTTGATGTACAGCAGGAAAATCCCGTCGCAAACGTAAAGGCCACGAACACCAGTGGCTGAAGTCTGCAGTCGAACAGGCCATCCACGTGGGAGAAAAAGAATAAACACATAGTCCAGATTTTCGGAGAGGGTTTCCATGTACTTTCTTTGTTTTGCTGCCGGTACACGAAAACCAACCCTTCAGTCGCAATTGTGAATTCAAAGTATACACATGTGCGCACTTTGATGTTGAATGGAACATACACGTGGGAGAAGATATCGAACAAACATGCACACAGACGAACAAGCCGTTCTCAAAGAAAAACTAAGAAGGCTGGATAATTTTGATAATTGCACTAGAAAAAAGACCATACACTGTGTTTGTCGCACCAGATGTTTTATATGACTGGAGGAACGACCTCGAGAACTAACGAATAACCCCACTGTGCGGATGGAGTGCCTAACACATGGACGAACAGATGTAATCCAGTTCCCCTCTGTTTTCATTTTTGTCCAGCACGGGTGTATAATTGCCGAAAGCATATCACGCTTGGTGAAAATTGACGTTCTTTCGAGCCTCAAATTGTCATTTTTTAAAATATCTCCCGACCTCATCAAGGCGACAGGGACACAACTCTCACACCTTTCCCTCAACTCAAGACTCCGTTCGTTGTGACATGCCTGCGGAATAAAAATGCGGGGATTTCACCCCTCCCCATCAAATAAATGTACGAAATACCTGCTCCCCACCACCATATTGTAACAGTAATTGTTTATCAAGTCAGGTGCACGGTATGGCATTTTCTTCATAGATAAGTGAATGAGTTTGGGAAGAAACACATGCAAACTTTTACTTAAACCCGGAACAACAACACGTTTGTTTTGAACGTGAAGATATATTATACGAGAACAAACTGAAGATGATTTTAAAATTTGTTTGTGTTAACATATGGTTAACTGTTGTACTTGCACAACCATGTTGCATCAACAATTTATTTTCTGCCGATGTTCAGTTATACGGTGCCTATTTTTACGACCTGGGTCCTTCGGCTGGTGTTCTTGACGTAAGTGTTATAATCAGTTTTGTAGGGTGCATGCCCTGCAGTTTGTATCGTGATAAAAATAGAATCGTTCATTTCAGTATTAAACCATATTTTCACTTTTTGTCGTGGCTGTAATACTTATATAGCAATACCGACAGAAATAAGTCATGATGTTCCTTCTTTTGACTATTTACTCAACGTAAAACTGGAAAATCCGGACAACAAAATTGAAAAAAGCAATACTCTAATCATATTTTATCATTTTTCCACATTTTCGACTCCAAAATACAGCTTGTGATTTCTTATAAGAATGGGTTCATTCTAATTATGGGGCTTCGTGAAAATGGAAAGACTTAGGTATGCAAGGCATTGTTTGCAAATGCTGTTATATATTAGTGTTAGGCAAAGGGAAACAGAAACATGGATCAGCTATTGAGTTACTTGTTTTCAGTTCTACCGAAAGAAACGCCAATTATATTATCCGTCAATAGAATCACGAGGTCTTTCAAGCTGATTAACTTACATGTATATTTTATATTTTCTGAAAATTAACAATAAGACGTGCTTTTTAACGAATCGGTTATTCAGATGAGCTCAGTCCGGGTAGCGTAACAGCCGAACCATGGGTAGTGGAGAGGGTAGGGAGTCATTGGAAACAGGCTCCAAGCAGAGGTGTATTTTTCAACTAATATTATAGAATTGTACATTAATTTTTGGAAGATGATCCCGTGAAAAGCGAGGATGGGGTGCCTGTCGAGGCCGCGAATACTGCAGAGTTTTTTTTCTGCAGACGATATAGTACTACGTAAAACGTGGGGAGTAGCCTAGTGAAGATGGTTATACATTTTGGGAGATATTGGAACAAGCAGGGACCCGACGAGAATGAAAACAAAAGCAAGGTTATGCGCGAGGGCCGTTAAATGGATCGTACTCGAAACATGCTGAAGTTCCCTTTTGCGGAGGTGTGAGCAAATTGCCTAGGTTAGGAGACTAGTATTGAGATCGAATATAAAGATCACAGTGAGAAGCACTTATCGAAATTACCCGAATAAACCGGATGGTTAGGGAAAACGAATACTTAACCGCCTGTCACTTTTAAAGGAGTGGAAGCGCATAGATCCAAAGAGCTTATTGTGGGTAAAATCATTTTGGAAATGGTGGGGTTTCCATGTGTAACATAAGGTTGCGAAGTGATTCCTTTATCCAAAAGGCTATAAAGAGTTTGAAAACTGTGAAACACGATGTAAATAGATGGATAACAAGGCCATGTAATGGTGCAGCACTGGAAGCAGTTAGGGGTAAGCTTTAGAGGGTGAGAATCAAGGGCAGATTGGACGTGAAGAAACTGTGTTACCTTAACAGTTTGGTAAATCTTCCCGACAAACAGCGATGGGGACTAACGTTTTAGAATATTTTGGATTTTGACGTCCTGACAAAGTGCTCTGGTCAAGTGGGGAAATTAGTGAACAACTATGCAACATAGTTCTTAGAAGAGGTGCACATTCGAGGAACAAAACGGTTCAAAAGAGAGTGATGGACGTTTGTAGTTGAATTTGGAGAAAACATGTTAGAGCAAAGAGGTATGTGGGTGATCTGCCTGTAAGGAGGACCCGGTATGCGTACAGTGCTGGAATGGTACCTGTGGGGTGCACTGGTACTGGCTGGTGGAACTAAGGGAAGAAATTGTTATATAAGGTGTTAAGGAGTTCCAAGAGGGCAATTTGTGCAAAATGGAGACATTGCTTGACTGACGATAGCATGACCACAACCTGCTAATCACCGATTGAGTAACGTTGAGAATTTGAGGCATTGCAGTCTGTCTGTTGCCAGCTTCCAACATGCCAACGTTCGTCACGTTTCAGTCTTCGCATACCTCAAAACTTACTTTTCGACAAGAAACAATTGATGAACGAGTTTATACCAAGAAAAGACCGACGAGACCTCCGAAAAAGCCCGTCCAGTACAAAAGAAAACTTCAAAACGTTAACATTAACATAAATGCGGCGCTCGTGCGAAAAACCTGTACGGAATTTTCATTGGCCGGTGACGTTCATGATCGACACTAAACTCGGTAACATATTGATGTGTCCAATCACGCGTATCCAATGCTATTTTCCGAAAATATCAACATCAGATTGGATATCCCCTACTGTTTTTAAATAGTACATTTGTACCTCTATTTCGACGAGAGGAGACTTGGAGTTTTGTTTCTGACAGTAGAACATTGAATTTCAGTTTCCACCAGTAGAATCGGAATATTGGTTAAATTGTTTTGATCAATATCTTTAAACAGTTTTCCTTTAGAAATATTTGATCAATGTACTGTGGGGTAAGCAAATAGATTAACGAATTATACGTCTCCACTGGACTGCACTTCTCGAATTGTCACTCCGTGTTGTTGTATCAGGTCTAAAAATCTTTCCTTGATTTTTCCATTCTAAACTGCACCTGGAATACCAAAATATACAATGTACTGCAAAAACGTATTTTAACCCTTTACCAACGAATCGGCACATCCGCCCGCGTAATATGCAAATTCAGCAGTTGAAAAGATATTATTTTTCAATAAAATTCAACGAAACCATATCATGTGACCCCTCGTTGGAACGAGCTCATCGAGCTCGTTCCAACGAGGGGTCACATGATATGGTTTTGTTGAGATTGTTTGAAAAATTTGAAAAAATTATATTCAAAATAATAAATTTTGATATCGTCTGCGTTGGGTAAAATGTTAATGACAATGGTATAGTATAGAGTCCGTTTGATCAAAAGTTGAAAGTGAGTCACGTGGGATCACCGGCAATGTAATTAATGTGAAAATACGAATTGAGAACAAAACTTCCGTTGTTGAATTGTATAACCTCACCCTGTCTAACAAAACCATCATGTATCAGCAAAAAGATGAAGACAAATATAACTAACATTTCAAAACATCTCATTTTAATGCTCGGATCAAAACATAATATTTTAAACCCTCTACTGCAATCATCGGAGTTATGTTAGTAAAATAATATTTAGGCTGTTTCGTTTCGATAACGATGAGAGAGACCCGAATTATTACTTTATGGTATGGGGGGTTATGTTTGGTAGAACATATATTTCAGGAGAGGTGAAATCTAAGAGGGGGTATAATTTGAAAATATTCTTTTTGTTGGGTACTCGAAGAAAATCACAGAACAACTGCGAGTATCTATCTATCCAACTTACAAAATCCACAAAAAAGCAGCTTTCGCATCGCTTGAAGGCACGTGTACCATCGTCGTTGAGTTGCTTTAGCAAGCTGCCCTCGCAGGAAGTAGGCGCTAAATTTCTTGCTCGAAAACACAATGTGGATGACGCGTGTTCAGATCCACCCCCGCCACCCTGCGATCAAAGAGAAAACTATTTTATTCTTTCAACAAAATTCAACATTTCCAGAAATGTTGGCTGCATGTTCCTTTTTTGTGAGCATACATGCTCAAACAATTTGTGTTTTTTCGAAACGCAAACGTTCGTCGAGATCAGCGTTGCATGCTAGAAAATGCCCCTAGTGCTATAAAAAACAGAATTCCAAGAAAAATTTTGTTGAAAGAGAAACATGATGTAAAACAGTTATAATTAATGGCTACTACACCTTTTCGAGATAAATAGCACGTTGTTTTTTATTTAAAGTTAATGACACATATTAGATTGGTGCAAAGTGAAAATAAAACTAGAAAACACCGAATTTTAATAGTTTTGTTTTAATAATAAAATCATAATAGATTTATATTAAACCTCCGGTATTCAAATAGTAGAAAGGTCCATCACTGGGTATCAGAAAACATTGCATAAATCGTCAATATCCTTCGCTTTCCTTTTTCATATTGTTTCTTACGTTTGAACGTAATTTTATGAATTGGACCTTACACGTGGAAAGGATTGTTTAAGTAACATCATCTTTGTAGAAACCCAGATCTACTGATCTTCTCGTATCCAAACATTATAAGCACTAGCAATACATTTCCAAAGCATGCGTTTTTTATACGAAGTTTTAAAATGCGATCGCAGTTTAAGCCAGTCGGACAATAATCTTCTGAATCGTTTGACAAATAGTAAAACATGTGTTTTTCGATATGAAGCTGTGAATAGATCTGTTGTTAAAATCTCTCTGTGTTGTCAAATACATGCAATTGTTTTTAATATTCTTTCGAAAATCTTAATGCTCTCTGTGTTTTCTAAAATGTACTTTTAAAAAGGATTGGTAAATTCTAAGCTGTACTTGTTAGATGAAACTGTTAATCTTGAGTGCCTTTTTGGTGTATTCTGATTGCTATGAATCACGTTTTCAAAGTACATTGGACGCGTTTGTCAAATCTTTTTAAGGGTTAGTCTCACCTACCCGGTTGGTCGTAGGTAACAAAAACTAATATGCTAAGTAAACACGCTATAGTCTGTTCCACGAATGTTTGTATGTGTTGATGATTGTCCATTGTGTGTTTTCATTTTGCATTGATACTCATCGCAATTAACTCTTTTTATAAATAAAGCGGGCTATTTTAAATTGTGTACTTTTTTCAGTACTCGCAGAATTTGCAGTTTATTATAAAACGGCATCTTTTTAGTACTCACTGAATTCACAGTGTATAAATATGCAGTATTATTTGGTATCGTCAGCCAATAATAATGCGGTGAAGACTATCGACGGAACTATGGCCCTGGACGACAAGGCAAAGGCCAGCGCTTTTGCCGACCTTCTAAAGGCAGCAGATCGTCCACAAGAAGGGGACAAATATGACAATGATCTCAAGGTAAAAGTCAATTAATCTGTCCAAGAAAACAACTCAATTATCAATAAACCCAACTTCGACCAGAAGAAGAGATCATGGGTATAATCAGAAAATGCAAAATGCAAACAGGCTTTCCTGGCTGGGACGAGTTTACATTTGAAATAAATAAAAAATTTTAATAAAGATATAGTAGCCCATTAAGGGCTTTCGGGTGCGTCTATGAGAGGATGTGTATGTGTGCGATTTCTATCGTTTGTTGTTGTTTTTTTAAGAGGGGTGTGGGGGGGGGGGGGGTCCTCCCCCATCACTCCGTCATCTGTTTTAAAACATAACTTTTTTTTAGGAAAAACATGTGCTTTGAATTTTGGTATTGAGCTGTAACTGCTACTCCGCATAACTGAACGGCACAATAAAACAACTGATCATTTTAACTCATTCAGCTTGTTTTGTTTTTAATATTTGCATAATGAAAATGTTAGCTGCCCAGGAGTAGGTCCGAAAATGAACTAGAAATTGTCAATTCGGTTATACTGTCATATATGGTTGTAGATTATTAAATTATTACGGAACCTCCTCATGCACACTGGCCGATTTACCTGTCGACAGTAGTGGATAAGGCGATACCATTGATGAGATAAGGCATGCTCTCAGACCACCAGTCTAATTCCGTGAGGAATCAGCGGCGTCGTTGTTGTTTACCCAACTCTCGTGGAGTTTGCGGACTGGCTGTCGTTGGCGTAATGTTCCTCCACTCTCAGAAATATACATATATTCTTTCGAGCTCCAACTGTAGACATTTCAATCAATATGTATATGATGAATCTTAAAACTATCAATATATTAAAACAATTCGTGGAACTCCACAGCGTAATCGAAAAAACTACGGCTGAATTGCGTCTTCATTCCTTGCGGAAACGTCATAAAAAATTCGGTCAAATCAAGTCTCGATTAAGTACATTTCTTGTGCTGATTCAAAGAAAATTAATGTTTTATGACATTTTTTTAGATTTTTTTGCATACATCAATGTGGAATATCTCAGTTGGTCGGGAAAGTAAACCGATCAACTGACATATTCCTGACGAGTGAATCTTAACTTAGGTGTCGGCCTTTTTATTCGAAGACTGATTCTAGAACAAACCAGAGTGGAATTCCTTACTGAATTAGACTGATGTCTTCAGAAACTGGATGGCATTTTACATAAACATCTGATCTCCTCCAACTGTCAGTACAGTTATGTAAAAACTACGACGGGCAGGTCGCTCTCTGATCGAAATTATCTATCCACTTTCATCCCCCCGAAACAAGCAAATTTCACCTGCAGGATCATAAAATGTGGGAGTATTCAATCCCACTTGCTGCTTTTGTTTATTTCTCTTTATTTGCACGTCATTTCGCAATATGTTTCTTTTGAAAATTTCGATCCACGTGAGTAAGTATATCGTGACCCAATCACGATCTGATCAAGACTGAAATCACCTTTGCGACAACATTACTGTAAACACATAATGTTGACGATAGCTTATTCATTCTTCAAAACCTATGCCAAACACTTTTGTGTCAAATCAGACGATTAATTCTCGTATGGCGTTTATATAAAACAAATAAGCTGAACATCTTGGAATCTTACTACGATTTTTAATTCATACAACGCAATTTGTGATTGTAGGATACGTAGTTACGAAAATGCAAAAAAGTCTCCGCCCAAAGCCATGTTAAATGATGTCGAAAAACACGGTACACTGTCTGTTGCCTTTTGCTATGTTATAAATACTCAGCGAGTCAATAACCTCTCTTTCATTCGCTTCTGGATAGCCAGCCCGATGTTGTGGCATACCAGTGAGAAAGTAATGCTGAAAATGCATCACGAAACAAAACATAGCTCCCAATGAAGGATTTGCGTTTGTAAAATGATGTTGCCCAAACACTTTGTGCGATTGTTATACAAAACTAAAAATAAACGTTGGGACAGATACATCTCCAAAAATGGCGCTGAGAACGAAAAACTTCATTAACACTTAATATACAAGCAACCTTCTCTTCGTGATTCAAGATTTTAAACATGCTATTTCTGGAAAGCGTAAATGTAATCGGGCGTGTTGCATTAAAATACATCTTCAGTTGCTTTATTTTCTTTGTTGGCTATATTCTACCATGATGTTGACGAGAAAAATAACGAAACACAATAAATGTAGCAATATTTGCATTTGTATCATAATTTGTTCATTTTCGATTTGTCTCTACAACACCCAAAAGGACGTTGTGATCTAAACGGAAGTTGAACATATTGTGTTGACAGTACAATTAGAACGCGCTGAATTATACCGAGCTATAGGTATGTTAAATCGTTGCTTTGTTTGTATTTTGTTTGTTTTTTATCATGTTTACAGAGATGCAGATATGTTAAATCGTAAATACTACTATATTCATCGCGCATAATTATTCTACATTTGACATAAATGAAGAACCAAAAAGCCCTAAGAATTCAATCACACAGTACTACAGTGTCTTGCACATTCAAGTTCGGATACTGCTAAAGAGTATGCAGAAATGTATGACAATGGGACGCTGACATCATGTAGATGCTTCCCCAAAAGACCACATCTGTGCGAATTATTAACTAAAACAAAGACACCTCTTATTTTATAGTCTCTGATTTCAATGTGAAGCTTACAACAAAAGTTATGAGACACTACTTTCAGACGAGTGATATCTTGGCCGATAGCTGACAGTGATTGCAATTATGCTATTTTTAAACAAACTTCGACATTGATTGGCAGGGATATTCATCGCGTGAATACTAAATATGCAGATTGCTCTACTGAAGAGAAGACCTACATGTACATTTTAATTTGATCTTGTTCCTAAGACGATTATACCAAACGTTTGGAAACATTTTTTTTTTCAACTCAATTTCTTTTTCTATTTTTATCGCAAAAATAGCCCATGACACCTCTTCAGAACCACATCAGTTTGCACAATCGACTGAAGGAGGGATGGAGTGAGGTATGTTTTAGACAAGATCAACAAGTCATTAACAGAAACGGAATATGTGGAGAAGTTCTTTGTTTACTTTGTTCAATATCGTAGCATTTCTACGCCAATTTTGTAAAAATATTTGCCAAACTGAAAGCTGTCTGATAGTCAGAATTTAGTATTTTTACTCTTTTTGCTGACAGTTAGGAAATATATACAAAACTGACAGCACTTATGTTGTCCTGCCTGGAATTTCTGTAAATAACCGTTTTACGATCACTTTTTCTGTCTTTATTTTTCATCTAGGGGTTGTCAAAGGTCAGTTATGATTATGGAAACCTAAAGATTGCAATCACACGCCATGATCCGACGGGTCAGACAGTAAGAGAAAAAATTATTGAAGATTATAATAGCGTATGTATTATACAAAGAGGTATTGTTCCGTTTGTATAACGAATTTGATTTTGGTATTCAGCGGGATTATGGATTTAGACGTTTATAAATGTGCTCTTGTGCGGCGCAATGCGAAATCAAAACAAATCACATGGACAGGGCCATCATCTTCAATTCCGACCTTAACTTTAATACACAATTTTAGGCAAATGTGTAAGATAGTGCGTTCGGTGAATAGTTCTTAAATTTGTTTTCTGTGAAATCAGACAATCCGAATGACAAGATTTCGTGCTTTTTGCCCGACACTGTCTGATGCAAAAGTCCAGAAAGATAACAAAATGGCAGACCTGAGAATATAAGTACATAGGTATCGAGGTCGTCATCAGAGTCGTCGTCAAAATAGTACCATTATGGATGTATCCAGTGAAGTGGAGCTGTAGGATTATATCATTTTTTTATATTGTCGTTTTTTGAAGAAATGATTTGGAATACCAAAATATACAATGTACTGCTATGTATTGTTATCGACCTTTACGACAAATATATATGCATATAAGAACTGAAATAAATTATCGATGGCGTTATCGTAGTAGAGATCTGCAATAGACGTGCTAAACTGTATGGCATGTGTAGTTTAGGATCGTTGTACGATAAAGTGAAAGCTAATTGATTTCACTTCTTATAATGTTATTCTGAGAAGCCGACCAACATCTCACATCCCTTCCTATTTTTAATCAGTCAAAGCAGATAACCACAACCAACCTGCGTACGAGGGCATTATAAACCACAGCTCCATACACGGTATGGCCCCGCTTTCATCTTTTTCCAGACAACATGGCGGGGTTACGGCCCCCTCGTGATATATTTTTGTTTCATTTTCTATGTTTTATTTTCGTTTGTAGATTGTTCATACATATTCCGTAGCCAGTCCGGATTGTTAGTGTTAAGGCTGAGAACCGAACGAATAAAATAAGGCTCATTACCTCCTAGTTTCACCAAATACCCGACTAAGATTCTATGACTTCTTTATCGACGAGCCAATACATTTCGCAAATATTTTAGTCGTTGGTCGATGAGTAACTGTGTTGACTGATGAACGAGATATATCAGGTTTCATTTTCATCATGGAGTATTCCAGTTATTATAGAAATTCGATGATCTATCTAATATAAATGAGATATATATTATGAGCAGATATGAATCCGGAAGCGGTCGAAGTCTCCGTCGTTTATACCATGGGAATATCAAATGATGACGTACATGTATATCGCGAATTCTGAATATGTGGGGTCTGCTTTTGAGAAAAGTATAGTTTAAGGGTAATATAAACAGAAACAATTGTCGTATGAAATTTCTATTTATTCTTAGTTGAGGATGCACTCTTGGTGCACATGCATTCCATATCATTTCAATGTAATTTAAATATTCGATAATCTCACTTTTAAACAGAGCACTTTTACGAGGCAGTTATTCTCATTCTTGAGCAAATCCCGCCTTTACAAAACCCTACATGTATACTGACAGTTCTGTCTTTTCCTGATGTATGTGAACTGTAACCTGGAATTTGACACACTGTGTCATAAAAAATATGAGTAATACCCTTTATATCCAAAGCCAGCACTATTTTTTTCAATTTTATTTTGCAATCTTGTACATGTACCACTATAGAGCATCATATTAGTCAATATAATTATTTGGTTATGAAACGAAGGTGGCGACCAAAAGCGATCGTCATCCTTTTGTTTTGTTATCCCACCCCTATTTAGAGTATCTCCCCTTCACCCGCAGTCTTGAAATTTGGCACACTTGTTGTCCGACATTGGCAACAGGCACTTCTTGTTTTATGTTTGGAAATTTCAACACTTATCCAAAGCAATATCCAATTAACACATGCTTTGGTCTTTTAATGTAGAGTTTGGAGCCTCGCGGATTTCAACTTCTGTGCATCTCTTGTTTGACAAAAAGACATATCTAAAATTGTGGTGCCGACCTTTGAAATTATCAATCGTTATGGCCGATGTTTGGACTGATCCTTTTCACACCAACGTCACAAAAAATGTTACATCCGATTTTCATGACATTTTATAATGATGTAGAGTTAAAAAAATAAAATATACGTGTTGTTGAATTTTTTTTAAATAATGTGATTTTTCACGTTTTATCGTCATTTCAAGTTTCTTCCCTTCCCTACCTTACTGGTGACAGCCTTACTCCACAAACTAAATAACACAGTACTATAATAATATAAGACACCCACTGAGAAAGTCGTGTTGTTTGTAGTTTCTTTCAGATTTTCTTGTTATCGCTATGACGCCATCGGCGATCTCTGTCGACAAACGTCAAAATGAAATTTCAAAACAGAAAGTTGAAATCAAGGGAAGTTTTAGGACTTTTGGTTCCAAATAACAAGTTAAACATCTGAAAATCAGACTTCAACTTTCGGAGTTTTGAGGTAATTACCGACAGGTGATAAGCCTCTCCGATTTGGTGACAGCCCAGCTTCTAAACTGCATCGCATGGCCCTGAAATAACACCACAGTCGGTACGAGAAATAGCCGAGGGCAAGTTGTGTGCATTTTCATCCAAACTGCCTGAGTATTGTTAACGCTATGACGTTATTGGAGATGTGGCGTCATAGGGACAATCAAGTCAAAAGTTAAAATACGTCGGGTTTTTGTTTGAAATGTTCCTATTTTCTACACCTCTGCAAAATAAGAGATGGCTGCTTTTGCCACGCATCGCAATTTTTCAACAGTTCAAGAAGAATTAACAAGTTTTTTGTAATATAAACCTAAACAAATCGTCTTGGCACGGGTATTATTATTATTATTATTATTATTATTATTATTATTATTATTATTATTATTATTATTATTATTTGTATCATAAACAGATTCATGTTTATCTCAATTACAGAACTTTTAAAAGTAAAATTGACCCTAGAACACAGGATGTCCTCGTTTCATTTTCTGACTGAGATTTGGGGGCAGGGTTCATCCAAAGAAATTCATTATTTTTTTTTTCCATTTCAGCATAAAACCTATAAAATAGTGAACGGTAACTGCACAGTTAGTGATCTGACTACATCCATGGTGGCCCCTTGCGTTCCACGTAAGTGTTTGAGTTTTGAATATCGCACATTTCATACACGTTTATATTCAATTAGTCGTTATAGTCTTTTATTTATTAGATATAAATTTCTGCCTCAGAATTGCCCATTAACAAACTCGTCAAATGTGACTTCAAACTCGGCTGATATGAACCAGGCTGATTCCCCCTTGGTTGCATTACCAGTTTGTTTACATGTTAATCTTTCACCGTTTTCGCCAAACGCGTTCAGGGAAATTGGTGTGACAGTACACTGTCAGAAAACAGTAACAGATGTGAGAGCAATTTGTAATTGTTTGTTCTGGTTTCATAAAGAGGTTATTACTTGGTTAGTTTCATTACGGCCGAGACATCAGCCATCGGTAATATCTCACCAGCCTTCGTCTTCGGTCTCAGGCTGATATGAAGTTGCATCAGGCATATATCTTGTGTGGTATGGAACTAAAGGAGAAAGAACCCCAATGTATCTTGAATGAGAGTGTTCAGTATGTGTGTTCGTGAGCACTGAAATTGCCTGCCGTTTGTGCACATATGAGACGTTCATATTTTACAGAATGGCTCACGAAAATCAGCATCACATATCTCATGGTCCCTTCATCAGCATTGGACGGTGAAGTGGACGAAACAAATAGCAATGCCGACAGTCATTTTAAACATTCAGATTATAATAGCTCACGTGTCTTCTCCCTATTTCTTGCACAATAAAAACACAGGTTTTAAGAACAACCTTTGGCTCCTACTAGCTCGTTTCGACATGGTAAAGTCCCATTAGAATGGTTAAGTCACCTCCAACTAATATCAGTACTATAGTTAATAATATCAATACAAATTTAGAAACATCTGCATGTGCTCGCAAATGCTAGTGTAGAAAATACGTGAAAATGCTGACATAATTTCTAGTCCCACCCACACTGCCATATGCATTGGCTATTTTTGTCAACAGAACGATTTTGGTGGTTAACATTTACAGTTAAATATTCAGTGTTATTAAGTGCACCTACATCTTTTAAATTCCACGAGCGCCGGTCGATCCTTCGTCTTCAAATCCCCGTTCGTCGAGATTGCAAAATGATTCGAATGATACACAAATTGTTATGTTACTCTGTAACCCACGCCTTGATCCTCTAGCACGGATATTGGGTTGGACAACATCGTTTTAAATAACAGTAATTCTCCTACATGCATGAATATGACACACAGCATGCAGCCCAACACGTCTGACATGATGCAGCAGTTATTTAATGGGAATGAGAAATATTTAATAGACATGGGAACACAGAATACACACTGTTTCAAGTTCGCGAATGTAACAAACTACTCGGGGCGTGCTCAAAGGGTTATAAAACTGATTGTCATTTATATGCCTATTTGGTACATGCATGCATTTTTCGCGTTCGAATCGATCGATGTATTGCAAATTACGTCTAAATTAGGGGCTTTGTGCAGGACTTCAGCTTTATCGTTTGAGACTATTTTTGGGACAGTTTATCGTATTTATTGAAAGACGCATTATTTCTATAGTAGAGGTCGGGGAAAGATCGTTATGTAGGGCAACAGCCAAGATACATGGAGATTTCATACCTAGATGTCTCTTTTTGAACCCGTCAGATTTCAACCTCAGGGTTCAAAACTGATATCATGTATTAAATTCTCATTACCCTGACTGTTGCTCGAGACAACTTATATTCGCGTTTCCCGCTGTGGGCTCGAGTGGAAGTGTCTGTGAAATGGTAATGCTGTATATTTATTCGTCGTGTCGTTCAGATAACGCCCGAAATGTTAGTGTATGTGGTGTGTAATTGCTTCCATTGGCCGATGAATGGACGTGTTCATATCGTGAATGGACCCTCGAGTTAAGAGCCCGCGCACAGCGTTGTCCATCATTTTGTTTCATCCCATACCACGCTACATAGAATCGTGGGGATTCGATGCATGGTTGGAATTTTTAAATATTAGCACATATTCTCGAGGATATTACAGTGTCGGCGGGGTGGTCTGGAGTGCTTAGGTGGTATTTTCACAATACCTTCTATTCCAACATAAACCCTTTTTGTTCGGAACACACATGATAGGCAGCCACTGCGTTTGAGTAAGGTTTGGTGTCACTGTTTTCACATACGTGCGCAAAGTTTTGATGGACACATTAAAACAGAATACAATGAGGGTGGGGTACAGGGGACTGGAATCAAGGACGACCCGGAGTGGAATTTTTCCCGTGTATCACGAGTGCCGAGGCGCGTGTGAAAAATAATAGCAACTCTAGCAAGGGTCGTTGATTCCCGCCCCCGTGCATTTTCCGGGATGTGTTATGTATTAATACCATGATTAAATATGAATTAACCCTTTGATACTTTTGTGCGTATAATTTCGTACGAAATCAAACAACACGTTGATAGTTTGTGGCCATTTGTTTTGTTATTATTTTTCGATTTTTTAAAGTACTAACCTCAAATTCCTATTTTCTCCCGAATAGTGCTCAGTGATTACGGTTGAGCCAAATGTTATCTCAGCTTAAAATACTAATATAATCATGCTGTCAAGACTTCTTAACCTGTTGAGTGGCATAAGCCACAATCAGGGCTTTCATAAAATGAGGATACCAGAGCAAAAGCCAACACTCTGCTAAAATTTCATATTCAGTCAAACACAAGTATATTTTGTTTATATAAATGTGTTTCATTACGAGTTATTGGAGAGTGCCTGTGGGCACTCTCCAACAATTTGTAATAAAACAAATTTTGAATAACAAATTAGGACCACCAAAAATAACCTAGCCCTCAATCTGATAATCACTAATGTGAAAAATATCTTGTTTTTTGTACTGTCCGACGTTTGACGTCGCATTTTGAAAAAAAACGTTGAAGAAACTGAATTCCCAGCGACGTTTGAACGTCAGGATAATTAAAGTCTCAACGGGTTAACTGAATGAAAAAGAACACTATCACCTGATGTCTATGGCGTACGAACAGGTTCGAAAATATTTATTGAGGTACATACTATATTATTTGAGGTTCATCCTATATTATTTCAGGTTCATCCTATATTATTTGAGGTTCATCCTATATTATTTCAGGTTCATCCTATATTATTTCAGGTTCATCCTATATTATTTCAGGTTCATCCTAAAATACTATTTATGACCCTCTCGTACGCGATCAATAATTTGTCCGACCCTGGATCGACCATAATTATTGTTTCATGTTGAACCAGGTTCGACATCAATATTTGAGGTTCATCCTATATTAATTGAGGATGAACCTGAAATAATTTGTCCGATCCTGGATGGACCATAATTATTGTTTCATGTTGAACCAGGTTCGACATACATATTTCAGGTTCATCCTATATTAATTGAGGATGAACCTGAAATAATTTGTCCGACCCTGGATGGACCATAATTATTGTTTCATGTTGAACCAGGTTCGACATCAATATTTCAGGTTCATCCTATATTAATTGAGGATGAACCTGAAATAATTTGTCCGACCCTGGATGGACCATAATTATTGTTTCATGTTGAACCAGGTTCGACATCAATATTTGAGGTTCATCCTATGTTAATTGAGGATGAACCTGAAATAATTTGTCCGACCCTGGATGGACCATAATTATTGCTTCATGTTGAACCAGGTTCGACAAAAATATTTGAGGTTCATCCTATATTAATTGAGGATGAACCTAAAATAATTTGTCCGACCCTGGATCGACCATAATTATTCAGGATGATGCTAAAATCCCACGATGCAATACGCTGCACGAGCCAATCTGTTGAGTCGTTACAAACGCGAACAATGGGACATAACGGGGGGGGGGGGGGGGGGGGGGGGGGCAAGATAAACTTGATGCAGGCACACAGCTTAAGACAAAGAATCCCGCTGAGAGATTGTTTTGTATGCGCTTCACACGATTTTTTTTCGACCCTTTGTAATCACGCAAACTAAATAAGATTTTTTTCCCATGAAAATGTCAAATGGGCAGTGTTGATTGTTTACTGTGCTGTTACAAACAAGTTGTGTTTTAATATTGAAATATGACTCGCTAACCAATAGTGTTGCGGACTCGACCGCAAACAAACGGTCCGGTACCGGTCCAGGCGTGGTCCGCGGTACGGCCCGATGAGGACCGGGCCGCCCCTGCTATACCGGTACACAGGTGACTGTTTTGAACAAATCACGCGATAATGCCTCAGCTGTAGGGCCATCGCTAGAGCCTTTTAATGGGGGGTGGGGGTGAGAGCCCTCGAAATTCCAACTGGGTAGTGGGCGCGTTCATGACAAACTATTAGAACTGTAGATCTTCCTAATTCGGTGAGCACGGTCGCGCCGGGCCGACCATGGTTCGGCCCGACGTGAGAAAATTGTTAAATTTGGCATTCAAAGGAGCAATTTCCTTTCTTCTGGAGGATCAATTCCCACTTCAACATACCCCGAAAAGTTTGTTTTTTTTCTGATCAAATAACAAAATTCATCTTTTGAAAATTTCGATTTCTATCCAATAACCTTTGAAAAACTATGCAGAACTATTATATGTTCTGCAAGTTTTAGCCAATCGTTTATACCAAAGCTGCACAATTTAGAGAATTCCATCCATTCCTAGGCATTGATTACTGGGTCCCATTTTACCATTAATATAGAACTTATTCAGCACAGTATAGAAACACTCCTTCATTTCCCGGGGGTTGCCACGGGGGTATGGTGGTGTGGTGGTGATGGTGGGGGGTGGGGGGGGGGCTTATAACACCAATTTAATTGATAACACCCTTGTAAAAAATAATAGTCAGCCTTTTCAACTTCTAATTTAAAAACAAAAACATTGCAGGAAACATTTTGCCCCATTGACAGTTTTTGTTCCAGAGCGCATCAATTTTCGGTATCCTGAAAATTGGATGAAAACAAAAATGAATAATAATTGACCTGGTAGTTGGGGTATTCCATACATCGACCCATATGCAGTAAAATATATTTTTTTTTTTGGAGCGGGAGGCAGTTGTCCTGGCTGACAATTGGAGTGGGGGCAGTTGTCCTGCCCACCCACTGGACTGGAGGGCAGTCGTCCTAGCTAATACACTTGGGGGAGTCATCCTAGCTGCCAAATACACTGGAGCAATTGTCCGACTGAGCATTTTTGGACGGGGATGTGGGGGTGGTGGGGGCACTTGTCCTATAACCTCAATTTTCTCCTATGTTCAATTACCACTCACCAAATATAACCTGCTATTGAACATAATTTATTTTGTTAATTAGTTAATGTGCTCCTATTGTCATAGCTGTGTGTAATCTGTGTGTTGAATAAACATCGCAGTGATAACAATAGAGACTCACATACAGGATTACAACTAGTTTAATGACAGACATGAATTAGTTGCTCATTGGTGGAGAAAAATGGATCAAAATGATGCGAAATTAAAAAAAAAACAGTGTCTGAAATTTTTGGGGGGACGGCAAACATTTTTCTAGGGGGTGGGCGCCCACCCCCTCCACGCCCCCTCCACGCCCCCTCCACGCCCCTCCCACCCCACCCCATCCCCACCCCGGTTGCAGGCCTGCGATATCTCTTGCAACGTTTTGCTACTTTGTAGGGTATTCATCACTGACAGCTGAGCAGGGACGTCGCGACAGGAGGGGGGCGGTGTGTGTGTGGGGGGGGGGGTCTACCCCCCCCCAATATTTGTCAAAATATCAGTAGTTGGAAAATCGGAGGGCAAAAATATCAACAGTTGGACATTTAAAACTACTGAATGTATAATACAATTAACTAACAAACATATATTTCTCCGACTGGAGGACCACTATGAGGACAAATTCCGACTACCGAGACCTTCGGGTGAAAATCGGGTCGAAGGATTCCAACTGAACAAAAAACTACACATGAAGTCTCCACGTTACACGTTTTTTCAACAGCCGCTGAGAGTCTAGGGGAGATAATTTGTACCTGTGGAATGCTAAAAAAAAACATTTCCAAAAAACGATTTTCCAAGCCTTTAAATTAAACCAAATTCAAGATGATAAACGGGGTGTCCAAGTTATAAAAATAAAAGACGAAAAATATTCGCTAGCCTACGAAACTGTCGGGATAATAGTCGAACATTTCGACATTTTCCCGCCCTAAATTGGCCCAAATGAAACCTTTTGAGGTATTCTGAAGTGGGGATTGACACTCCAGAAGCCAGGAAATTGCTCCTTTTAATGTCAAATTTAACAATTTTCTCGTGCTCGCCGAATTAGGAAGATCTACAGTTCTAATAGTTTGTCAAGAACGCGCCCACTACCCAGTTGGAATTTCGAGGGCTCTCACTCCCCCCCCCACCCACCCCCACCCCCACCCCCATTAAAAGGCTCTAGCGACGGCCCTACAGCTGAGGCATTATCGCGTGATTTGTTCAAAACAGTCACCTGCTTCCATGAACATAACACCGTGACATGCCCCACAATGCCACCGAAAACATGCTGACCCAGTAGCCGCAGAGCAATTTGAAATTTTGTGGGAGGAAGAGGGGGTGGGGATGCATTTCGAGCATTCTGGCATACTAAACTGCTTCCCAACATTGTTACCTGTGTGAAAATGATGAGTCAAAACAGGTTTTAACAAATACTAGCAGGGTTACCCGATGCTGTACGGTAAATTTCTAAGAAAAAACAGTTCATAAAACCACAGCCCTGACTTCAAAAGAGTAACTTGGGCAGGCCTGCGGCCTTAACCGCACCATAATATTCCCGGGAAAAAGTTACCTCAGGTAGACTCCTTTGAAGATCTATAGAGGTGAAAAGAAAAATTGTCATGACATTGGGTGACTCTCCCAACCCCGGCACTTTTTCAATCCTGACTTTTTCAATCCATGCTTCCCGGTGTAGAAAAAAACCCTAGCAGAACCAGCTTGTGCACTGTGGGTGGCTCCGTATGCCTTTTTATAGTGGTCATACACACAAAATCCACAATTTTTGCCCCTCCCCAACACCACCACCGGCAATATTTTGAAACCTTTAAGATTCCTGATAAGAAGTCACCACTAGTAGGCCCCTTTGAGGACCTATATCAATAAAAAACAAATTGGTCATAGATTTTGGTGCCCCTCTCCAATCCCACCCCTGCACTCTTTTAACCCTTTACCTAACGTGAAAAGCAGACGACACTTGCAAAAAAAATTCTTGAATAACTCATTTTTTTCATTTTTTGTCTCAAAAAACATAGGTTATGACCCCTCGTTGGAACGAGCTCCACGAGCTCGTTCCAACGAGGGGTCATAACCTATGTTTTTGAGACAAAAAATGAAAAAAATAGTGAAAATTAATTGGCGATTTTTGAGAATAGCGCTGGCCGGTTGTGGCCGTTACGTTGGGTAAAGGGTTAAACCTGACAATGACCTCCGCCATAAAGTAGGCCAATTTTGGGCACTATGGATGGCCCCATATTTATTTCTATAGCTGACACACAGACAAACAAACATACATACGAAATCCTTCATTTTTGCCCTTCCCCACCCTACCCCACAGAGGCACTTCTTTTAACTGCTCCGTTAAATTTTTAAACTTCACGAGACGTTTTCCCGATATGTTGGTTAGCAGTGATGCGGACCGTACCGGACCGCCAATGGTGTTCCGGTCCGGTCCAAGAAATAGCGGTCCGATATTCGGGCAGGCGGTCCATTTTTTTCTAGATGGACCGGTCCAAGGCGGTCCAATTCAAGGGCACAGGTCTCTCTCTTTAGAGAGTGTGTGTGGGAGGGGGAGGGCTACACAATGCGCAGGGCCAACCATGTTTTGGTCCTGCGGGCGAAAAATTTGAAAATGTAAGCTGAAAATACACGATTTCCGCCTATTGTAGTATTGTCCGGACACACAACGCGCAGGGCCAAGCATGGTTTGGCCCTACGGGAGGAAATTTTGAAAAAGCAAGCTGAAAATACGCGATTTTCGCCTATTGCAGCATTGCTCGAACAATATCAGCTGGTATCGGACCTATATATGTGGGAGGAGCGCTGGGGACATAACATGTAATCCCCCCCCCCCCGAAAAACCCCTCTACCCCCCCCCCCTACCCCCCATGATCTGCGCCCATGGTCCAATTTAATATGGTCACCACACTAAACCTACCAGATGAAATACAGGGACCAAGTTACTACCAACTAAATAGTTTCCATGTGCACATAATCCAGATCGGGGGTTATAGAAATAGATACACAATACACATTGAAATTCTTTGCCGACAAAGGAATTGAATGACAGCTTCTTGTCACCGAATTTTAGCGTTCGCTATTTTGGGAACTTTTTTGTAGAACCGCTCATCGCTGATACCTTCACCCGACACCCATGACATGAATCACAGGATGCAGGCGGTTGATTGGTGACAGATTGGCTCAATATAGTTGACAGTTACTTCAAACTTACTCGACTTCAATGTATTCCCCGTCTATCAAGATGAAATTATCAGTTTGTGTATCAATTGGGAGAGTGCAAAACTTCCCTTTGCTTCTCCCTGGACCGGTCCCTTGGACCGCCCCGGACCTGTCCAGTGTGCTTGTGTACCGGTACAGCAGGGGCGGCCCGGTCCTCATCGGACCGTACTGCGAACCACGCCTGGACCGGTACCGGACCGTTTGTTTGCGGTCCGGTCCGCAACACTATTGGTTAACGAGTCATATTTCAATATTAAAACACAACTTGTTTGTAACAGTACAGTAAACAATCAACACTGCCCATTTGACATTTTCATGGGAAAAAATCTTATTTATTTTGCGTGATTACAAAGGGTCGAAAAAAATCGTGTGAAGCGCATACAGAACAATCTCTCAGCGGGATTCTTTATCTGAAGCTGTGTGCCTGCATCAAGTTTATCTTGCTTTTTTACCCCACTTATGTCCCATTGTTCGCGTTTGTAACGACTCAACTGATTGGCTCGTGGAGCGCATTGCATCGTGGGATTTTAGCATCATCCTGAATAATTATGGTCGATCCAGGGTCGGACAAATTATTTTAGGTTCATCCTCAATTAATATAGGATGAACCTCAAATATTTATGTCGAACCTGGTTCAACATGAAACAATAGTTATGGCCCATCCAGGGTCGGACAAATTATTTCAGGTTCATCCTCAATTAATGTAGGATGAACCTGAAATATTTATGTCGAACCTGGTTCAACATGAAACAATAATTATGGTCCATCCAGGATCGGACAAATTATTTCAGGTTCATTCTCAATTAATATAGGATGAACCTCAAATATTGATGTCGAACCTGGTTCAACATGAAACAATAATTATGGTCGATCCAGGGTCGGACAAATTATTTTAGGTTCAACCTCAATTAATATAGGATGAACCTGAAATATTTATGTCGAACCTGGTTCAACATGAAACAATAATTATAGTCCATCCAGGGTCGGACAAATTATTGATCGCGTACGAGAAGGTCATAAATATTATTTTAGGATGAACCTGAAATAATATAGGATGAACCCGAAATAATATAGGATGAACCTCAACTAATATAGGATGAACCTGAAATAATATAGGTTGGACCTCAAATATTATAGTATGTACCTCAATAATTATTTTCGAACCTGTTCGTACGCCATAGATGTCTCTTGCTTGACTCTGTTTTGTGTCAAAGCATTTCACTCACGCCATACAGTTACCCAGACGCGTAACGTGACGCGTAAGTCAAATCTTACGCGCGATGTGCCCAGAACATCTCCCATTATATGTATCGTATCGCGTAACATTGAATAAGCACAGAAGTCGTGGTATAATAAGTCGTACCTTTTGTTTGTTATTCTCACCCAACCTCAAACTGAATCCTGTCCCTGAGCATTTTCCAGACTGTTGCTGTGTCTGTTAATTGTGTAATTGTGGTTGTAGAATCTCAAACGAATTCGAAAAACAAAAAGAAAAACTGACACATAACGCATAAGCATTATAGAGGACATGACTATCCTGTTTGTGTTAAATAGACCTATTTGAACACAAATAAATTTGAAAGTTGCAAATAGTATTCGAACTTGACATGTGCATTCGCTCATATTTCATTCTACAATAGAGCTCAAGTTTCAACGTGCGGTATTGTGGGCCGTGTTTTGTCTCTGTAGATGACAATATTGTAGTTTATGGCAGAAGTCAGTCTTAATTGATTTCCATTTCTTTGGGGTTATTTCAGAATGTGTGTTGCGCAGTCTGCATGGTAGTAAGGAGGTTTATGTCGGTCTACAGACACCGTACATGTACCACGGCGAAACGCGACCCGTGTACATGTACATGTGACAGAAGTAAAAGGGGCATTTTGGTGGATGTTCACAATTGAAAGTTAATTCCCAGGCAAGCGAATATTACGATGGCGAAGTTTATAATTTGTGTGGGCACCTAACGATGTTTTTTATTAGCTGATTCGTTCGTTTGATAACTCAGAAAAATGTTATTTTGATTACTTCTTGTTTAACATGTAAAGTAAGGTAGTGCATGGAAATATTAGTGACGACAATAGAAAAGTCGGTGGACTTTATCACGAGGACATTATAACGGCAGAGCATGTGTCCAATTTTAAACAATACGGGATAATGTCCACACCTCATGCTCTGGACTTCGACGTATGTGAAGTTACAATCTTTTGTAATTTTCAGACATGCTCTTTTTGTACATTCCTTGTGTAGGGTTCAAATTCGAAATATTAATTCCGAGAATAAACACAAACTAAATAAATAAATATAAGTAAATAAAAACAGGATTCTGAAACAATTTGAATTGAAACAAATCGTACCCGAATGACGCACCGCTCATTAATGATGTGTGAAGAAAACACAATAATCAAAACTCGTTGGATACAGATTAATAGCAAAGGTAGAAAGGGTAAACAGCGGCCAATACTAAAACTACATATATTATAATCACATGTTATTTAACTCTGACAAATCGATTAATGGATACTGGGATACGTTATTTACGAACTAAGCTATTGCATTACCATCTATAAAACAAGTGACCGAACTTCACATAGAGGACCACACACTGCAAAAGTTTAGGTTCTTTTTGGTTTTATATAGAACCCAAAAAATTAAGGTGGTTCCATATGGAACCAAAATGCCTATTTTGGTTCTAAAACATGAAATTGGTGCAATAATTTAGAAAATGGTAGATTTGGGGTTCAAAAGAGAACCAATAATGGTCCAATGATCAAGTGTGGTTCATAATTTTATTGTTTGCATTTGTGTTATGAATCTCTTTCTCTCTCTCTCTCTCTCTCTCTCTCTCTCTCTCTCTCTCTCTCTCTCTCGCTCACTCTCTACGTTTGTTTGTAGATGCACCACTCCAGAACAAACTACACCCAGTGGTGATTTATTTGACTGGGAATGGGACTTCAGATGGGTACATGATTGCGTTCCGACTTCGCGTTGACTCTTTAACCAATAAAGCTCTCTGTCTACGTTTGGCTGTAGGCTCTTTACCCCGATGTGCCTCGATCGGTTTAGACGAAAATTGGCATTTCGGGATAATTTGACAAAGAAGGGGACTTCAGATGGGCTCAGGTTGCGTCCGACGTCGCGTTGACTCTTCAACAAATATGGACTTGTTTCTACGTTTGTTTGTGTAGGCGCATCACTCCTGCAGCTCGAGGCATACATCAGCACCTATAGGTAACATGACCAGAAAAGGTGTCGGTGGTTCACGATCGCATCCGACGGCACATTGACCCTTCAGTCAATGGAATTGTGTGTTTCTTTTTTCTTCGTTTCCATCCTGTAGTTTCGTGGCCGGCCGGAGCAAAGTTTGGCATCGGAGATGAAATGTATCTGGATTTGGATATGGGATGGGTCCCTTCCCGTTAACCCTTCAATTAGAGCAGGTCTAGTGTGAACTCCTACATTTTCAAAGATATTGGGCTATCTATGCAGTGCTGATGATTGGACTTTTGAAAAATCCTGACACTGCCAATCCTTGCCGTTCACCCATTTAAAAAAAAAATCTGTAGTATAATGTAACAACTTGAAATGATCAAAATACTGGTTATCGTACATCACAATACATCCTTTTTTACTGGGTTTTAACGATACTTTTAATAGAACGAGTCATGTTCTATCGGACAGTTTCACGGGCATAGATATTCGGAGTACAAAGAGAGACCCACCGTGTAACGGCGAGTATCTGGCAGACTCTACATCTTACTAATCCTACACCACCCGAATTATTTGTGTTTTTATTTGTTGATCTTTAAGGTCACTTTGTTTAACCTTGCCTAATATTGACTGCAAGAAAGATGTCAAGTCGAGTGTAGCCCATCGTTTATACCCGTGCTGCTTATTTCAGAATACTTCCATCGCAGGCAATGCTTAATGTGGTTCTATTTCATCAGTGAAACAGAACCTGTTTAACACAGCACACAGAAACGTTTTTTAATTCTTGTGGGTTTCCAGGCGGCAACCATGGTTAGTAGTATTTGAATGCAAGTTTATCGTCGCCATGCACTACACCTCAATATCAAGAGTCAAGGTGCTACGACATAGGCAATCGGGTTAAAGTATTTGTAATCTCCAATGACACACTGTAGATGACAGGGGTCATGATCGAACAGTCGACCTTTGTGTCTCAAGACCAATGCTCTAATAAATGATCCACTAAGCTCCCACATCGTATGTGTATAAGAGAGAGAGGTGTGTGCGGTGTATTTGTGAAGTTCTGTAGGCTGACGTGTGAGTTGTGTGGGTTTGTGGGGATGTGTGTGTGTGAGACTGAGCTTGTGTGTGTGAGGGTGTGCACGTGTAAAAAAATGGATAATTTATAAATTTGTATTTTCGATCAACAACTATCGGTGTGCGAGATTCTCGAAACAATGCAACTTGTGGAAAAAATTCCTGATTTTTATGCTAATGAAATAATAGGAAAATTTTGAATTAAAAAGCTGACACGTTATTCTCGTTTTCGTCAGGAAAAAGTCAACAACAAAAGTACAAATGTTCATGGCAACTGGGATGGTAAAATGAATACATTTATTTATTTTTTTTTTGACGACGTCGAAAATGACCCGTCGTCTGTTTTTAAAATGAGTTTCAAGACGAACACAGCCAATAAACCCGTACCGAAGTATTTGGAATCCCCGAAACTCACTGTGAGAAAACGCATTGTGAGCATCACATGCCAGTTGAAGAAAGATAATGGACAGCTCAGTAACAGAACTCCAGTTACCCGATCGCGTTGAAACATGGACAGTAAAGCAGATTGCTGAATGGTTGAAATCGATTAATCTGTCTGAACTCATTGAAAAATTTGCAGGTATGTATTATAGCAGAGTATTCAAACCGATAATGCCAGAAGGCGGAGCCTTACATCAATGTTTGGCCTCGATTCGCCGTGCACCCTGGGTCGGGTGTATTATATGAATCTGACTTAAAACCTCTATTTTACATTTTATTATTGTTTAATGCAAAAACAAGTAATTTCATCACACTGGGAAGAATTAAAATTGAAAATTTGAAACGTTTTTGAATTATGAGTTATTGTCCAGTGTAACACATTTATCCCAATGGGACGAGTTTTTCGAAACTTGTGTAAAGACGCGTGCAGATCTTGCTGAATGTTTGTATCATAACAGAAACTCTCTATTATTTAAGGTGTCACCCAACAAAATATTTTTGAGGGGAACAACATATTTTGAATTACCATTTCTTAACAAAAAAAAATTAAAACATTTATTTTTATCCCATCACCGATTGTCGGGCACTTTCCAAGACCCTTGCAATTGAAACCTTCGCCTTATATTTCCATTTTCTGAAGTAAACTAGATTTTAATATTTTTTTTTTCTTCAAGCAAGTTTTGTCGAACGACGCCTTAACTTGGCTATAATGCAGTCTTTACTCGTGGCGGTGATGACAATGAACATCAACAAAGGGAGATACGAGGGTCATGAGTTTTGAATGCGTATTTTAATCATACACATTCACTGGAAGAAATGAAGGTTTTGTTGGAACCAACACTGGTTCACTGAAATGGAACCAGTTTAGTGTAAACAGTATTTGTTGTAAACCAAATACAGTAGTTTCAGCAGTAAGTTCACTTTTTATACAAGGCTGTCTCAAATCATTATTAAACAAAACAGACATGAAAAGTTGGCATATCAAACCAGTTTTGGTTCTGTATAGAACCAATATACCAACTATTGATATTTTCTTTGTTTCAAAATGTTTGGAGACAGCCTTGTATAAAATACAAGTTCACTGCTGAATCTACTTCAGTTCATGTTTTATTTTGTTAATATTTAATTTTCAGCTTTGTAAATTTATTTCATTTCAAATAAAAAATTGTTTAAACTAAATTGGTTCCATCTCAGATAAAAGATAGAACCAGTTTTGGTCATAAAAATGATCTTTATTTTTGGCAAATCGACATCCTATTTCAGATATATGCAGTGCTGTTATACCTATATACTATATATACGCACAAACTATTAATCTGCAAGCTTAGTTGAAACGAGCTGATCACATTTTTGGTATTTTGTTTTAGATTTGGAAATGAGTGCTGCTGTTTTATTGTTAGATGAGCTTTTCAAAGAAAATCACAACATGTTGTATGCTGTTGATGAGGTAAGATTTAGTGTCCATTGTCAATATTTATTGTTTGGAAGATTACACGTTGGCTAATAGTTTTTTTCTTGTTTAGATAAACATTATACTCTTGCTTGTTTAGTCAGGTCTGGCCTCTGAGCACAACTTAGGCAAATTAGACAGCGCGATGTCAATAATGTTTAGTAAATCTTTGTCAAATTCAACAGAGTAAATGCCCAGTCTTACCTAGAGAACCTTGGCACCATCAAGCTGTGATGTGTTATATGTGTGTGCTTTAAAACTGTAAAATATGTCGATTGAGAAATTAAAATGATATAATTAAAAATACTAATATTTGTGGTATACATTGTTTTATCTTCGCCAATTCCACATCTCAACATTTCGAGGTGCATATCATTTGACTCACTGCGTTATCTCATAAATGAAGCTCCGAACTTTTCAGAAAAAGTGTCTAGTTTTCCTCCAGTTAAATGAAAACAGGGTTATGTCTGCCTTTTATGCCATTTTCAATACACTTGACAAATGTGAGTCTTCAGAAAAGGTCGTTTCGAGTGCCATAAATGATGTGGTAAGAGTAAATGACTATTTTCTTGTACAGAAAAAAACATACACGTGCGTTCATTTTTCATTGATGTATTTTTATACGATCCTCGCCCACATCTTCCCCCCTCCCCCTCCCCTCCCCCCCCCCACCACCACCACCACACACTCCTAATGTGGCGGATGTAGGGGATTAGGTGCGTCCGTCCGCACGTCAGAACGTCCGTCCGCCAGCAGTGATAATAAAATTCAGTATATGGTTTCATCATTATCTTGCTGTTCTCAGGACATAACGACGATGCTCGCATTGTGTGTGTGTGAGCAAAAATTTATTAGCTGATGGATGTGAAGCAAATTTGACATCGGTTGGAAATATCACATGGAGTGAGGGTTTATCAGTGCGACAACACATATCTTTTTTGTATGGTGCTCTATCTTGAATGTAAAATTATACTGGCGGTTGGATGAGTGTGCTATTGTAATTTTCTCACACCCATTACCTGTCACTTTTACAATGGTCAGACCTATAAACTGAACACTGGTCTTGTTCGCTTAACCCATAACAACTGAACCATTACTACCGACAAGCTGTTTTGTGCCTTGAATTTTAACTCGACATTTTAAAACTTTTTTTACAATTTTTTTTATCATGATAGTGTAACTTAGTCAATATAGAACTAAACCCTTTCACTAGTGTCAAAAATTCGCATTGAAGAAAAAACAGAGATAAAGGTTATTTTTCTTGAATCATACCAAAACATCGCGCAAACCCGTATCCTGACGCAGTGTAATTGCTATTCCTGAGGAGGGGGTGTGGGGGTGGTTGGAGGGTGAAGGGTGCGAACACCTGTACAGAAAGTCAAGATAATTTTTCGTCAAATGGAAAAACATTTGGGTCAGTTGCATGGTGTCGTGCAGAAATTAAACGCAAATTTATACGATCAAGCCCGCGACTTGACTTGAGCTGAATCAATGAATTACTTCACCGTCTCATGGAAGGGTGGCTGCATGCTCCGGACAATTTCTGTCGTAACCATTCGTTTCATAATGATAACGTGCAGGCAAACCTTTCTCGCTCTTCTGTCGACCCTCGTGGAAATATTAATAAAATTGATTGATTGATGGGCAGTGTCCACAATCCGAGACCCAAGAAGGATTATGACACAAATTCGCCATTAATTGTTTTTACTACTTATTCAGTCTTATAAGAGCCTTGATCCCAATGACTTTCAGTGTACTGGTTGGATGATTTGTTGTGTTATATAGGTTGGTGGGGGTAGATAGGGTTATTACCACAAGTGGCCAAAAAAAAACATTCTATAATTAAAAAAATGTTTTAATGATAACTACCTAACTGGAAAAGGGGGTGAAGTTCTGGCTTGCAGTCATTCTCGTACAAATTTCACGAAGAGAGCAATTAATCACCCTCCTTCTTTTGATAAGTGTTGCCAATTATGTGTAGCGACGCAGGTATACGCCCCATTTCAATTAATATTACCTTCGTGAACTGTTCCACCTTGCCAACACAAAATGAGGAGAGTGATTATCGGTTTTTATTTGTCCAGTCAGTTTGGGACGTGCCGAAAAGTTGATTATATGTTTTATATTTTAGTGCCGTAAACTACTAATAAAATATTACCAAGTAACTTTTGCATGTAGTGAACTAAAATTGATACCATGGGCATAAATGATTGAATAACTGAACTTTCAACTTCTGTTTTCATCTTTATATAAACAAAGTTAATAAACGCCGAGGTAAAGAATATTCGTTTCTTTTTCAGGAACCTGCATCTCCGAATCCGACGCTATAGTTTATCGGTTGTAACAAGCGAGGGATGCTCGACTACAAGAAGAATGAGCTGCATTTGGACCAAGAGTGTATTGCAGAGATGAGAGACGTAATTACAGCAGTGGCATGCCTGTTCTCGGCGTATTTTGTTTATGGGGTGAAATACCCCGTCTCAGTACATAATACACATGTGTTTTTTTTAATGTTTTTTGTTCAAAGTGATTAATGTGAACAAGGAAACTGCTGCTGTCTTAAGAATGGAGGGTGTCTGACGTGGTGAATGTTAAATAAATATTTTGGTTCTAACATATTGTTATTGTGTTTTGTTGACAAAATTTGATTGGGGATTGTGGTTAAATTGCGAGGTGCACTACCCGAATCCATCGTCAAGATAATCGCAATCTACAAAGGGGAATGACTCTGTCAAAAATATTCCGAGTCACACCTTTGTTGAACATGGCCAAGGCACCGACAGGACACACTGGAATACCAACTATGTTCAAGTCTACCAAGTATATGTAGTTTGAAATGTATTGAGTTTAAAACGTTTTGTTGAATTCCATATTTGTTGATTCAGTTGTTTCGTGCGTTTTCACAAAATAACATTTTGACAGTTAGTACAATGAGTCCAAGAGACAGGTCTAAGGCATGCAAATCATTAGTGACAAGGCAATGTGTATGTGTAAGTTTTCTGTTCCTTTCGCAACGTCATATTGCTAACGGTCAACGCCACATTACACACGGGGTGAAACAATATTCGTCGCATTCATTTACGACATGCAGGTTTCTGGTGTTGGTCACAGTTCACAGAGGTCATTTTATTACGAAAATGTAGGCTCCAACACGATTTATTCCAGAAAAGACCGCAGTTTTCAAATACAATAATATTGAAGCTAAAAATAAATCCTCTTTTATCTCTTAAATATTTAAACACTTTTATTAGTTGTTTTAGTCGTTCAATGAAACCTAACTGCATGGGTTGACTTTTTCTAACTTTACAATAACAAAATGAATTTTTGGTAAAGTAGCATATTAAACAGCTCGTGCTATTAACACTAGATTTCGTTGTACGCAAGGGTTAGGATACTGTAGAATTAATGGGAAGAGAATGTTAACTTTTTCAGGCAAGTGTTTTATAAAATTCAGAAGAATTGTTCCAAACATTGTGTATTCGTTGGATTCTTGGGAATTGAAGGTCTGTGCGTCTCCTGAGATAGATTTCCATCCACTGGTAAAATAGTATCTGGTACCCAACGCCACTGTATTCCCTCAGTAAGTGGGCATCTTAGACATAAAAGATTGGCAAAACGTGGTTTTATACTTATGCTGGGCCATGATTTAGTCCAGATTCTGACTATAACCTTAAACACCAAGAAATAAACAAAAGAAAGTAATAATGTTCATGGAACCAAAATTAGTTCTATGTAATTTATGAAGAAGCAGAATTGATTCCATACATGAAATCAAACCTGTTTCAAAACATCAAATTAGGACATAGTTTTATACAGTCATCTAACTTGGTTGTAAACATGGAACGAATACTGGTTATATACATGGAACTAATACTGGTTCTATGAATAGAACCAAGACTAGTTCAATAATGTAATCAAAAGCGGTTCTCTGCTTCGGACCAAAACTAGTTCGCCACACAGAACCAGAACTGGTTCTATACATAAAACCCCAACTGGTAATATATATGGAACCCAAACTGATTCTATGCACAGAACTAAAACAGGTTATATTAATAGAACCGAGACTAGTTCCATAATACAACCTAAACTGGTTCTATATCTCTAACCAAAAGTGGTTATAAACATCTAACAAAAAGTGGTTTTATACATGGAACCCACACCGGTTCTATATATACATACATTCAACTGGTTCTATACATGGAACCAAAACTGGTTCACCAAGTTGAACCAACACTGGTTCTATACATAGAATCACAAATGGTTCTAGAGAGCGAACCAAATCGGGTTCTGTCAGTTGAACCAATACTGGTTCTATGTATCGAACCACCGCTGCTGAATATATGGAACCAGAAGTGGTTGCATCTATGGAACCACAACTGGTTCTATTCATAGAACCACGATTGGTTCTACAAATGGAACAACAACTGGTTCTGTACACAGAACACGACTGGTTCCATTTATTGCACCAAATATGGTTCTATCAAATGAACCACAAGTGGTTCTACAAGTGGATCCACAACTTGTTCTACACATAGAATCACGACTGGTTCCATTTATTGAACCCATTATGGTTCTATCAATTGAACCACAGGTGTTCTATGCATACAACCAAAAATGGTTCCATTCATGGACTCAAAATTGCTTCGTTATATGGAACCATAACTAGTTCTATTCATGGAACCCAAAATGGTTCTCCCAATTGGTTCTAATTATTGAACCACAACTGGTTCAATATCGAGACTAACAATTGGTTCTATACTTGGAACCGAAACAGGTTCTATCGGTGTAACCAAAATGGGTTCCATATATGGAACCGCAGGTGTTTTCACACATAAAATCAAATCTGGTTCCATCTATCGAACCACAATTGGTTCTATATCAAACCAAAACTGGTTCTGCATTTTGTCCCTGAGATGGAACCAAAATCTAATATTTGGTTCCATATTGAACCACAACTGGTTCTTCATATGGAACTAAAACTGGTTCTATATTGCACACCAATTTCGGTTCTGTCTAGAACCAAAACCAGTTCCATCTCGGGGACAAGGTTTAGAACCAATTTGGGTTCCATTCAGAACCAAATTTTTTTGCAGTGCATGCATCACAAAACTATTCTATAAATTCCAGACTCCTTCCTTTTCTCTAGAACTGCCCTCCCCCATACGAGTAAAGTGTCTCCTTTCCGATCCATGGACTTAGTAATGGATTATACATGTTATACAAATGAAGATCATCCATGTTTGGTTAGGGTGCTCTTATTTGTCTTATGTTGGAGCCCTGTCGCTTCTGTTAAAAGCATCTTTCATATCACATCACTACCTTCCGGGTGAAGATCTGTTGGCGTCGTTACATTCTGGAAGTATAGATGCATCATTGCAGACCAAAAAATATTGATAGTGAATCAACTGAGTGTTTTTTTTTTCATTTTCAAAAATTTAAACCTTTCCCAAAAAGCATGTACATTGCAACAGTACGAACATGCTGGTAAAATTTCATGTAAGCAAACCACTTGTCATTCGTTATATATTTCTTTTGCACCATTTTCCGTCCATTTGTCCGACATTTCATTCTGCATAATTGTTGACCGCTTTTCAGTTATTTGATGACATCTTAGGCTCGCGTCGTTTACTAAATTTACGTTCTCTAGCCTTTTTCTCGTTTTGCAAGCTTCCAAATGGTCAGAGATAATATTGGCGCCTGAGTACGATAATATATGTATTTTTGTATATGCAAGCTCAACAACTTTATAGCTAGAACTGATGAACTCAATAGCCACTTATACCACCACCACTTGCATTTTGGTCGAGGTGCCCAAGACAACATTTCATGGCAAGCTGCGTATGTTAAGCCCATTGGGGTTTATTTAATATTTTCTATTTTGGCCCCTGCCAAACAATCTGATGTTAGTGTATTTCATATACCAAGTTGCTTTTACATGGGCAGTTTGTGTCCTAGCAGCAGTTTAACTGTTCATGTTCGTTTGTATAAGAACGGCATTTCGGCTGCGCATATTGTTGGTTTAGTAATGACGAGACCACTTTGTCGCAGAAAAAACACGTTTTTCTCTCATTATTTTGCAACATCTGGCTATAATGACAATCTTCTATAATCGCCAACTATATTTTACAATTGGATGGTGTAGATACACATATCCAATTATCCACCCATGCTTTATATTATTGACCCTTTGGACCTGACACGCCCCCTTTCACCGACCCAGGAACATGACACATTATTCTTCATTGAGTAGGATGGCTGCCAAATGAGTGTGTGGGGTAGACCAATCAATATGTTCAACGTGTTGTCCCAAAGCTGCACGTTGAAAATGTTAATTGGTCTACCCATTAGTAATGAATGTGGACTCTTCCAATTGCTGCTGTAATATTCCATGACTATTTTTTTAGAAAATGCATTGTTTATGGAAGATAACGCCTGTTTTCAAAGGGTAACGGTTAAACGGACCTTTATAATTATTAATAGCATGATTAAACAAATACAGACTAAATTATATGGTTGTGAAATGGCAAAGCCAATTTCCAGAAGTTATTCAACGAAGCACGTCAAATGCCGAATCGCCTAACAACAACGGACGGGTGGTTGCCTTTTAACGCTCCAAGCCGTTCGAGAAAGCATACGCAATTATTAATTAAATATGTCAACAATATGCTAAATTTTTAAGTTACCTAAAAAGTTGAAAGTCGCGCCAAATCGCAAATCAAAAGGAAACGGCTAGCTCTTAAAATTCTGAGCTCTACAACATATTACAGTTTCAAAGAAATCTGACGTATTTTATATTTTGACCATATTACCCCCATGACGTCACCAAAGAGTTCAGCCACAACGGTTGTTAATTTCCTGTGACGGGCCCCCACTGTAAGATATGTTGTTCGTGGAGATTATATTCCAAAAATTTAGAAATGCTGAGGCTGAAGATGAGGTTGAAAATAAAGGGTATAAAATAAAACGTACCATTCGCATCTCTGGCATCGGGTGTGTAAATTTGAAATAAAAAAAATAAAATAGCATTATTCCAAATAACCAGAAAACAGTGTGTGAATCGCGATAGCGGTGTCGTTTATAAATACGGAGCCACATGAATCACAAAATAGCGTTTATAATTGAAACTGTTCAAGATGGCTTAACTGCTGAAATGATCCTCCCGATTGTATTGACATCATATTTCAGGTATTTAACACTTTACCCAACGCAGACGATATCAAAATTTATTATTTTAATGCTTGTATTTTCAAATGTTTCAAAAAATTTAAACGAAACCATATCATGTGAACCCTTATATTTAACTAACTAATCTTGTAAATTACGCGGGAGGATGCGGCCAATTCGTTAGGTGAAGGGTTAGAGTCGGATTTTCATAATTTGCCCACCTGTGTAGTTGGTGTAATGCGTACTAAACTATGGCCGCAATTCAAATGAACAGAAAAGTCACTTGATGTTAGATTTATGCGCCGAAATAAAACTGTTGAAGTTTTGAAACTCGACCATCTCTCACGCCGTAGTGTTAACTATATTAGGTCAATGGAAGACAAAAATGGCGGTGTATCATTTCAACTATCGATTGACCAGTCTGTGGAATATAACAGCTGTATCGTTTATTTTTTTTATTTTCCGAATTTTGCAAATCACACGGAATGTCGTAAAAACATCAAAAATGACGCTAAATATAAATTCAAAGAAACTCTGTTTTTATTTTTTGAGTTGGACAACATACTAAAATTTCATATAAATCGAACAAACTTTAATGTTTCTGACGTTCCTACCGTCGTCCGAACGGAGGCCACAGACGAATTGTTCGTCGGCTGGAAACTGATTGTATTGTTAGATATGTATTTTATTGGAGAATATATTTCCAAAATTTTGAAAGGTTGTACTCAACAAGCGGGTAGATATTAAGAGTTCACGAACAAAGTAAAATTGACGTAGTTTTGGAACATGTGTAAATTTTGAATTGTAACACACGCATTCAACAGAGCCACCATCAAAGTAAAGGTGTGTGAAATTTCATTGCTTTTTGCATTATTTATAGGCAGCAGTGCGTTATTGAAAATCAGCATATTCAGCATTTGCAATGAGAAATGTTCCCAACCTCAGATTTAAACTGACGTAAAAAGGACAAAAGTGGCAATAAATTAAAAAATGCAAAAAAAAGGATATTTTTTTTTATTTTTTTGTGCTACAACAAACTCAAATTTCAAGAAAATAGGCAGACGTTAATTTTTTGTGACGTTGACGCGAATTGTATCGCCAGAAAATTCGGCTATAAACGTTGATAATTTTCCAGGATGGTACCACATTTTTAGATGTGTTTTTTTTTTTTTTTTTTTTTTTGTGGGGGGGGGGGGGGCTTGATGTAGAAACTTATTTTAAAAGATAGAGAAAAACAATAAAACTGATGTTATTTTGGATGAAGGTCGGATATCAGAAAACGAATGCATAATTGTGTAACAAGATGTCACCTTTAACAAGTGTACCAGATCAGGTCACTCTGCATTTTAAAATGTGGCTGTTGTATGCTGAACAAAAAGGAAAACAAGGCTGACAACCAAAATAAGTCATTTCAAATTCGTTGAATGACTAAATTAAAAATTTGGTGAAATTAAAATTGGGACTTGATGAAGTTTGATACAACGACGCATGAGAGGCGATGTTTCTAAAAACATTTACATCCAAAACCATTTTTAATATCATGTAGTAAATTTTCTTCATTATTGCACATGTATTTCAAATATTATTGAATGTCATATTTCAGAACATGCTACCTTGGTTGGTGGAGCATATATTGGACCTGAGCACAGAGGTGCTAAATTTGAAAGTTGGAGATATCAATTGCCTGGTACTGATGTGAATGTGTTTCTTAGTGTATTACTTGATCAATGTATCCCTCTGGCACAACATAGTTCGGGTCATGTCGCACCTCACCGTAAGTTAAACTTGTGTGTAACACTAACTTGTTTTTTATCTTTGTTATTGCATGGGGTTTTACCATTCTGTGCCACCACCATTGAACATACTGACCTTCATTTTGTAGTTATTTACGTCTCAACAGGGTAATGAATACTAGTGTGTTAGAATGGCGACAAGTTGCATGTGGTAAAGCATGCTTCTGGCAAGATCAAAATCGTGAATCGCGAACTATATCGTTGAGAATACTTTTTTAATATTTGTTGGGGAGGATAGTACTAATTTAAAGCCTTAAGATCAATATAGCTATACACCTAAATATAATGCCGTCCGCGGATCCGTATATAATACGGCCGCCGTGGAGTGATCACTTTCCTTGTGTGGGTAATATTTCCGCGGACGTAATAGTATTAGATTCCAACTACTAATTATATGAATAATCAACGGAAATTTATTTAATGAAGCACCGGGTGCAACCCAGTGCTTCATTGATTAAAACTGTGCAAATGATGATTGTTATTACCTGGTAAACGCAGGTGTGGGCATTACTACCCTCGCATGGATTACGACCAGTCTGCGGTGACTGTGTTGTATACTTTATCACTACACGACCATGTAAATAGAGAGGAGTAGATGCGTAGTTTCTTTCCCTTGTAATCTAATGAGCTATCAGTTGTACTTTGCTGTAATTTCATAGAGAAAGGTTTCCTATATGTAGTTTGAGAATACACGAGATACAGTACAGTTCATTGAAATGGAATCAGTCTTCTGAATAAAACAAAGATATGTTTCTGTTTGTAATTTTATGCTAACACCTTACCTGCGGCTGCACACTCTGCTGTCAAAATACAAATATTTGAAGTAACAAGCGTTATCAACTGGTAGATTCCATGTTCGTTATTTGGGGGAAGAACAATCAATATTTTAAACGTGCAGCCTTGGGATCGATCTTGGGTTGGAAAAACGATATTTCCGGTTCAAGTGGTTAACCAGTAAAGCCAACATATAAAAGCAATGTATTACGTCAGTTTTCTATCGTTCTTATATAAATAATGTGATGTGATTTTGAAACACAGTGCAGTGAACATCAAACATGACAACAAGAAGACAACGAGGGTGTGATATTTTTCTTTTCAGTTTTAAAGTCATACTAAACCCGTTTAATTCTGTGATTTGTCTTTCTGATTTTAACAAGAAGATACACAGTTGAACCTTTACTGAAAAATTGTTTCGTTGTTAGATTTTTCTGAGCTTTTGATACTCCCTGTGTCAGAACTAATGCTCTGGCATAGAATGATTTCCCCTTGATAACTGCGTTGATTTTGAATATCGTTGTCGAATGTGACAACTTCATTATTTCTTTTTCTGATTTGTGATTTGACTTGTCTGTGGGTATGTTTTTTAATTTATTTTTTGTCATTTTTTTATTTCATGTATGTGTTACGACACTGCCTGACGTCGGCTCACATTTTGCCATAATATACTATTAAAAAAAGTATGGGCTATCCAGACTGATGTTCACATTTTCGGAAAATGGTATTGGATACGTGTGATTGGACCCATGAATATGTTACTAGGTTTAGTGAGTATCATGAAGGTCACCGGCCCACGAAAACTTCGAGCAGGTTCGTCACACGATCGCCGCGTTCATGTCCGCGGGGTACGTTTTGAAATTTTAATTTGTACTGGACGGGCTTTGTCGAAGGTCTCGTCGTTCTTTTCTTGGTACAAACTCGTTCATCAATAGTTTTTGGTCGAGATGTTACTTCTGAGGTATGCGAAGACTGACAAGTGACGAACGCTTAGGTGCCGTTCGCATGTTGGCTGCTGGCAACAGACAGACTGCAGTGGGTCAAACTCTCAACGTTACTCAATCGGTGATTAGGAGGTTCTGGTCTCGCTACCATCAGAAGGCACTGTTGATGACAGACAAGGGCGACACCTGCTAACAAGAATCCTTTCATCCACCCACAGCATTACGTAACCGCCCGGAAAGTGCCTCAGAAATTGGACAGCAGCTTCACCGAGCGAGAGATGTGCGAGTCAGTGGTCAGACTATTTGAAATCCCGAACACAGCTGGAATTTGTACACTCAGCTACCTCGAATAATTCCGCGTTTGACTGAACGTGACATCGCAGCAAGCCTTAATTGGCGTGGAGAACGACAGCGCTGGGACAGTCGTCGATGGTGATACGTCATATTTTCCGATTAATCGATGTTCACTCTAGAGTCCCACGACAGGCGAAACAGAGTTTTGCGGCGGCGGAACGAACGATACCATGACGTAACCGTCAGGCAGCACGATCGTTTTGGTGGTGGATCGGTTATGGTGTGCGTAGGCATAACCATGACAAACAGAACAGCATCATATGTCATCCAAGGGCGTGTAGTAGGGCAGTACTACCCTAACAACATGTTTGCAGCTCATGTAGTGCCATTTGCGCGACGTCACGATCGTCGATTCATTTTCCAAGATGACAATGCAAGAGCACACAGTTCCCGTATCACTACAGAGTTCCTCCAGAAACAGAACTTCACTACACATCCTTGGTCAGCACTAAGTCGAGACGTGTCACCAATCGAGCACGTCTGGGATATGCTTGGTAGGCGCCTTCGACAACTCCCATGCCAATGTTCAGGAACTCGCCGCTGCACTGCAGAAAGAATGAAATAACATCAGTCAAGCTGATATGGGACGTTTTGTGAGGAGTATGCCAGGTCGGTTCCCCGCTTGTCTCGCGAACAGAGATGATTAACAAGGTATTGAGGTCTTGGACTGAATGTGATAAATTTTCTGACTGGCAGTCCATGTCTTCTACAGCCCAGTGCGTGGAAACTGTGCTTGTCAGACACCCATCTATCGCTGTTATCATTCACCATATGTCACAGTGCAATGCCTCATCTGTCTTTTTGATGAAAATATAAATATATTTCTTCATACATCTCACTTTTATCAAATGTGCCTTACTTTTTGAATTGTATAGAATGCAAACGCGTGACAAAAAGTGCTCTTTAAAATTGTTTATTTTCTATATTGGCTTTTTCATTCCCTGAATCTTGGCAAAGTTTGCTTTCATTTGGCTTGTTGTTGCAATATTAAGTTTGCTCATTTAACAGAAAAATATATGAAAACCCACGTTAACGTAGACGAAAAACTTGACCCATCATGTCTTCTTATGTTGGCCATTAAGATCTCAGACAGCCTTGACTAAACGTATGATTCCACAATAGCAGCAGTACATAGTACATGAAGTATATGTGACGAGATTGTTGCATGAGAATAAATCATTGATCTGGCAGTTAATTCGGTTTTTTTTTACTCATGCTCGTTGCATACACTTAACTGTCGGGGCTCGCATTTTGGAACTGGTATCACCAAAATACTCTAAGTACGCTGCTGTTACAGCGAGATGGCCTGAAATTCTCAACCGGACCCAATCACTAAATTATCTATCCGGTTTTCGGCCCGCATTACACTAGGATATTTCGTGTCGAAAAAAGAAACACTGAATGGATGCATCTGAGCAGCTATTTGTATATATCATTCTTTATTCAATCTTGATTTCGCTTTATCTTCTTCATGAAATCTCTATTTAGTGATATAAATATGGCACTACCTGACACCGATCTGTAGAGGAAGAGACCGCTTATGCCAAAACAGTACTGTGGAGCCGGTACTAGTACAATTTAATGAAACTCTTACGCAATGTAATATCTCCAATAAGTGTATTGTAGACACTGAAAAAAGCTTGTAAAGGTTTGAGTTGATTATGCCGATATAGTGGCCTTCGTGGAAGAATAGTCTATGCATTGGAGGCGAGTGGACTATTCTTACACGAGGGCCACTATTTTGGCATAGTCACGACATGAAGTGTAATAATTATTATATTATATCGAGAACAAACCCCAGATGAAGCTTGCTATCCTGTCGCATGAAATCTAGTGTTTTGGAGTGGATACCGAAAATTATCTCATGAGTGACCGAATCAATGTTTATTTTTCGCGAGCGCTTGCGCATTTATCTCGGGCATAAGTGAGATAATTCTCGGTATCCTCTCAAAAACACTAGATTTTCTTTTTATTATACACTTTTTATAAGAATCTGATAGTTCCTCTCGTTTCAATCTTGAATTGATGCATGAAAATAAACAGAGCATTGAATCATTGATACGCGGAAGTGATTTGATCGATACTCGGCATAGATAGCGACTCGCAATCTGATTCAGTTGGCGGTTTTCTAGTCCAAACATGCCGGAAAGTCTGTAATAAAAGTTTTGAGTTTGGTACGTCCTTTGAAGGGACGTACCAAACCAAAAACTTATATTACGGACTTTCAGGCCATGTTTGGACTAGTGGGTTTCATGCATCAATTAATGTTGAATAAGTGTTGAATTATCGTTCGAAATGATCGGTATTCAATCAAAAAACTAAATTTTCTTTTCATTATACATTTCTAGAACAAACTGATCATTTCCATTGATAATTTGACTCGTATTCACCTTGTACCTTGAAGTGACGCATTGAAAGCCGCCATTTTGATTGATACAGTGAAAGTGAAAATTTCTATATCTTCACAGTGGGGATACGATTTCTACCCTTCCGCAATTTCTTCGATAATCTATCGTTTAGCATGTAATAAAATGCCCTTTGTCCCATAGGGGACTTAGGACATTTTAGCACTCGGGCGACGATCCATTAAGATCCCAATCCTGAATGCATTGCCAAATTCAAGGACTTTGCCACGACAGGAATTTTTGTTCTTAAATATGAAACTAACGAAATCGAATTCTGGAAAAAAAATCCTATACAAGGGCGCGTTGTTGTCTTCTGCCAACCGAATGTACTGGAATATTCCACGACTACTTTTTAGAAAATGTATTATTCATGGAAATACAGCACATTTATTTTAGGAATCTTTCATGGGTAAAACTACCGGGAATAGTATAATACCTCTCAGCCAATGAGAGGAGGAGAAATTCACGTGAGACGTATTATACGATAATACTAATCGCGACATAACATAATATTTTGCCCATCCATACTGTTTGCCAAAATACTTATCCACGTGTTTTCTTTTTTTTCCAGTGGCAGAAAATCAAATGCTTCTCTTCACAAACGTTGATCCTGTCGTAAAGGATATGACGGTGTTCAACATTCCAACACATTGTACACAGGTAGGTTTGTTTCACTATAATTCTGTAAACATATAATTGTGCGATTCATGTGTATATTGTATCATCATATAATGTTGTGACTTTTCTCAAAACGAAATACAATATTTTGTTGGCCGCACCCTGTTGAACATTGAAAAATGACTGCGTGCGCGTTTTATGATTTTCTAACAAAAACAGTTTGAGTTTGAGGCAGGCAAACTAATATTATGAACCATGAGTAAAACATTAAAACTGGCGACGTGGTGATTGGATTGTTTAAGTTAGCGTATGAAAATATATATATACACACTTCATCAAATATTTTATGAAATTTCGTCAATTTGCCGCCATGTTCGGTAGACTACTCTCTTCTAAGCGGCTTCCATTGATGACTAATTCTTATTCCGTTACGTTAAGTGCCGTACCAATGTGTACCGCGTCCCGAGAACGTAAAACTTCGCGCCACGCTTATCCCAATTGTCAAATGGGAATTAAAATTGTTCGAGATACGCGTACGTCTTTCAGGTCTATTTATTACTTGGCAAGTGATCGCCCAGCTCCCAGTCGCGAACCCATTTATAAAATCACCGTTTCATATCTTCCTTTGGTAGCAACAAGTAAAGATATGTACCGCGTCTCAGGTTGTCCTCTGTATTCAGGTGTAAATTATGCACAAAGAATACCGTATCATATCTTACTTGGGTGGCAACAAGTGAAGATATATTCCGTGTTATTACGCGCAAAATTTGTTCTTAGCTTTAGAATTGCGAGCATTCAATCATTTATCTCAACCTCGCCCTGGTAAGAGAGGCAGAGACGAGTTCGCACACAAGAATCAAGCATCCAACCATTCCTTGACCCAAATCATTCAAACGCTTTGTTCTCCATATTTAGGTGTATTGCTTGCAACATCACCGTATCATATCTCCTTTGGGTGGTAACGAGTAAAGGTATGTTCCCCTTTTCACGTTGCTCCCCGTATCCGAGTCTATTACGCGCAAAATAACCGTATCATATCTTCATTGTGTGGCAACAAGTAAAGATATGTTCCGCGATTCACTTTGCTCTTTATATTCAAGTGCAAATTATGCAAAAATACCGTATAATATCTTCCTTGGGTGGCAACAAGTAAATAAAAATACCGCGATATTAAACTACAAGTAAATATAAATTACACACTATTGCTAAAACCTCGCTCTGGTAACAGACACAGAGACAAGTTAGTCCGTATACCATATTCACACATCCAACCACTCCTTGGTCCGAATCATTCAATCATTCAAAAGCGCGCCTCCATATCCCCGCCCCAATACCCAATCCACGTTAATCAGACATCAGTACCGCTAATGAAAATTTTTTTTTTTTCGTACTTTCCTTACGTAGTAATAAAGCCCCCCGCCCGATCCTTCCAGTGTGTGTTAATGTCTGGTCCCCACCCACTTTTGCAGACTATATATATGCCCCTCCATACCACTGACCTATATGTGGCCCCTGCTATAATGTCTGCACTAACAGTTGTAGGCTAGGGTGTCAATACAACGAAATCCACCCCCCCCCCCCCTCCCCTGTATGTATGATGTACGCACCCACATAAACACAATGATCATAATCGCATAACATATACACGTTATGTTCAACACCAACGCGCCTTCAGGTGTAATTGCTCTTCACTCTAACTTGAGGAATAAAACTTAAGGTTATGCGTGAACCGATACCGCATCATTTTCTGACCGAAAACCATAGTATAAACAATTTTAAGATTATTGGGATTGAATAAATTAATCAACAAAATACAGCTTACAGGAGGGGGCGTGAAACATCTTGGATTAACAAACTTCAAACAGTAGAACCCAATGGGCTCAATAGACAAGAATGATTTCAAATATTCTCACTCATAAACTTGATGATGGGGGAGGGAGGGGGTGGAGAGTTACAAATTAGAGTGAAAGGCAATTACTCCCAAAGAACTTAGACTGTAAAATGAATACGTTGGTGGAGTAGCTATGTTCAGAAAACAATTCTATTTCCTTTGTAGGCAACAGGACCAGTAAGACGATCTCGGAACTTACCATTTTCAATATAACGAAAAGAATGGTGGATTTTACTTGCTATGGTATATGTGTGCCTTTCGTTTTGATACATAAACTCTCCATGAGAAAGTGATATTTGTTAACCATAGTTCCTTCATATATATACAGCAACAGCTCACATAATGGTTATTTGTATTTTGTATGGCTTTTTGACTTTGGTGCAATAATATTGTGATATATCTTCCTACCTATCGGGAGCACGGCGCTCTACTTAGATGAGGTGGGCAAACATCAAATCAACCCTTCACAAAATCCACTTCAGAAACCAAAACATTCGTCCTAAACGAATTAGATATAGAAGATCATTATTATCCTCAATGGGTGACCGTGTGGGATGGAACAATATCATAACAGATAGCTGCTCCAGACACGAGGCGGCATACAGACTATTTAGCGCAAATAGCTTTCCACGAAGGCTAGATTTTTCTTTCGCTCACAAGAACAACATTGTGGATAATTTCGCCACAGAAATGCCAACGTGATATTTTACGATCTCGTGGAGTGGTCGTCTGCCACCCTGTCTGTGTGAAAATCGGTTGGTCGTTGACAAAATCTAAAAACGTTGTAAGACTGCAGTAATAAAACTCGAACCTTGACTGCTTGACCCTCACCCTTAGTGTACTTCTAAACCTCGCTGACTGCTTAATCAAAGGAATACAACACATATATCCTAAATGGTTTTGAAATCGCAAAGCGAATTTCCAGAACGAAGCAACGCCCAACGCCGATGTGTAGTGTGATTGCTGTCGGCTTGTCGGAAGATGAAAGTGATATTTTACATTTTTGACATTATTTGCGTTGTAACTGCATGCGTTTTGCAGTTACTTGACAGTGCTTGATAAATTTCACTTACGTGGCGATATGCGAAGTTTGATACATTCTGGTTATGTCTGTATGCGTGGTTCAAGCTGAAAGTGTTTGTCCCTGTGCTGACGTTATTTGCGTGTTAACTCCAAATCCAGAAGTTTTGCGTTCATAACAAAGACACGTTACAACGCTTGCGAAATATCACTACCACGCGGATGTACGAAGTTTGGATATCCCTAAGTACTATGGTTGTAGATGTACGCGTGACACTTCTGGAAGGGTATTTTTCATTTTTCAACCCTATTTGCGTTGTAACTCTAAACCTTTTGCGTCAGTCACAAAGAAACTTGGACATGTTGAGGAAATATCACTGACCCGCCAACACGAGAAGTTCCCCACCGGTACAGAAAACAAACTTTAAAAAAGTAGCTGCATCTCTAATATTTTCACTTGATATATCTTATTGGTGCAACATCCGACCTTACAAGTTTTTTCCACAAGTCTCTCATACCATTCATAGTTTTGGAATAAATATTTGCCTTCAATAAACCTTCTAACTTTGTTCCCTAGCTATATATTTAGATGTAAACCATCATGTGTCGTGTGTGGATAATTTTAAGTTGGTGTAGTCATCTTAAGATCAAAAATTGAAAAAATTATATGATTGAGCCAATAACAAAGTCTTGTTAAAAATAGTATTTTTGTAAATCTACAGTAGTTGCTGACAGTTGCTAAATATAACACCCTCACTTCAGTGGCTTACCTTCTTCAATGAATTCCATGATCCTCACTGCTTTAAAGTACACCCCACCCAACGATTACCGGGCATGGACATGTTTCATGTTCAATGCTGTCGCGATTTGTCAGGATATGGCTGCGTGGCAATCACCCATACTATTGGCAGTCCAGTCCACTAAAAACACTAACGTTTGGGCCTTTATAAATAGGCGTGCTAATGCTTATGTTTACCAAAACAAACCTGTGACGCGGTGTTACTGCCAAGGAACGTGTTTAATTTTCGGATTGCTATATTTGTTTTTGCCAAAAAACACGCAGGAGAAAGAGGAGTGATAAACTCTTACTGGATGGAGCCTATATAATATACAAATCGTCACACGTACCTGTATTGTGAACTTAAATGCATAACATGCCCTTGTAACAGGCGATTGGGTTGGTATTTATTTCCAACAAAGCAATCGTTCTCAACTGAAACAAAGTATGGCAAAGTAGGACTTAGTACACATTTGCTGTGATTTATCAATTTTTGTGCTATAGCTTATCCATACTTCTATTTTGATTATTTTGTATCTAATTTTTGTAACCATGATAACCCGAACTATTCACCAGTTATGCTATGATGCACTTGTTATTGATATAGCGAGATTGTTGTAGGTAATGGTCATCCCGAAGAGACGTTTCTTCTATAACAGAAACTTTAACAAAGCCATTTAATACAATAAGTTCTGGGAGTAATGTGCGCAGATGAAATGATTATTATTATTGAATCTTGGCTACCAGTATTCCCACTGCAAGTAATTATTGAAACATTGTTCAAAATGGCATTTCCGTCTGATAATTAAAATTCAATACATTTCGCCACTTTCTTTTTCTTTTTCTTTGAGTTTAGATAAACGCGTCAGTGGCTGACGTCAGTAATATGGTTTGGGGGAAGTATTGTTTTATAATACACCAGTCAGAAATGTATTATAGCTACCTGCCGAATCAGAAACATAAATATTTTCATTTGTTGTTAAAATATCAGTTGCGATTTGTAATACACTTTCGTTATCACAATCCAACGATAAGTTGGTTTTTCGTCGGTCTGAATGGCGAAACAAAACGAACAGTCCAGTTCATTGTCAAAACAGTGAAAAAAATGATTTTGTTTGCTCACCTTCGAGATATTAGTTGTGCAGAAGTTTTAACATTTAGTCGGGGCAGCATTGTTAGTGATATATCTGATAACCTTTGATACTAATCGAGGTAGAAACCAGTAATGGTGATAGAAGTTGAAACCAACAATAGTGGTAGATATAAAATGTGGTATCTCGACAAAGATCCGTCGATTGACTACCCCAATGGTATTCGGACCCCCACCCCAACTTATTGTGTGTGCTACTTCAGTTTTTCACGATTAGAACATGGGAACATGAGGCAAACAGCAATTTTCTGATTTCTATAGGGACTTTACCCTCCCCCCCCCCCACCCTCCCTGGGCGAAGGGAATAGCTCCGTCTCGTACACTCTAAAATCCGTTGGGTTAAAAACCGACCCAAATCAATTGGGTTAATATTAGCTCAAACACTGCCGATTTGGGTTAATTTTTAACCCAACCGATTTTGGATTGTGACAGGGAGATAGCTCTTTAGATAGATGTTTCTATTTATTGGTGTTTAACGCCACATTATCATATCAGCACATCAGCATATATGGCTATATCGTGTGGAATTGTAGATAGATAAGAGAAAGAGAGAGTAGGTTTCCCATTTTACTGGTTAAGAGTTTCTGCGATTTGATCAATAAAAAATAAAATTTCTGACATGCATGCATTTCGTGTATTCTGGTCATTCCAATTTCCAGCGTCCAGTCAGTACAGCGGTTTAATATATGACCTGCGTCTTTTTATGTAATGCAATGGCAATCTAATTTGTGTGGGTTTTTATACGCACCAAGTCCATTATCTATCAGAAAGTAGTTAATATCCAAACATTGCCAAGAAACAAAATTCGGAAACAAGATCAAAACAGTGCAGCATTTTTTGTGGTAGAACAGTTTTACATCGGACGCTGCACAACAATATTTATCGCTTGGTTTCAACCTCAAAGCAAATTTATTGAAATAGATAGTTGTCTCACAATCACTCTGGGTGATATCAGCTATGAGGACGAATCTTTTTAAACAAAGTTACTGTTCTCTAGAACGCTTGTGTCAAGGTTTACCTTTTAATGTAAGAAAACATCAGTGATTAAACTCTTGATTTGTAAACATAAAGTTATCATTGCCAAAATCTAGTCGTATTACTGCATCGTGTCGAATATTTTATGGCCAAGGAAAGCCGCAGCACACGGGGCGAAGCACCGAACAACGGTACGTAGCTCTCAGACTCCCCAGAAAAATAACTTGGTACAAGCAGGGTTAGCCTTAGTCAAAAGAACCAAAGATATGTTCCACCTTGCTAGCCCTTGAGGAATTGACATCACTGGTCTTGCCCAAGAAGATAGTGCAGATGTCGGATGAACCGGGACAGTTTGGAATCCCCGAACGTTCAATCTGATGTCCAGTGACAGACAACCAGTGAATCATGACGCTCCCCTACCCAGTAATAACGTGTTTGGACTCTCCGTTTTATTGTCAATGAATTTTATTTGCATCCAACAATAATTGTTTCCCAATCACCGCATTCTGCACATCGTCGGGACATTGAACATATTACGTAAATCAGATGTATGTTTCTACATGTGAATCAGAGGCTCACAAACAAGGCATTTGCTCGGACAATTTTTTTTTCATATCAATCAAAGTTAGCAATTTGGTTGCAAGATAAACAAAATTAATCAATATAATTTGATTCGTGAATCAAAGTGGATGGTTCTCTCTATATTTAGTGAAATACCTCCCGTGCTTGACACACCACTTTTTTAACCAAAGAGTCCGAAAAACTAGCGATTAATTTATTGTAAGCGACGAATGTAATTGCTTTTCCCAAGAACTTTTCTTTTTTTATTTGATAAGTCGTCTTGTTTTTTGCCCGATTTATACGTAGTGTGTTCAAGTCGTTTGTAGTTGGTGACTTATTGAATTACCGTTCAGTTTTATAGCCTTTTTACAAGCATCATCAAACCATGGTTTGATGAAATGTTTTGGTTTTATCGATGTTTTATGAATGGCTGTGTGCGATGTCAAGCAATACTTCAGTAAAATGCTTCAGTTGGTCGGCACTTTCTGGAAATGTATCCCGGGTGAACCCATTAGAAGAAAGCGTTCGGAAAGTATCTCAATTTGCTTTTTTAAAGTTCCACAGGTGCACCCTCTCATTGCCCGCCGGATCCACACTTTCCAACACACCCGGAAAGTGGCCACTCCCGTTCCAGTCATCTTCAACCTTCCAAGAAAAATCAATCAAGACTGAAAGACATGCAGTTGTAACATCAACTTGTAATCACTCCTGTTCCATACACAAGCTGTGATGAATAAACTAAATTACAAAATAATGAAGAGATTTCACACCGAGGAAATATACTATAAAATCAAAGAGAATCGCCTTGTCTTTTTTCAAATAAGGGAATAGATCAAACTACCCTAAAAGATGAGCGGATTCCCAATCACTCCTGTTCCATACCAAAACTGTAATGAATGAATTAAATTACAAAATAATGAAGAGATTTCACACCGGCAAAATATACTATAAAATCAAAGACAATCACTTTGTTAAAAAGAATAAGCACACATGACAATCAGTAGGAGGGTCAGCATACCAATTTCGAAAGCTTGAAAAAAAACCCACTCGAGCCCATGAACGGCGAGAGCCTATGGGACGGCACAATACCCTCGCCGACCCGGGCTCTCTTGTTTTCTTAAGTCTGCCAAATATATATGCACCCCTCCTTGCTGCTAAGTGTAATCGCAAAAAAATTAGAGCAAAAGCGGAAAATCTGCCACATGCTTATGGGCCTTGGCTGGATGTGTAGCTCCGGCAGCCCTCCGACAACACATCCTGGAGTGTCACTTATAGCTGTGACCGCTGGTACATTATAGCAAACCATAGCCTGTGTCCCAAAGACTGCCCACACGTAGGTCCTGAGCTAGTACAGTCCACAACTGCGGGTCGGGCAGCTGAAGGATAGAACCACACCACATAACGGATTTAACATATCCACCACGGAATGGCCAATTCCGCTAGCGGCAGATACATAGGGAACCAGCTCTACCCTGTATTTGTTAAACAAACAATTTGTACTTATATAGGACACTAAAAATCGATTGACACTCTAGGGGTGTCTTGTTTACATACGGACTAAAAATAGCGTAATCTATTTCTTGACAGCATACAGCGCAATCGATAATGATTTACAATCAACCTGTATTAGAAAGACAGTTTTTGGATTTACTCCCATGTAGCTCTGTGGCTGTGGTTTGAAGAATTTTGATGCCCTAGCTTTATTCTTGGATATATGGACCACATTTGGCCACCAATTATCTTTCGTGATCTGAATTGTGCAATATCCGTCACGGTGAGAATATTTTGTCATTAGATTTTATTTTTGTACTTAAAATAGTTTACAGTGTTGTGACAAAAAAAAACTGAATTTGTGCTTTAAAATATGATGTTTGTGGAAAGAAAATGGAAATGGCTTTGGGACAGAATAAGAAAGAAATATGCATTTGGGACAGAATAAGAAAGAAAATATGCATTTGTTTTTAGTGTGAGTATATCGAAGTTGAGACGCTCTTATCTGTGTTAAAATGCACTGTTCAAAAACTGGGTCGATTAATGTTTGTTTTGATGTAAATGAAGTTATATCTATCCAGACTCTGGGGATCGAACCACTGCCTTGATGAGAGCACATTTCTGCGGCACCAATCGCCTAGCGAAACTGGACCACTCGACTACCGACAAGCCCCAAAACGGCATGCTAGCAACTCGAGCGTCCATGGAACTGGCACAGCCCACACGAAATTACTCGGTATCCCCCAGAATTAGTTGTTTACAATGAATTATACCATGCAATGCAGATGAAATCAGTGAGAATCAATCTCCTTTTCAAATTTCAAATTGCTTAAGGTACAGAATACGGAATTCGGCACTTCTGTTATGCATTTTTTAGGATGAAAGACTCTGACGCCGATGGGGATCGAACCACTGCCTTGATGAGAGCACATTTCTGCGACACCAAACGCCTAACGAAACTGGATCAGCGCCATAGACCACTCGACTACCGACAAGCCCCAAAAAGGCATGCTAGGGACGTCGCATGCTAGTAGTTGCCAAAACAGAAAATCATGGGGGTCGCTCGGTATTACCAACATTAAGTCCTTTTATGGAAGGTGTGGCAATCTCATTCGACCTGGGAAGGGCAGTCGTCTGGCCATTTTGAAGTCTTGTCTTAGACATATGTACCATGGATGCCCAGGCATTTATTTTCAATAGTGGTGCAAAATACAAGACAGGCGGGGTGTTCTCGTCCAAAGACATAGTGAAGCAACTAACAAAACCCAGCATCCGGGTCCGAGCCGCGTCGCACGCATATTTCCAAGTGCATTATTCTGATGTGTTCCAGAGGTACCGGCTGCCACTTGTCGAATCTGACAGCCTAGTACAGACATGGCTTAGCAATCCAGTGCAGTTCTGGCAGAACCAGCTAAATTTCGCCATCTGGTGTGCAACGACAGGCTCCGGCGTGTCCATACAAGATCACCTAAGCGCCTCAGATCCCCTCATTAAGTCCTTATACGAGTTCCATGTGTACTACCAGGTTCGCAGGATCCTCAGCGAGCTAAAGACTGCAGTGCCCCAGGATCAAGTTTGGAATGCGTTCAACTACTCATATGACCGGAGGGCATATGAGCGAATCTGTGGTGAGTTTGATGTATCCCCACACACCGACTGGTGCGTCAAAGTCCCAAACCATGGGATGGGGCGTGTGTACAACTACTGGACAAACCTTGGCCCTCACCCCTTAGCTGACCCTGACTACGACCCTACTAGCATGTCATTCACACACCGGACATCCAACGAGTTCGTCCACGTCGATTTCATCAAACAAGATGCCCCAAACGCAGATAGCGCATGGAACACATTCATACTCGATAAATCTCAGGAGTTTACGCGGCCCGGCGTTGAACGCATAAACGACAGCATCAGGACCTACGTGTGGGCAGTCTTGGGGGCACAGGCCCAGACACGGACACGCATTATCGCCGATGCACAACATCAAGGAACGGCCTTCGATGCGCAGAAGCAGTTCCTTTCAAACGTTGAGGATGCCATCTCCAGTGGACCTCCCTTCAGCAATCAAGCGTTATCAAGATGTAAAGCGGTACGCTGGCTCTAAGGTCAACTTTGTCTTTGGGATCGGACTCTACATGGCCCCAACTCATATGCTGCTCCGTATAGGTCATGTGATGGGGTATAACAACGAGATTGTTATCGCCACCACAACCCAGATCCTGGGTGTGAATACGGATGTAAACAAAACACCCACCCCGCCACCGACGCTCACTCACGAGATGAGGATAGTCAAGCCGCAATCGTTCCAAAGGGAACGAGACATGCCGGTCGAGCTGCAAGCTACAGTGAGAAAGGAACTGTCAAAGACACGCCAGCATAAGAAGAAATAGCCGCCCTCGTCGTGAGTGGGGTCGTGGTCGGGCTACTGGCACTATGGTTACTTCGTTAACCAGTCGCGAGCGGCCACGAGAAGCAGCCCTCCAGGATCAAGGACCTCAGCCCATAAATTTCCAGCTAACCAACCAGCCCGTAACCTTTGCGAGTTGGTTTAATACCTACGAAACGACAGAGCCTATAATTCCAGGTGGTGCAGCCGCAGCCTTCCCCTCCAGCTTGGCTAGGATACGCCTAGGCCTGTAGGTGTTTTTTCACCCACTCTTTGAGGCCGCCCTTATCAGATGGTGGTGGATCGGAGGGGGGGGGGGCCTTCCAGCCCCGCTGGTCAGCGCAACTAGTAGGGTCGAGATACCAATCGCTGTGAGGATAGATGCGATCGTAATCCCTTGTTCCCGGACGAGGGTGCGAATGCGCTCAGCGAGTGTCGTGCCCTCATTGAGGATCCGATTGATCGTCTCTCTGATTCGATTGATTTGGGATCGGAGAGCCTCTCTATTCGTGGCGGCCGCCTCCAGGCGTGAAGCTCGTTCATCTTCCAGGTTACGCAGACGTTCTGTAATTCGGCGCCTGATAGACTCGCCAACGCCTTCAGTGTCCAGTTTGCGCTTCTCCGAAGCGATGTTATCATCAAGTTCGGGCAGTTTAGCCAGGTTGTTTATCAGCTCACCACGGGTTGTCTGCATTGCCCTGTCGAGTCCGCGGAGCTCTCTGATGCTGCACTCCAATCCCACGGTATCAAGTGGAGGGTCATGTTAGGTTTTAAGTGCAGTTTCTTCCTCCTCGGTAAGACTTTCCACCACGTTTTGAGTGGAATTTGACGTATCATTAGCCACCTGTCCCAAGGCTCGCAGTTCTGTAGTATGTGATCCGATCCTAGCAGCTGCTTCATCCAACTCATTGTTATTGACCCTCAGTGTTTCAAAAGCCTTAGGCTTAAGCGCCTTTGTCCCACGAGTCTAGTCCACAAACCCCAGCTCATTCCGTATGACCTTACCAACACCACGCCTCCCAGCAATTGTTGAGAGAGCAAGGGGTGCTCCTGACCCATTAACAATGTCGAAATCTGGATGGGCCTTCAGCCTCAGCAGTCCTTTTTTGTCGATCTCAAACTTGGTATAGTTACGTAGAAGGGGCACCATCCCTTTCTCAGACATATTCTGGTAGTAGTCATTAACGGTCGTCTCCAACATCTCTTGCTGCAATGAAGGTAAACGATCACCTATCTCCCTGACAGCTCCGCTATTAATAGGGACCCGGGTAAAGCTAGTTTCATCTTCTCCGTCATCGCGGCCACCTTGTTCATCAGGATGGTCGAAAACATCAAAGTCTGCCATTGTATTGAAGGATGAGCGACAGAGTTCAATACAATTCAACATGTCTTCAATCCAACATGGACGCAAGCTTAACCTAAACTGCAGACTACGAATGCCTCTTGCGATAAAGGGAGTCAGGCAATCGGGTGTTATTACGCACAATCCCAGTACGATTGACCAGAACCAAACGCTCAATGTCCGATTTCCGAATCTTGGAGAATACCATCTTATTACACCTGGTACTGTACGCCTTGCCTTTGCAGTCACCATGAACTCAACAGATGATAACAAGTCAGTTGTTCAGAATCTTAGCTGTGCCATCATCAAGAAAATGGCAATCAAGATCAGCGGGGACGAGGTGGTGTCGGTCGACGATGCAGACGTGTACCACTGCTACCTTGTTCTCTGGAAGACAGCTTCCGGGCGCAACAATGTGCACTACCAGGGTATTGATACATCCGCGAAAACAAATGCTACCAGGTTGCGACCGGCGCAGGAGACAAAGATGACTCTGTTGTTGCAGACAAGGCTATCGCTGATGCCTATGGCAACCGTTTCTGTGTCCCTCTGGATTTTGATCTCCTAGAGGCTCATATGCCTTTCTATCAGAGTGTGCTTGGGGGTCGGCTCGAGTGCGAGCTTACGTTCAATGATTACAGCCGGGTGGTCCAGGCTCCAGGCGATGTCGATGCCAGTTACACCATTGATAATATCAGCCTGGAATACGATATAGTCACCCAACATGAACTTGCTCGCATGGTCCACAACCAGTATTCTGGTCGTCTCGCCATCCTCTACGACCGCGTCCTTCGCCACTGCAAAATGACAAAAAATAAAAGCGACATATCAACCCCAATGTGGCGGCGCGGAGCACGAAAGGGATTCTGATGCTGTTCGAGGACCCTACTACAGCTGGGGCTGCTTTCGCTAGGAAGCCTGAGGTCTTTTATAATCCAAAGATCACCAAAGTTGAGGTTATCATCGAGGGAGTGCCCAACCAGCTGTACTCCCAGGGATTGCTAGCCTACCAGCAATGGGATGGGGCCACTTGGCACTTTGGAGCTTGTCCCAGCAGCAAAAGAGATCCTGAGGTGGCCCTGGTTGCAAAGGAAATATCTCTGGGTGATGTCACACTGGGCGAGTTCTTGACCCGCAAGTATGCCCTATGGCTTGACCTGCGGACCACGGATGATGGTGAGCTACACGGCAGTGTTCGGCGGATAGAAAACGCCAGTGAAGGTTTCACTATCCAGATCACAAAGACAGCAGAGACAAGTGGCACACTCAACATATATACCTGTACGTTCTCATGGATGCGCAGCTTAACACTGAACATGGTCAGTTTACCAACGCACTTTATTAATAACCTTTTCTTCATGGAGCCACGTGCAGCTATTATTTGCGGTCAAACAGGCTGTAGCAAGACAGTTTTCGCTCTGAACCTGCTGGAGGGTCCTTATCGGGGTGTATTTCAGCACATTGTGGTCCTCTGTCCTACAATCAAATACAACAAGACATACCACGACGGTCCATGGATTTGAAAGACATGGGTTGTATACATTGCAAATCCTGGTGAGCGCATCCATTCATATCTTCGGGCCTTCTATCGGCTGTTTCATGGGGAGCCAACGTTGTACATCATCGACGATTGCTCGGCTACAAAGGCTTTGACTCAAAAGAAAGACATGCTGTCTGAGCTAGCCTTCTCGGGTCGCCATGCGCAGCAGAGCGTTTGGGTGCGAGAGAATGATGTGATTGGAAGCCGTGAGAAACGTGCAGCAGTTCGCCGGGCATTGGCGGATAGTAAGCCTGCCCGGCTAGTGTTAAAAACAGACCTACCTACCACTTGTAAAGTTTTATATTAAACCCAGACGGAGTGCATGTACATATCCACACCATCATGGATTGCGACGAAATCATTAACCAACCGCTGGAAGAGCAAGATACTGCGCCGCAGGCAGTCAATACAGAAGACAAGATGGCAGTGGATCCTGCTTCAGTTGCAGAGTAACATCCGAAGGAGCAACAGGCCGATGGGGCCAAACACGAAAGACTAGCTGCGATAGCTTCCGGTGGGCAGGCTAAGCAATATATGGGGAAAAACCTCACGGTTGACCAAGTCTACGACATGGTCGATCAGGAAACGGGGAGCAATTTAAACAGTCTTGGTCCAGAGCCGCAACTAGAAGACTTTTACACACCATCCGCCGACCAAAAAGACCGTGAGGTCGCCTTTGTTATTTTGGGGATGGCTGCGACGGGCCTGGTGGCCTACAAACTCGCCAAGTGAATGTGTTCATTCGGAACTGCAGCTGTGCTGCCCGCCGTTGTAACGGAGAAAAAACAGTAACGGTGTCTAAAAAAACGTTTTGTTTTGTTGCTGCGCTGCGCCTAGCTACTAATCAATCCTCATCCGCACAGCAAATGCCCATGAGATGCTTTGTAAGCATCTGTGGCGGGCGCGGTAGGCTGTGGTTTCAGTTGGCCAGTGGATATCATGGGCTCGCTCTGCCGGGTGAGTTCTCGTTTTTTGTGCCCTGCGGGTTCTCTCGGCGAGAAGACTTGCGGATATCAAGCCGGAGTTGGTTGAATTTCTCTTCCTCTGCGAGTATATGATTGAATTCCTCGTCTGATATCTGGCCATCACCAACAGCCTTCAAGTACAGATCTGCGATGCTCGAAAGTTTTGCCTCCGCTAATGTGGCAATGGTGTTGTGCTTTTTAGCCTTCTTTGTGAGTCTTCGGCTGACAAACTTCCCGAAGACACCTGCCAATCCACAGACACTTGCCGCGGCCTCTAGCGCTATAACACCAGGGACCGCTGCTACGTTGGCCAACAGTCCAATACCACTAACGCCGATTCCTACACCCGCCGCGGACATAATTGTTTCAATGCCATCTGCGAGAGTAACCCCTCACTGGCATTTCTTACCGAGGGAATACCTGCGGTCTCGTTCGGCCATGAGACGGGCTCTAACATCACCGATTTCCTGGATGCGTAAAGTATTCGCGTCACCGTTTTTGAGGTTTGGATACTAACCCATTGTTATTAGTCATGTCCCATTACCTTTAAATCCTCGTCCGCCAGTTTTCTGTATGGTAAACCGCACGAGCTTGAGCTTAACTTGGCCAAGATATAGGGTATTGAGTGTGTCAGCTGGAAAGTCATCATCTGTGACCTTGTGATCAACTCTTTTCAGTGAGAGCAACACATCTTTGCCACGTATAATGATGACAAGTTCTTTGCCGTTATGTCGCTGACCCCACTTTAGGGCATGCCCATGTAGCACTGGTACGAAGTCGTTGGGTGGTGGACCCATGACTATATGTACAATGGTGGTAGTATTCTTGCCAGCAGTAAGACGATCAAACTCCGAAACGAGCTTCATCATCACGCCTTGTTTTTTGTCCGCACCCAGCACATACCCCACCGCGCTTTCGTGAATGTTAATAGCACCTCCTTTCGGGATGTAAGAAGCCAACACGCGGCCACTGTTCTGGAGTTTACGTAGCCTGTGTCCACGGCCCAGTTGGATGTGAGGTTGGATGACCCTGAAGTCAAGTTCCCACCCACTGCGTACAGGGTGCCTATACAGAGACCACTGTCTGGCAGCATTCTGGAGGAGTTCATAGCTCCTCCATGGGGCTGAGCCTTCCAGGTTCAAACCACGCAGCTCGGTTGAGGTAGCTTGTTCCGTGGAAACAGCAGATTGGAGTTCCGTTCTCTTATATAATCCATTAGGAAGTTGAAATATATACAGCTTGTCCTTCTCACCTGGTTCTCCAAAGCCCTTCGTATCCACAAGATCAGCCAGCGAAATGGTTGTGCAAGGCAATACATCATGAGCTCCTGGTCCTCCGTTATTCACCATGTCTTTACACAGAAGATATACTTCGAATATGTAATGTTACTGATAGGTGTTGTAATTCAATAGGGCCGCCCCTGCTATATACAACGCTAACTGTGATTTTGCCTATAGGTCCTGGGACAAGCCTTTTGTATTGCAAATGAGAGAAAGCTTCTGTTCTGCCACTGGCACATTTTTCATTTGTTACAGGTACTGTTCTGAGTAGTGTGCCGTGTAGCCCGTTGTAAACATTGTCCGTGGTGCTGACTTCTGATAGATGAACGAAGAGCTCACGGTGGGCTGCAAGACTAGGTAACTCACCCCCATCATCCTCCCTCCCCCAGAGATTTTGGTTGTTGTAAATCCTAATGTGCGTGCCAACTTTCCCAGTTTCAGAGACTTATCTGTCTTGAGTCGCAGACGACCCGATGGTTTGTGAAGATCCAATGTAGCCCCAACTTGACTAAACACCTCGTCATTTCGCTCGCATACATTGTAATAGCCATCTGGGATTGAAATCATCTTTCGCTCGTCATCATTCTCAGGCACGATGCGAATAGTATTGTTGCGTTTCCGCGAGCTAATGTTGTACCAAAGAGGGTAGTATGTTACTTCAGCAAGCGCACACTCTTATTGCTCTCCAGCAGGGAGCTCCTTTGGTAGGTCTACGGTTTGAATGTCGGATAGTGTCACGTACATTTATAGTTTTATAATAAGATAAGACTCCTCTAATATGGATCAAATTAGTCGAGTCAACTGAAAACCAGAAACGTTTATAACCATAATATTGTCTTGAAGGGTTTTTATTACTAGTAACAAGACCATCATTGTATATATGTTTCACCTCCTCGTGAGATCACCGCAAATCGGACGCTAATCTATTTGGCGCCCAGACCACATACCTCTTGCTGATTTGCGTAACAAGGGTGAGGATCATGCCACCTCACCTGGAAGATCCTTTTCTTCCATAAGTTGGTTGGTGCCTATGGGCAGGTCTCTCCATTTCGAAGCTTCGCTTTTCTTGAAATCCTCTTTTGTTGGCCAGCTCATGTCTGTGACTATTGCTTTGTGTACTTGTTGGATACTTAACACGTGATAAATCTTCAATTGTGCGTATTAGAGGTCCAAAGGATGCCGGTATACCCAAGAATGGACAGCAAGATTGCAACAAAGTTGGCTCCAATCTACTACAGTCCCAAGGGGTACTGGAAGGGACTTGCGGCCATTAAAAATCTTGCTTCCGCGACCAAGGTCACAGAAGATGTGGCTCGGGCATGGCTCAAGAAGCAGGCCATTTGGCAGATATACCTGCCCCCTCCGCGACACATTCCACGACCCACATTTGACGTGTCCGTACCGAATGAAGACCACCAGGCCGACCTGCTCTTTCTGCCACACGACCGGGCGGATCGCAAAAAGTACAAATACGCGCTCGCTGTCGTTGACGCAGCCTCCCGCTATAAAGAGGCAGAACCCAGGCCTCGAAAGAGGCCAAAGAGGTCGCGGGTGCCCTTGAAGGGATTTACAGGCGGAGCCCCCTCAGATGGCCGCAATTGTTACAGGTCGACCCCGACCGCGAGTTCATGGGCGCAGTGAACCAGCTGCTGGCCAAACACGGGACAGAGGTGCAGCGTGGCCGTTTGGATGTCCACAGGGACCAGGGAATTGTAGAGCGTTTCAACCGCACCCTGGCAGAGCGACTCTTTGGGCACCAATACGCTCAAGAGATGCGACTTCCACCCGGCAAACGATCAACCGAGTGGGTGGCTCGACTGCCTGTCGTCATTGCGGTTCTGAATGGTGAGGTGACCTGCCTAACCGCAAAGAAGCCCTCTGACGCCATCAAGGCTAAGACTGTAGCGCGAAAGCCCTCCTCTGTGGTTGCAGGTCGTCCTGTTGGCACTCGAGAGCAGAAGCTCCCCTCTGGCATGGGTGTTCGCTACCTCTACCAGCCAGGCGAACTTGAGGGTGGTCACCGTCGTTTCACTGACCCTGTGTGGTCACTCCAGGTTTACCAGCTTGGACGCTCGGTCACCAAGCTCGGCGAACCTGTGCTTTATTATTTGTTGCATGGGCCACCACGTGGTTTTGTCCGAGCGGAGCTCCTCGTGGTGCCCCCTGACACCCAGATGCCGCCTGACGGGGTTCTTACTCAGTTGTAATTGCAGCACCCCCTGTTTTTCTGTTGCACTCTAGACAAGTCAGTCGTACGTTACCTCTACAGTGTCCCTGTACACTGCTGTGTGTCTTTTGGGGTATACGCCCATATCAACTCGATGTTGCATGTCGTGCAGCGGTTTTGTTGAGCCTCACTGAGCTGCAAGACGTAGTCAACCTTCAGGCTAAACTCCTGGAGACATTTGACCCGGTCCTGATGCTTGTATGCCACAAATTTCTTTTGGATTTGCTTGTCGCTCTGTAACCTGACCTCAGAACCCCCTTCTGGAGGACAAGTTACCCTTTCAAGTTGATGCATATACTCCACACGTGACACAGCGAGGTAGGCAAGACCACTGGAGGTAGTCATCAATAATCCAGACTTTCTGCGGGTCGCTGACGGTGAGACCCTGATTGGAGTGTACCGTCATCGTTTAGCTGAGAGCCCAATCATAGCCCCATTTACCGTCAATGACCTCTTGGGCGTATCGAACATGTACCTCCACGACATCGTTAAGAACTAACTCCTCCTGGTCGGGTCGGCCGTCATTGGCTATAACAGGACCTGGGATTGTCACCAAACAATTTTGCCGCCGAGTGTCCTTTGGTCGGTACAACAGGGGAACAGGCTCGTTTGGGAATGCCTTCCTTCTTGTGGCGATGGAACAGAATACTCTGGGCACGATCTCGGACTTTTTGGCGGCTGGTAAGGATTAGGTCCCCGGGCTTCCACTGCTCTATAAACCTGTCCCATCCCAGGCATCTTGGGAGAGCCCTTCGCATCTCCTGGCACTGGACCGTGTCAGTATGGAGACGGATGTGCCTTTTCAGAGCCTTGAGTGTGTCATATTTTGCCCTATGGTCAACCTCGACCTCTCCGTAGTAGTCGCCTGCAATCGGCGGCAGTTGGCCCTGATCGCCACAGCAGACGACTTGGACACCCCGTTGCTCAAGCCAGCATAGGAAGGTCTCAAGGATTGGTCGGGGCCCAGTACAGACCTCGTCCCAGATGATAACACGGGGAATGAACTTTTGGCCCATGCGATCTGGCGTCCACTCATTTTGTCCACTCCACCGGAAGAAGCTATGGTAGGTCTGGGCCCTGACCCCCCCTACCTCGCATCTCTTTGGCAAGGCGGTGAGTTGGAGTAAAGACAAGCGAATCTCGCACCCTGAAAAGCTTGATTGCTCTCGTTGTCTTGCCGCTACCACCCTCAGCTTGATTGCTCTCGTTGTCTTGCCGCTACCACACTCACCGTTGAGGTAGCTCAGCCGTTGGTGGGTCAGTGGGTCTCGTACTTTGGAGTTGTAGAATCAGGGATGTCTTTTTCCGGCACCAATACTCTGTCTTTGGAAGATATGCGGCATGATCCTGGGGCATGTAGAGAGTCCCCCCCCCCCCCCCCCCTTGTCTCGTCTTTGAGCTGGCAGGACATTATGCTTTTTGGGAGGCTGTAGGGTGGGATCGTCATGATAGAGGCAGCACGTTCTGCAAAAACCCTCAGAGTAAACTTCTAGTGGAACGTAGACTTGGACACCGTCGAGTTTATGGAGTATTGCATTCTTGATATATATGCTGTCTGTCGCCACCCGAACCGCCTCTTCTTCGTCGAGACGCTGTAACATACTGAGAAGATTAATATGCTAACATAGAGGCCCTTAGGTGGGTGTATTGGGGCTGGCTTCCACCGTAGTAAGTTAACACATGGCATAGGGGACACTTTTCTGGGGCTCCGACAGGAGTGCCACCTTGGCAAGTATCTCTCACAAGATAATCTAGTTCACCATGAGCCGTGACCAGGCGGCGCGTCAATCGTTTACCATCGGTTTTTGCGCCTTGAGTGAATTTCTCAATGATGCTGCAGCCCTGATCTCTATCTTCGGGGAGTCACACTACGTTCTTCTTTCCGAAAGCGATGATGGCTTCTCCAACATCAAGTTCGGTTAGGATGCTGGAATCCGTGAGATACGAGAGGAGGGCCGTCGGCGCCCAGCCCTGCTCCTCGAAATGTTTCCCGAACCACGCAGGGATGACAGGGTGGACACTTGGATCGAAAGCCTACTTGCGTATTTGGGCGAAACCGGTACCTATGTCTTTGGGCAAAGCACCATTGATTGCTCACGGGTCATGTTGGCCTTTGGATGACCGAAACGTTCGAAGTAGGGCTGAGCCTCACCCAGACCTTGGAAGCTTGACGGATAGCACGCCTTCATGTCGATGATTATGATGTCACTGACGTGATACCATTCTGCGTTCCAGAGGCCACCGTGGCCATGCTCGACACAAGCCTTTTGGATGCCATCCAGGAAAGATGCTGGGGTCGGCTTCCAGTCTTTCCTTTCCTGTGCGACGATGCAGGCTGCGTGGTTCACTCCGAAGGCCCTGACGGCAAGAGACTCATCTCCTAGATCGGCGCAGGCCGCTTGCAGTATCTCGTGAGTTTCCTGAGTTCTGAAAGTACGGCCGTCTTGTAAAACAAACTGGTCAACGCTGAGCTGTCTATCCTTGCCACCTCCGAGTAGCCAGACAGCGATTGGCTCATTTTGGGTGGCCTGTCTGATGGCTTCCCAGACGTCACCCTCGTATATGTGGACCTGTCTGGACTGTGGGAAGTGCAGGTCTTTGGACCAGGCGCGACCGTTGTGAATGATGAGCTCTACGGGTTTCCATCTACTTGCCTGGTATTTGCCACTGTTATAGACATCCTCGCCAGCTATATCTTTCACGATGATGGCCCGCTTGAGTGTTTTCTCGAGGTTAGCAGCCTCACCGGATGAGGGACTTCGATATCCATGTCGAATTGTCGCCGTTCTCGTAATTCTTTAAGGATGGCGGTTTCCTCTTGAACGATTTGATTGGCAAGGGATGCAGGCCTTCGCCGACGCAGGGCAGCTCTTTTAGCGAGGTTTCTTCGAAGTGCCGCCGTGACCTCGGCCTGAATCTGTTTGATTGCATGCATTCTTTGACCACGCTTGTTAGGATTTTGTAATCTTCCCGAAGAGCCAGGAACCGCCCCGTTTCTCTAGCCTGCCGAAGTCTTTTGATAAATTCTTCCGCGCGAGCAGTGGCGATCAATTTAATGAAGTCATTTTTTCGGAGCTTTGAATACCTCCTAAACCCAAATTGTTTCGCTTGAGCACGTAGATCATTCATAGTTATCACGTTGTGTAATGAGTATATATGTTATCATTTCTCTAATAGGAAATTTCAAAAGTGTTATCTATCGGGACCAGACGCCGAAACTCGTCCTTAATTTTAGATTGCCTTTGTCGCCAATTAGCCAGCCGAGCGTATCCCACGCCACGGTTTTTACAAAGGGCTAGCGCTGTTTTGACGCCCTTACCACAGCCTTTGCAGGATAGTGGGCCTCCACCCTTCTTTAGACGAGCATTGTGAACCTTACAAAAAGTCCCACGACACGACCGCCCGCAAACACCGGTAGACTCTAGAAGCAGCCACTCACAAGCGTTCATTGTATTAGTCCTCATGTGTATGTCATGTATACTTATGTGTTTCTTAATCTCTAAATATATTATAAGCAGCAGGGAGGGGAGCATATATATTTGATAGACTTAACAAAACAAGAGAGCCCGAGCCGGCAAGGGGCCGTCCCTTAGGCTCTCGCCGTTCATGGGCTCGAGTGTTTGTTTTTTTTCAAGCTTTCGAAATTGGTATGCTGAACCTCCCTGCTGCTCAATCAGATTGGTCTAAACGAGTTACACGATTTTATAGCAACTGTTTTTCAATATCTCACGACTGAATTACATACGGAAAGCAGAAGTTTAAACAACTTTGCAAAATAGCTAGAATGCCCTAAATGGCGATACTCTCCAACATGTATGTTAATTAATCCAAACACTTCTACACCGAAGAGGGGATATACAACCCAAATACTGTCTTCATTCAGCCTGTAGACAAATCGTTGTAACTAAAGTATTATATTGAGTCGCTTTAACCTGGCAGGAACAAATGGATCTGTGACATCTGGCTGATGAAAACTGATAGAGAATGATCCGACGTAACTAATATGCTGATGCTTGTTTGTAAACAAAAGGAGAATAAAACAAAAGTCTTGCTACAGTGTGGACGATTGCTACTCAAACACATTTAACACATTTCATATTGCAGATGTCTCGTCGTCTAACATGTCTTCATTGGACATGTTATCAATATAATTAAAACAAATAACAATACCCATCAAATAAATTACTAATTGGTCGGAGCACAAAACGTATACATAAAACACCGTGATCACACATTCGAACAGAGAATTTCGAACAGATCGCCACTGAGTTGAAGATGACATTACTGCACAATATCATAGGACAGAAAGGTAATGGGAGAGGTACTAATCTGAAATGCTGTGCTTGTTTTTTGGGGTTTTTTTTCGTCTTCTTTTGTTTTTAATACTGATGTCGTAATCAGATTGAGAAGAATACCACATGTGCGATCACAGCACTGTAAACTAAATGAGAAGATGTATACTGTATCATCAATTTGTTTGAAGAATCGAACACTAGCTTGGAAATGGATGCGGAAGCAATGAAATGAAAGCTGCGATTGCGTTAGATTTAACCTTTTGAATCCTGATGGTATCTTCCTTCACAGTTCAATGGCAGTAGTTGGAAGAGTCCATAATTATTATTTTTTTCTTCCACCTCGCGCTAAAAAATGCTCCAACCCAAAAACTATCAATTCATTAGCATTTTTTACATCTTTCTCATTGTCAAATGTATCAAGTCCATTTTACAACGAGGTATACCACGTTGGAGAGGTAGAACGTGATCACCCAGTCCGGAGTGGAGATAAATGACACGACGTAGCAACATATAAAACAAAAAACAATCTTCTGCTTTCGTCGGTGGGCACCCTATTGAATTATACCCTGAGGGTAGGTGTGGTATACTAATAAGAGCATCAACACAGTGAAGGTGTCAAGTGTGCTGTATCGTGTCTCTTGAGGACCCCCACCTCGCGCTAAAAATGTGTTCTTCATCTCCAAACTATCTATTCATTATTTTTTTTTACATCATCTGTGTGCAAATCTTTATCAAATCCATTGGGGGCGCGGTGGCTCAGTATGTAGAGGTGTAGGCTGCTGCAAGCCGAGAGGTTCTCGGTTCGAATCCCACCTGCGGCAACCGCTTGTGTCCTTGGGCGATACACTTAACCCCCCATTGCCCACGTGGGGCACGGTGACGTTGTGTACTAAGGAGTACTGCACTTTGATGGTACACCTGTCTTCAACCAATGCTAACTCTGCTTGTGTGGAGTTAGTATGTTGGGGAGCTGGCAGTTGCTCGCCGATGCTCGGTGGTTCTCTCCGGGTACTCCGGCTTCCTCCACCCGTAAAACTGTCGAGGTCATGATTAGCCAATGTGCAGAAATATGTGACCTTAAACACCAGTAAATAAATAAATATATCAAATCCATTTTTTCAATTAAGTACACCAAGACGGAGAGGTAGATCGAGTTCATCCAGTCCGGAATAGAGATAAAGAACAGGTCGTAGCAACAACTAAAACAAAACGTTTGTTGACTGCTTTCGTCCAAAGTTGATTTTTCTTTTTTTACTTCTTCCAGAGGGAACACTATGTACGTATTACCTGCGGGCAGATATATAATAAAAAAGATCATCAGCACTGTGCAGTTTTGTGGTGTTCTGTATCGCGTCTCTTTGAGGACCTTCACCAAATATTTCTGCACTCGTCGGCTACGTTGACTCGTGCAATACTGCTTGGTTGAAGGTCCTCATCACAGAGTAACACAGCACACCACAAAACTCCACTGTACCGATAATCTCTATATTATCAAATACAGGAGTGCATTGTAATGTATTTTAAGTCTGATTTGAGCAAGCAGAAAAATAAAACAGTGGCCACTTCAAGAAGAATGACATAAGTTTTACACACATTTATTTAGCTCAGTTCACCTGCAATTTCGTATTACCCCAGTGAACAATGCAATGTGGCCCCTCCCCTAGATATTTCCTCTATTGCACAGCTCGCGACACCTCAACTGGGCAAGTCGATCCCGCCCTTCCCAACAAAGAGCCACTGGCCATGGATTAGCTAATTCTATTTAAGATACTAACTCCCCCATCGTGTTAGGTAGGGGACCAATGTAGAGGAGAGAAAATGTGATTTGCACCCAGATTGCCATCTCACTTGTTAGACAACCCGAACAAATGTGTACAAAATACGAGAAAGACCTGTGATATTGCTGCATGTCTTGTTCCGAAACCTGGAGATGTAAATTATGTGGTAATAATTACATTGTTAATATAGTTATACGTTTTGGGTCCAAATACTCAATTCCCATTGGTCAGCTGGATGAAAACGTCATGACCAAATGTAATTCATTTTCCAATGAATACATTTGGTCAAACTTTGACCCGCATTTACGGTAGAGCGCGGTTTATAGAATGTAATTCGGGCGATGTTTGGGCGCGTTTATAACTTTTAGTGTCTCTCGTAGTGATCAGTGATTATAGTTTACTGATATGTTAAATAAATTGTTTTGAACATTCCAAGTTTCGTTGCGAAAGACGGCAATTTGACAAATTTGGGTCAATGCCGATAACCGGCGCTCAACTCAGAGTTGTGCGCTTTGTCTTTTGTGTGAGGATGGTTTTTCGCCTCGTTCGTTCGTACATGTTTTATTTCGTCTTTCTGCTTTGTTGTTTGGTAAAAAGTAGTTTAAACAGTTACGGTACGTAATTATAAGAATTGAATGGAATGCAATTTTTATAATCTTTATTTGAGTATGAACGTGTGGGAATGGGTACAAATTGTATGAATCCCTTCGGGATTCATACATAATTTGTACCCATTCCCACACGTCCATCCTCCAATAAAGATTATAAAAATTGCATTCAATTCTTAAATAAATGAGAGTAGACGTTTTGGTGAAAAAAAATTTGAGGTTGATGTTTGGATTGCTTGGTGTGGATATAGTGAGTAGTCGGGCCTGTCATAACAATCCTGATTTATGTGCGAAGTTGGAAACATGTCTGAGGGGCAATAGATCACTGATATTCCCGAAGCCATTTTTCAAGTAGAGAGTGAAAACGATGCGAGTATTATGATAGATTTAATTAAAATTGCAGATATCTTAACTCTCTAACTAATGTTTTTTGTGTAATAGTAAACCTAAAAGCCGGAGACAAGGGAAGACAAATTGGTCAGAAGGAGCTGTTCTAAATTAACATTTTATACAAAAAAGCACGCAATATTAAAGATTGCTATTTTAATTAGTTTTTAAAACATTTTTAAGAATAAATGCAAAAAAAAACCTTACTATGAGACCCCTCACCGGAGTGAGCTCCAATGAAGACTCACATGATATGATTTTGTAAAAAAAAAGTTTAACTTTTTATCAACTGCTCAACATGTAGATTACCCGGACGGATACCATCGATTCTTTAGGCAAGTGGTTAAACAAACAATAGCTCACAGGTCTGAATGGACTAATGTATTATCAAACATCCCTAGACTTGGAGGAAGAAAATTGTCCACTCCGAGTCGTTGGGAGTATTGTCAAGGCTAGGACTATACCAATTAGAAAACAAAACAACGATGGAAGACTTAAGGCGTTTACAGGGGCAGCCGATGTTAAAGAGGGGGGGTCTTTATTTATTTATTTATTTATTTATTTATTTATTTATTTATTTATTTATTTATTTATTTACTGGTGCTTAACGCCATATCAGCAGCTAAGGCTATATGGTGGCGATGAAAGTATGCATGTTAAGAAAGACCATTATCCAATATGAAATAATTAAAAAGAGTCGTTAAAATATGAAATGTGAGGGATAAAACTAAGGAGTGGGAACCGTAATGAGAAAGAGATATAATGTGTTCAAAAAATGCTGTGTGAATCAACCAGTGAAATTGATATGGATAGATGAAAATTTAAAAGAATAAAAACAATTTAAAATTTATTAAAAAGGTTGATTACTTTCAAAAATGAGATAACTTTTTGCGGGCTCGTAAGATAAAATAGATCTCTTAAAGATCAAACTGTAAAATATTGCCCCTAACAGGATTAAAATCAGTACAATGTAAAAGAATGTGCTCCACTGACAACACCTGCTGGCAGGGGACACTCTCTGGTTGCATATTACCCTCAACAGATGGGCCTGTTAGTTCTATAATGTTGAGACGAACCAAACCAAAACTAAAACGATGAACATTTGAAAACTATTTCCGCACGCACATGGGTCCCAGTGGAGGTTTCTTCTTCAAACCCGGTACGCATACATTTTTGAAAACGAAGGGAATTCATAGTCGGTTAGCAAACCACTCAAATGACAACAAACAAGTAAGATAAGCCATATATGACTGTAAGATTACGTGATTACCGAATCTGTTCACACAAACACTATGGAAGCGGTCAGTTGCCGTTGGGAATTTAGCACCCGATTATCTCCAGAAACGGGTAGTGGAATATTCTCTATGTTACTTAATAGCCACATCCCTTAGCTTCCGATAATAGTCTATACCTATTTTCGAAACAATCATAATACGGAATCAACGAACTTCTGTAAAGCATTTATAATGAATCCACAGAAGGTGAGCTATTAACTATTTTGCAAGTCGATTTGAACTTAATATACAGAGTCAAAAAAGATAGTGTAATAGAAACAAACGTGAAAAATACCATAAAGGATGAAATGTAATAGTTGCATGTTTATGAACAAGAGGTCGTGCATTACATTATGCTTTCTATTTACGCTTCCCATTGTAAACCCCTTCTACTGAATGATCTCTGCCTACTGATTCATCATCTCCCAACTCCATATACTATGTTGAGTGATTTCAATGCTCATAGCTCCCTTTGGAATGATTCCGGCAAACAGGAAGATATACTCTCCCAAAAAAGAAAGTGTGCATGGTAAAAAATAACACTAAAAAAAGATATATATCATGTTCATTCATGGAAATTTTATTCAATCACGGATGAATCAATTTGTGATCAACACACGAAATTTCATTACGCTACGACAAATACTCTTGGTGCCATGGAGAGTCAAAGACATTAAGGGTCAAACACAAAAGTCACACACTCAATATCTGGTATGACCTCCATCTGCATCGACTACTGCTGTGTATCTACGCCTCATGGAAGCGAACAAGTTAGCATGGAAGTGGGTTAGGGAAGGGTTAGGTTAGGGTTTGATAGGGTTAGGGTTAGGTTAGGTAGGGTTAGGGTTAGGTTAGGTAAGGGTTAGGGTAAGGGTTAGGGTTAGTTTAGGGTTAGGGTAGGGTTACGGTTAGGGTTATGGTTAGGTTAGGCTAACCCTAACCCTACTCTACACCACTGCAGTCGAGCACAAAGATGACATAACGTCAAAATCGGACGAATTTCAGGTCTTCGAGGATGTAAGCCGTATTCTCTCAGGCGGTTGATTACTGTTTGAGGATGTATCCGTCTCAGGTTAGGGATGTTCCTGGCTGTCGTCGTTGCCATTTGTTGCCGGTTCCAGAGATGGACGACACGGATATACCGATCTTGTGCAGGGATGGCAACTCGGGGTCTCCCGGAGTAGGGTCGGTCTCGAACGTCATCATGTTGTGCATGTCGATGGACTAGCCTGTCTGTGTTACGGTGGCAGTTCAAATGCTGGGCAACCTCTCTATGTGTTCTGCCAGCTCTAATCATACCCAGGGCAAGGAGACGTTGATTCATTGTCAATCTTGGCATGCTAATGTGGAGTCGTTTTAACAGCAGCGCAAGTTTGAATGTGAACGATAGGAAGGCCTTACTTTAGTGTTTAAATACCCAAGGATTCACACTGCTGCATGAATTTGCAGACTCTCCACGTGCAAAACATGCCTTTTGACAAACGTGCAGCACGTCATTTAACGTTAATGCAATTTTAACGGGGAAAGCTGTTTTTGTGTTCAATATAACTTATTCATGAACAAGTTAACACTCTTTACACCTACGAAATTATTTGTTTGGAGTTTGATCAATTTCTGCAATGCACACTTTCTTTTTTGGGCGAGTATATAAAGGGTACACCAGTCGAAGGGTTTATTGCAAAATATGAATTTGTTCAATGATGGGTCCGACACTAGCCTGCACTCCGCATGTGGTTCTATTTATCTTACACTTGTATGCTCTTCTGTCTCACTGAATTTTTCTTGGATGGTTGGTAATAACTTATGCAGAAATGAACACTTTCCAACAAAGTACTAGAAAGTTTTGAATCGCAAAGCGAATTTCGAGAAGTCATTCAACGAAGCACGACCAATACCGAGTCCCTGGAAATATTCCTGCAACTCGCCGGAAGGCTGTATACCCCACTGTGTATACCACAATGCCGTAATATATCTGTATTTGTATACGCCACCATCTTCCGTTATGAGTTGTGTGATATTGTAAACAAGTCAAAAACTTAAATAATATGTATACATGAATGCAAAGCAACTATTCGTGTACCACTTCTGTGACCTTTTGAAGCTTTGAACACTGGTGGTAACTTCCATGTCAGCTGAGAGACAGCAATTGGAAGACTCCATCTTCATTATTTGAAGTTAGCCCAATCAACAGATGGACTGGGCAACCTCTCTATGTGTTCTGGGCAACCTCTCTGGGCAACCCAACTTGCAGACTTGGGGCTGCATGTTGAAAGAACAATGATTGGTCTGCCCCGCACTTGCACTTAGGAGCCCATCCTACAGTACTTAATCACGTTCCCGGAACTGAAAAGCGGTGAACTTATATGAATAACGAATTGTGCCATGAAATTTAACACATTGTGAATACTAATGGGTGTTGAAGCAGGTAATAATAAACAACAAACAATTCCAAAGAAATGATCTATCGATTAATTTACTTCTTTTCTGCACAAAACAAAACTAAAGTCATTACAAGCATGTGGAACTAATCCCCTCTTTTCGTAAACATCCGTTTTTGCATTTTGATTGCTCTTCCAACAATAGGAAAGCTGTCCTGCAAACAAAGAAAATTTAAAAAAATAAAACCAATTTTTTACCCTTTTCTGAGTATTGAGTAACACAAGAGGAGTGAAAACCAATAAAAAAGAATAATCTTTTTCACATGGAATCTGTGGTGAGTAATGAGCAATTTTATCAATTCGCCACTGAAAGGTCTGCACATTTGCGAATAGGAAATAACATTTCGATTCGCTCACATCGATTGTAGGAAGATTACTTGTTGCGACAATATTTTTCATCGTCTATAAAGTGTCAGTTCGATATTTCAACGAGAAACATAAGCTGCTTCACATTTTGTTTTTTGCCATCAGTGTGCCAGGACTTAACTTCTTCACTTTAAAATTAAAGTAAAGAGGGTTTCTCCTCTAATGTTTTTTCTGGCTACGTTCTGCTACAAAATACCAAAAGATAATGTTATATAAAAAGTGTGAGTAGAAGTATATTTGACCAATTGGGGATAAAAGATAATATTTTGTGATTGATATACGCAACTTCCTGAGAGTATTTCAGAAAGCCCTTTCCTATTCGTGCTTCTTTACTCTGTGTTGCTTTTCTGAAATTAATGTTTAATGGAATCCCGTGTTAAAGATGGAAATAGCTCGTCGTGCACTATTAACTGGTAGAGTGCTAGAAGCCACTATCAGGGCTTTAATATGAAGAGTAGATACCCCAGCATAAAGGTGTCATAATCTGTAGATGTGGTTCATATTATCTTCGAAGCAAAATTACTTGGTCTATATGGGTTTGCCTTGTTACAATTTATGGGAGAGTGCCTCTTGGCACTCTCCCATAAATTGTAACAAGCAAAGGCACGTGAACAAATTTTGACAACCAAAAATAACTTAGCACTCTGCCAGTTAAGAAATTTATGTTTTATCACCATCTTCGAAATTCGCTTCGAGATTATCCTGAATACAAGCCAGGTTACATTTCATTTTTTTATTTGGGAGGATGAGCATTGTTTTTTTTATATCAGCAATTGACCCCTTCCAAAGATGGGGCCGCGTGAGAATCCTTTCTACAAGTGACTAATGAGCATTCTAGAAATCCACTTGCACAGATATCAATTGCGGTGGCTCAAATTGAATTTAGTGAAAGAGGTTTATAAATGCCGCAGAAAACAGAACGATATTGTGTTCCTGATTTATCACAACAACATTTAAACAAAGCATTTGTACCAGATTTGGACGAAGAAGTCGATAATGTATTGTGGCCATCCCGAATCATCCAACGAACGCCGTAACGAATCATCCAATGAACGCACCCAACGATATTGCTATTGCCCGTGTTGTATATTCGGGAAAGTAACACCGAGAAATATATGGAAATCATTAAAAAAAGAGAACAAGCAAAATAAAGCCGTACAAACTGACCAGAAAAGCATACAAACTGGATAATGATATCGTCGAGATTAAGTTCGGTTTTGAATTATTTCACTGATTTAATTCGTTTCGAAACCATTTTGATTATTTGAAGAAAAGTTTTGGATTTTATGCATTTATTTATTGTCGATTTTCTGAAGCTGACAACCCAGTGTGCAGTTTTCCGAGGAACCAGTCTGCACGTGTACAGTCTAAACAGAGGACACAAATTTAGCTGGACTATTCCAAAATTTGTCATTTGAAGCGACAGCAGATATCGCGTTTCGTCTAGTATGCACAATTTATCGCCCTTTGAATAGAACATGGGTCATTTGAAATGCTAAAGCATTGTATATAGCCCTTTCCTCTCGAGGGACGAGTTGTAGCGTGATATCTGGTCACTTTTAAATCTAGTCCCGTTGCTAAGGTAAGTGCGTGGTGACTTTTCGCGTCTAGAATATTAAGAACAAAAAATGCCAATACGGATTTTGGTTGACAGTGATACATTCAAAGCGATAGCGTCGTGTAATTCGAATGGCAATACGTCAGAACCCATTCCAACACGGTACTAATATTAATCGAGGTACGTTGCACATCGGGTCCATGTACTGGTCTGTTGTTAGATTTCTACACAGAATACTTTAGTTGCCATGTGAATATTTATATTTATTTATTTATTCATTTATTGGTGTTTAACCCTTTACCTAACATGAAAAGCAGACGATACTTGCAAAAAACATTCTTGCATAACTTTTTTTTTCATTTTTTGTCTCAAAAACATAGGTTATGACCCTTCATTGGAACGAGCTCGACGAGCTCGTTCCAATGAGGGGTCATAACCTATGTTTTTGAGACAAAAAATGAAAAAAATAATTAAAATTAATAGGCGATTTTTGAGAATAGCGCTGGCCGGTTTTGGCCGTTACGTTGGGTAAAGGGTTAAGGTCACATATTTCTGAACAATGGCTAATCATGACCACGACAGTTTTAGAGGTGGAGGAAGCCGGAGAACCCGGAGAAAACCACCGAGCATCTGTCAGCTCCCGACATACGAACTCCACACAAGCAGTGTTAGCATTGGTTGATGACAAGTGCACAATCGATGGACGCGCAGTACACCTTGATACACGTCACCGTGCCCCCACGTGGGCAATGGGGGTCAAGTGTCTTGCCCAAGGACACAACGCGGTTGGCACAGGTGGGATTCTAACCGAGGACCTCTCAGCTTGCAGCCTGCACCTCTACCTACTGAGCCACCGGTCCAACGGTTGCCATATGATCAGCTATTCAGAATTGGTGACAGGTCCATCTACCTGTACTTGGGGTTCGATGGTATATAATAGTCAAGTAAGCTTATTTTCAAATGGTTCACATGGACGACGATTCGATTCGAGATTCGACTTGGTTTCCAACCTTTGCTTGATTCGATTTGAGAAGATGATCTTGATTCGTCGCGCCCTATCGTCCGATGAAGGTAGAATCGTCCTGTTTCTTAACACATCATGTGATTTCTTCCACTCTGCACTTTATCAGCAGTCTCGAGAGAAATTAACTTGAACAGGCTGTGGATTTGGGTTCAATAACCTATCTAACTTAAGATGGGAAGTGTCAACTCATTACAGACACCAAACCGAAAGGGGTTAAACTTCTAACTTGGTTCCCCAATCGATAATTTACTCTACCGATTAGCTAATGGATGGGCACCATGCACGAGAATCGTCATTACTCTTTCCATTTTTTTTATTCCTTCAAGCATTGCCTATGCCTCGTTCAGCGCAATCAGCATGTTCGCATCGTTCTGCTTGGAGGCCAGTCATGTTCAGGAAAATAAAAAAAAAATATTTGTTTTTAGCAATCTGGGAATGCATATAGTAAATGTCGTCTGTCAATTGCGGGACGATGAATACTGGTTAGCAGTGTACCAATTTTATGAAAGAAGCCACCACCAATTGGACACACGATTCAGCATAGTCAACTTCATATTCAGAAATATAACGTGTCGTACTATTGTATACATGTTTTGAAAGCTTTGTTACTACTTTCTGACAATGAATGAACTCAAACACTATAATTTTCACAAAACTCCAAGCATATACTCACACCAGGTAGTGTTATCCTTTGTTCGCAAATTTCTGGGATGTTGAAGATATTGGGAGTCCGCACACCTCGGTACAGATTTACGTAAGCAAACATTTCTGCTGACTCAACTAAAATGAACAAAAAATGGGATATATTTATATACTGGAATAATATTACATTTTTCTCTGTCCCCACCAAATTTATAAACATCCATCACTAAATTTTAAATCACCTGTAATGAACTCAGTTTTACAAATTTCATATAGAATATGTACTATTTTTACAAGATGTTGGGGTATAAGATAGCGGCAATGACTACCAAATTTCACACGATATCTTTTATTGCGAGCGATACAAAGGAATGTTTCCTCCGTCGCACAGTTGCTGAGACTGCGTAATGCGTTTATTTCAATATCACGATGCTTTCGTGACCAAAACGAAATCTATTCCAAGTGCTCCCAGAAGGGTTGACTACGTTTACAAAAAAACAATTTTCATTGCCCACGTGCACGCTAAATAATGCCTTTAATTATGAGGACACACCTACCTAAATATACCTAAACTATAAACCCTTTCAGCCCGAGAGCCCGTTTTTCCGGTCCAGGAATTTGATACGTCAAAATTGCATTAAATAGGATGGGCTCCTCAGTGCAAGTGTAGGATAGACCAATCACTTCTTTTTCAACGTGCAGTCCCAAGGCTGCCCTTGAAAATATTGTTTGGTCTAACCTCAAATAATGAATATGAGTAGTATGTCTCGCACGTTTCATCCCAATTCTGCCGGACTTCGGTGCCGGACCTCGGAAGTGACGTCATGTCACGTGACCTAGTGGCGTCATGTTGTGTTGTCATGGTAACCCGCGAGAGCGGCCATCTTTTGACGTCATCTCCATAGTGATACATGGTGTGAGTGCGCATGCGCAGCGCGTGTTGTTAGGGTGATACGTGTTTCCGTCGTCCATTTTGTATACTGGAAGTCGCCATCTTGGTTTCTATGGTAGCACGTGATTGCTATGTTACCCAATTTTTCTGCAATAAGACGGGGTATGTTTTGAGGGTATGTTCGATTGTAAAAGAGTAAATCTAATTACCACAAACAACCCGACAATCTCTCCAAATCACCAAAATCCACCCAAGTTTTACTATCTCGAATTCGTTCAGAATTCTCTGCTTCTATTTATATATGCAATAGTTTTCCTCTACCTAGCCATGTTCCTTTGTTCTGGAGTATACTCCAGTAGCGTAGAATAGCCTATTAGTTGGAACAGTTTACCTTATTATTACTATATTTAGCAATTTCTGGTCTATTCTTGTTAGTTCTGACCCTATTCCAATTACTCTTGTTGTTTCATTTATATAACTAACCAATCAGATTGCTTGATTTCCCATAACGCGTATGCAGAGTTATCTCCCTTGTGTATAATAAAAGCCTATATCCAATGACCATATCCCATGGAATCCCATTTTTGGGAAACACCCGTGGCTATGGAATCCCTTTTTTGTCGTATGAGGCCATGAGGGCTATGTAAAAGCCCTCAATGAGTCCTCATTTATTATACCTCATACCCTCATTGAATTTTGAGGTTATGAGGACCTTGAAAAATCCCTCAATGAGGTATAATTTACTACGACTCTTAGCCTCATTTCAGTATTTGAGGATACCTATGGCCTGGTATTGTATTATTCGAGGATACCTCTCGAGGATACCTTTTGGAGAATCCCTTTTTGTTGTATGAGGACATGAGGGCTATGTAAAAGCCCTCAATGAGTCCTCATTTATTATGCCTCATAGCCTCATTGAATTTTGAGGTTATGAGGACCATTAAAATTCCCTCAATGAGGTATAATTTACTACGACCCTTGAGCCTCATGTCAGTATTTGAGGACACCTATGGCCTGGTATTGTATTATTTGAGGATACCTATCGAGGATACCTAATGGGATGTTGAAGATATTGGGAGTCCGCACACCTCGGTACAGATTTACGTAAGCAAACATTTCTGCTGACTCAACTAAAATGAACAAAAAATGGGATATATTTATATACTGGAATAATAATACATTTTTCTCTGTCCCCACCAAATTTATAAACATCCATCACTAAATTTTAAATCACCTGTAATGAACTCAGTTTTACAAATTTCATATAGAATATGTACTATTTTTACAAGATGTTGGGGTATAAGATAGCGGCAATGACTACCAAATTTCACACGATATCTTTTATTGCGAGCGATACAAAGGAATGTTTCCTCCGTCGCACAGTTGCTGAGACTGCATAATGCGTTTATTTCAATATCACGATGCTTTCGTGACCAAAACGAAATCTATTCCAAGTGCTCCCAGAAGGGTTGACTACGTTTACAAAAAAACAATTTTCATTGCCCACGTGCACGCTAAATAATGCCTTTAATTATGAGGACACACCTACCTAAATATACCTAAACTATAAACCCTTTCAGCCCGAGAGCCCGTTTTTCCGGTCCAGGAATTTGATACGTCAAAATTGCATTAAATAGGATGGGCTCCTCAGTGCAAGTGTAGGATAGACCAATCACTTCTTTTTCAACGTGCAGTCCCAAGGCTGCCCTTGAAAATATTGTTTGGTCTAACCTCAAATAATGAATATGAGTAGTATGTCTCGCACGTTTCATCCCAATTCTGCCGGACTTCGGTGCCGGACCTCGGAAGTGACGTCATGTCACGTGACCTAGTGGCGTCATGTTGTGTTGTCATGGTAACCCGCGAGAACGGCCATCTTGTGACGTGATCTCCATAGTGATACATGGTGTGAGTGCGCATGCTCAGCGCGTGTTGTTAGGGTGATACGTGTTTCCGTCGTCCATTTTGTATACTGGAAGTCGCCATCTTGGTTTCTATGGTAGCACGTGATTGCTATGTTACCCAATTTTTCTGCAATAAGACGGGGTATGTTTTGAGGGTATGTTCGATTGTAAAAGAGTAAATCTAATTACCACAAACAACCCGACAATCTCTCCAAATCACCAAAATCCACCCAAGTTTTACTATCTCGAATTCGTTCAGAATTCTCTGCTTCTATTTATATATGCAATAGTTTTCCTCTACCTAGCCATGTTCCTTTGTCCTGGAGTATACTCCAGTAGCGTAGAATAGCCTATTAGTTGGAACAGTTTACCTTATTATTACTATATTTAGCAATTTCTGGTCTATTCTTGTTAGTTCTGACCCTATTCCAATTACTCTTGTTGTTTCATTTATATAACTAACCAATCAGATTGCTTGATTTCCCATAACGCGTATGCAGAGTTATCTCCCTTGTGTATAATAAAAGCCTATATCCAATGACCATATCCCATGGAATCCCATTTTTGGGAAACACCCGTGGCTATGGAATCCATTTTTTGTCGTATGAGGCCATGAGGGCTATGTAAAAGCCCTCAATGAGTCCTCATTTATTATCCCTCATACCCTCATTGAATTTTGAGGTTATGAGGACCTTGAAAAATCCCTCAATGAGGTATAATTTACTACGACTCTTAGCCTCATTTCAGTATTTGAGGATACCTATGGCCTGGTATTGTATTATTCGAGGATACCTCTCGAGGATACCTTTTGGAGAATCCCTTTTTGTTGTATGAGGACATGAGGGCTATGTAAAAGCCCTCAATGAGTCCTCATTTATTATGCCTCATAGCCTCATTGAATTTTGAGGTTATGAGGACCATTAAAATTCCCTCAATGAGGTATAATTTACTACGACCCTTGAGCCTCATGTCAGTATTTGAGGACACCTATGGCCTGGTACAGATACACCATAGACAAGTAATAGCCTTGGAGCTTTGGAGATAAGGTGGAAGCAGTTGGTAAGACTACATTAGACCTGATTGAGGGGTTACTCATGGCCTAATGCGACAAAAAAGGGATTCTCCATTAGGTATCCTCGATAGGTATCCTCAAATAATACAATACCAGGCCATAGGTATCCTCAAATACTGAAATGAGGCTAAGGGTCGTAGTAAATTATACCTCATTGAGGGAATTTTAATGGTCCTCATAACCTCAAAATTCAATAAGGCTATGAGGCATAATAAATGAGGACTCATTGGGGGCTTTTACATAGCCCTCATGGCCTCATACAACAAAAAAGGGATTCTCCAAAAGGTATCCTCGATAGGTATCCTCGAATAATACAATACCAGGCCATAGGTATCCTCAAATACTGAAATGAGGCTAAGAGTCGTAGTAAATTATACCTCATTGAGGGATTTTTCAAGGTCTTCATAACCTCAAAATTCAATGAGGGTATGAGGGATAATACATGAGGACTCATTGAGGGCTTTTACATAGCCCCCCATGGCCTCATACGACAAAAAAGGGATTCCATAGCCACGGGTGTTTCCCAAAAATGGGATTCCATGGGATATGGCCATTGGATATAGGCTTTTATTATAAACAAGGGAGATAACTCTGCATACACGTTATGGGAAATCAAGCAATCTGATTGGTTAGTTATATAAATGAAACAACAAGAGTACTTGGAATAGGGTCAGAACCAACAAGAATAGACCAGAAATTGCTAAATATAGTAATAATAAGGTAAACTGTTCCAACTAATAGGCTATTCTACGCTACAGGAGTATACTCCAGAACAAAGGAATATGGCTAGGTAGAGGAAAACTATTGCATATATAGATAGAAGCAGAGAATTCTGAAAGAGTTCGAAATAGTAAAAGTTGGGTGGATTTTGGTGATTTGGGTGTTTGTGGTAATTAGATTTACTCTTCTACAATCGAACATACCCTCAAAACATACCCCGTCTTATTGCAAAAAAATTGGGTAACATAGCAATCACGTGCTACCATAGAAACCAAGATGGCGGCCTCCAGTATACAAAATGGACGACGGAAACACGTATCACCCTAACAACACGCGCTGCGCATGCGCACTCACACCACGTATCACTATGGTGATGACGTCACAAGATGGCCGCTCACGCGGGTTACCATCACAACACAACATGGCGCCATTAGGTCACGTGACATGACGTCACTTCCGAGGTCCGGTACCGACGTCGGCAGAATTGGGGTGAAACGTGCGAGCTATACTACTAATATGGACTCTTCCAATTACAGCTATTGAACTGACGTGGACGATACAACCAGGATTCATAGGATTAAACCAGGACAAAGGACGAGAACTATAAACGTATCAACGTAACCGAATAACAGAAAGTATGCCGAGTCACTAAGCTATCCTGACAGACAACTTTGCTTTTTAATTGTTGAGGCATTTCACCTGTCAATATTAACAGAAATAAATATGGCAGTACCACTCTTATGAAAAGTCACCTGCAAGGTATACATGAATATAAAACAGATTCACTTGCAGATCCGAAAGAGATAATTCTGATACCTACCCAAGAGCAGTAATTGTCATATTTATTACATGCGTTGCTCTCTTTTAATTGCATTCAAGACACGCTTTAAGTACAATATAACATATTTCAATTGCATTAAAAATCCACCTCTGAGCGCGTGGTGATGTCGATCAAAACTTAGTGTGTAATTAATGTCACTTCCGGAGAGATAGCCTTTTTTATATTTATATATCCATCTTGATGACTGATATAGAAACACATTTGTTAGACATTATTCGCGATCTTATAAGGGCACATAAAATATTTATTTTGATTTTTTCTCGTACATTGTCACCCTTTGTTTTAGAGAACGTGTTGGGCCAAACGCTATTACATTACTGTGATCGCAAAAAAGGTTCTCTTCTTGATCCAATCGCTACGCACTAGACTGAGCTTGAAGAGCCTTTGCCTAGAATTTGGACTGTGCATCGAATCATGCTTCGTTAAAAATGAACAATTGCCGGAATGAATACTCACTAAACATGTTTTGTTAGTAGTCTTCCTTCTGCCTCTTGCGGCAAAAGTATAGGAGCACATGATAACCAGTGACAGATCTACTATAATAAAAACAGAGCGTCTCCTTTTTCCTGATTATGTTTCCTTATTATACCCCACGCAACGAAGTTGCAGGGGTATAATGTTTTTGACTGGTCCGTCCGTCAGTCCGTCAGTCCTGTCAGTCCGTCAGTCCGTCAGTCAGTCCTACTTGTTTTCCGGACTTTTTTCTACACGCTTCCAGATATTGAGCTGTTTTGGGGTATGTTAGTTTAACATGGTGGCCTAAAGATCAAGTTTGCATTTTGTTCCACTCCACTGATTTTTACCGAAATTACGGCCCTTGAACTTTGAAAAGTTCATCAAAATTACAGTTTTGCAGACTTTTTTCCTACACGCTTCCAGATATTGAGCCGATTTTGTGTATGTTAGTCTAACATGGTGGCCTTCAGAACAAGTTTGCGTTTTGTTCCGCTCTACTGATTTTTACCGAAATTACGACCCTTGGACTCTGAAAAATGCATTAAAATTACAGTTTTCCGGACTTTTTTTTCTACACGCTTCCAGATATTGAGCTGATGTTTGGTATGTTAGTCTGACATGGTGGCCTACAGATCAAGTTTGCATTGTGTTCCGCTCCACTGATTTTTACCGAAATTACGGCCCTTGAACTTTGAAAAGTTCATCAAAATTACAGTTTTCCGGACTTTTTTCCTACACGCTTCCAGATATTGAGCTGATTTTTGATATGTTAGTCTAACATGGTGGCCTACAGAACACGTTTGGGTTTTGTTCCGCTCCACTGATTTTTACCAAAATTACGGCCCCATAGACTTTGGAAAGTTCATCAAAATTACAGGTTTCCGGGCTTTTTCTCTGCTTGAATTCTTTCAATACCGTTGCAACTACAGAACACTGTTTTCTGCAGTATTCCTAGAATCTATGTTTATTTTTAAAAAATGATTAGAGCTTGAAATATCGGGGTGCGTGGGGTATGTGAGCGTGCTCACTGAGGTTCTATATTTCAATGACATACGAGAAAAAGACAAAAAGGTTCTCTCTCTCTCTCTCTCTCTCTCTCTCTCTCTCTCTCTCTCTCTCTCTCTCTCTCTCTCTCTCTCTCTCGCTCTCTCTCTCTCTCTCTCATTTTGCTAATAGCATTCATACTTCTTTTGAGATTCAACTGTGATCAATTCTGAACTCTTACCGCCATGCACAGTTCCAGAAAATACACTCATAACCGGAAGACAAGAGTCTCTCGTTAAAGAATATTTGGCCGAGAAATAGTCGCCGATTCTAAAATGCCATGTGTCGTACACCATCTTGTCGTTGCCGTATCCCATGTACGCTTCCCCCAGGTACGTTTCATTTCCTGTGAATATAAAAAACATAGCGTAACATGCTTGATTTGTGATAATATACATCGGACGGGATTCGCACTCCAACATGTATGCTGTGCGAAGTGCTCTAGCGAAACAGTCGATTTTCTATTGCCTTACCCGACTCCGAAGCACAATCAGATTGATTTGTCAAAGGCATTCGATACAATTAGTCACGGAACCTTACTTAAGAAAATGCAATTTTACGGGATCCGGGGAATTTGTAACAATTGGTTCCGTAGCTACCTGTCTGACCGAAGTCAATATGTAGAATACGGTTCGCACATGTCCCATCTGTTAAATATAACCTGTGGATTGCCTCAAGGATGCCTCAAGGATCTGTATTTGGTCCAATTGTATTCCTTATTCATGTAAACGACATTTGTCAATGCACATCATTAAATCTACTATCATTTGCAGATGACACAACCATGTACACATCTAATCATGATATGGACTACAAACTAAGGTAAATGCAGAGCTGGCCAAGGTATTCGACTGGTGTTGCTGTAACAAGCTACAAATAAATGTAAAAAAATCTAAATTCATTTTACAGCACCCACAAAATACCACACACAACATTAGCCAATTAACATTCTTTCTCAATAATAAAGAACTATCGGTCGTGGGATATACCAAATCTGACAAATCGGTAAAATTTCTAGGTGTGCACTCGGTGAAAACCTAACATTTAAAACTCAAATATCGAGTGTCTGATCCAAAATGTCTTGTGCAATATACTGCATCAACAAAGTTAAAAACATTCTTCCAAGATACCCCCTAAAATCATTATATTACGTCCTCATTCATAGTCACATAGTTATATGCCATCCAGTTTTGTGGTCACTCGCCTGCTACTAATACAATATTTCTACTACAAAAGCGAGCTTTACGTGTAATTAACCTGATGAGATTCAATAGTCACACAAACCCTTTCTTAGGAAGAATGGAATATTGAAATTTAATGATATTTACAAATCGAATGTTTTATTACTCATGTATGATTGGCAACACAGTAGATTACCGCAATTTGTTGACAACATGTTTAATACTCTTACCACTCATAGCACGTACAGGTACACAAGACAATGCGGACAGATACGACAGCAAAAGGCAGGAACAAAATTTTCTGCGAATCTCCCCAAACATAACTTTCCCAAAAATTTGAATTGGCAAACAACGTCAGAATACTAACTCCCAGATCCTTGTTCAGATGGACTATAACAAAAAATATGGTAGAAAACTATACTCTTATTGTGACTTGTAAAAACCAGGATTGTAGAAAATATAAATAATATATTTGTAGGACATTAGGCAATAACCTCGTAAACGAAAGGCGGAGGAAGCAGTGGTTGGGGCGTTTTTTACTGATGAAGTGGTGTAAGTAATTCGGTTGATCCAATGCTGCAATGCAAAGTCCGCACCCCATTCAAATATAATTGTAAGTTCCCCCGATTTTGCACGCAGTGAGCGTTACAGTCACATTTGTTTTTGACGTTTTTTTTTTGTTGTCCTTTTTTTTGGGGGGGGGGGGTCAATCTGATCTTAGGCACCGGAACTATACTATACGAGACCAAGGGAATAATTTTCGTTACACTGTCGCACCATGAATTCCAAGATTTGAAAACGTGGCCCTGACAAGAGAGCATCATCCTAATCGAATTATAGAATCTCATCCAGCATAACCCTTCACACATTAATTTATTATGTCATCAACAGATCTTGGGTACTAATTATATCTGTAAGCTGAAACAGGGACTGTGAAATCCTGCCGACAGAAAAAAGTCTGCTCTAAGAAAGAGTTATTGTAAGTAACATGGAGATGTCAGGAAGACAGTCATTCGGCTATGATGTCTCCAGACAATGTACCCACTCACATACATTATGCGTAATGCAATCCACTGCACCTCTATATGCTGACTTCCACAATTTTCGACTGTTCATGTTGTTGTCATTAATTTTTTATGCTGTTTGCTTGTGAGATGGTATATTGTTGAATAAATTGCATTTCAAATTTCAATTTCATTTCATCAGAGAATCGAAAAGTACATTTGAAAAAATTTGTAAAGAAAATTGCATAGCTATAATATTTAAGCAATAAGATAATTTACGCTGTGTCTCTTTTCGCGATCAACCAACGGACTTGTAAACAACGAGGTTAGCGTTTTTCATTGATATATTAACTGTTTGAGTGCTGGAAGCCCAAATTTGGGCTTTACTCAGAAGAGCAGGTACCACAAGTTAAAGGTTTCTTATTTTGTAGATGTGCTTCGTATTATCTTCAAAGTGAAATTATTTAGTCTGTAAGGATTTGCCTTGTTGCAATTTATGGGAGAGTGCCTATGGGCACTCTCCCATAAATTGTAACAAGGCAAAGACACATGAACAAATTTTACTGACCAAAAATAATTCAGCACTCTACCAGTTAATAAAATACAGGACACTGAATCACCGCCTCCCAATTGAGCTTGTTGATTGGGCATACCCTTCTGACAGTGGTAACGTATCCACTCCCTGTCAACGTGAAATAGGTGATGTATACAAAGTCATGTTAATGTGCGGCATGTGCCCAGAATTACAAACTCTAAGGCAAAATATATTTAAGGAATAGTGCATGGCTTGGAGTTGACTACGTCCATAAAGTGCCCAGTGAGGTGGTGTAGTTCCCGCCGCGAAGCGGAGGGAACTACACCACCTCACTGGGCACTATATGGGCGTTGTCAACGACAAGACATGCACTAATCCTTATATTATATCGAACACCCATCAAGAAAAACATCTGTCCAATTTGTTAATCTACTACCAAGGTAGCTGCCCTACCAACCAGTGTTATATAGAAAAAAATACCATTTAGTTTTCAAAAAACATTTTCTTCTTCCAAAACATGGCTTGTTGATATGAGCAGAAGACAAATTTTGAATCGTTCGGCAAGGGTAAACAAAACATTTCCCCCAACAGAACTGTGTATTCTAGAATCGCGCAACTCGCGAATGAAAGCTATAATTTTCGAAATTTCACAACGTAGTTTGATAATTTCCACACATTTGTCACACATATACATTACCGAATGGGTCAGTACGGGATACAAACCTGCGAAGATTCGAATGAATTCCATTATTTATTCGTTTACTGCCCAAAACATATAATTAAATAGCGAAATAGGCCTAATATTAGTAGCGAAACAAACGATTTTTCATATCCGGACGCGTTCTCATGAATGTTGTACCCATGTATGGATCAGACTCTTCGAAACGAGACATTGATCATCTTCTCAAGGAATAAAATGAACGCCTCGGAAAATGTGACTTCAACAACGGAAAAGCGTTACATTTTCCCACAATGATTTCTTTCCAGGTCGTTTTGTGGATGTTGTGCCTCTGTGAATCGATATTTAAATTTAGCGTGATTAGTTTTATTCGCCCAGTATGAAACGAAAACTGATATAGTAGTGTGCTAAAAATAGAAAACGTGTAGTGCCTGGGTATAGTGCCTGGTCAGTTCTGTGGATGCAAACTACACGAAATAGGAGTGCAGCATTCGTCCAGTCAGGAGCCTAGAAGGTGACGTGAGATATAATATTGTCAGATATTATTATACAAGTCCAACTGACTATAAATTGTTTAAATTGCTAAACAATAAAATATACCAGGTGTAACACAATCTCACTAGATTCCTATCTGAAATGAATAAATTACTGCTATGGCGTAGAGAATAGTGACTGCCTGACTGTTTTATGTAAAAAATTTTCCCACTCCCCAGGAGTGCATATCGACCTCCTCCCTTTCTACCATATTCAACAGCTACCCAATGTGCACTTGGGGCCCCGTTGGATGGGGGTATGCCCCGACCGGCTTATTTGAATGAGCACGACCTCTGTTGAGCACATGGACATTCAAACAGGCCTGCTTGGGTTGCATGGGTTGGATATCACACCGATGAGACTCGAAAACCTAGTATGTTCCATACCGAAAAGCAGATGCAACATGTATCGGTGTCTTCCATGCAAAACAATTCCTCTTAGACCAATTCCAGGAAGACCAATTCCATTTACACTAACTCCAGATAGACGGTTGATCTTCCTGGAATTGGTCTACATGGAATGATCATTTTATTGAACATATTTAAATACTATTTTTTCACTTTTGTGGGGGATTTTTTCAAGATTTCCAAGGAAATTATTTAACATATAATAACAATTTCAAATGATTTAATGAATCTTTATTGAATAAAAATGGAAATATGAATATATGGGAAAGGATTAACAAATATAACAAAGTGATTAGCTACATGTAAATAGGATGAGCCTTGGTGACTGAGAGTTTAATTTATTTGTTGATTTATTGTTTAGGTAACAATATGGAGAATGATAATCAATTAAATGGATCAGGTAGTTGACATCACATTCTTATTTTTAGGTGACAACGTGAATGGACAACTAAACTGTTTTTACTTACAAAGAGTTTCTGCACTAAAACCAGGAAAATTGAAAAATTAATTTTTGTCAGTTAAATGATAGAAATGTGGCTGTTATTGAAACACGATCAAGGAGCAAATTTGTATAATTTTATTGGCTAAAATGAAAATACATTTAGCACTAAACTAAATCATAGGGCAAATTAAGAAATCCAACCTTGTACATAAAATTATAGAAATGTGCATGTCATTGGGACAAGCGCAATGAGCTTGTTCCAATCATACACACATTTGTATAATTTTATTGACATAAAAGAAAATACCTTTAGCACTAAAATAAATCATGACAAAAATTAAGAAATTAAATTTTGTAGATAAAATTATAGAAATGTGAATGTTACTGGAACCACCTCAAGGAGCTTGTTCCAATCACACACACATTTCTATAATTTTACTGACACAAAAAGGAAATAGCTTTAGCACTGAAATGGATTATAGGGACATTTAACACAGAACACACAAGTATTTGCCCTAATCAAGGAATGTTTCGGCATTGACCTCACCCTTTATTAGTTTAGACTTTAATATTGTCAGTCTCTTGTCTACTTCAACGTACTTCTTCCTTCTTGTCTTTGGTGTTGCACCGTTCTTCAGTTGAATAATTGTTACTTTGGTCATAGTGTCCTCCCGTTTAAACACATCAACCAGTTCATAAATGTTAGAGTGGGCTTTTCCTACAACTCTCTTCAACTTATTATGCCACCCTTCCACATGATTGTTTGTATGCTGGGACTCGGTAATGTGGTGGTTCCAAAGTCGGACTGGGAATTTTGCCTCCCTGCTAATTCACGTGTTTTCCATGTATCTAACAAATGTCAAGATATTGGAAAAGTCGAAACCTTCAAGTTCTGTTTTGAGCTCATTCCAAGTTGTCCTTACACAGTGAACGAGAAGAAAAGCGATAGCCAGAACCTTCCGTATGCAATCACGGAATGTGGTATTCTCAGAATTGGAATAGGCAGTTTGTAAACCACATGTCTGCACCTGGCGCCCGATACTCTGAGAATAGTGGTACTAACATCCTCTATGGTTTGGCTGTGGGGAAACTGACTTTCACAGAAGCTATGAGACCAGTCTCAAAATGTGACATAATTTCTGATGGGCTGACAAACAGTGCTTGAGCGTTAGCAGCTTCTTGTAATAGAAGGAATGCCCGGTTGTATGTGGTAGCATCTTTCCTGGATAAAAGACAGTAAACAAGCGGGAACTGTTGGCTGTTGACAAAAGCGTGCAAGTGAAGATTCCATAGAATAAACTTGGGCATAAGTGAAAAGTTCCACCAATGTATATGGTGTTAGTTGCGCACAGAGTTCTAAGCCCAAGTTCTGATCCAAAAATCACTATATCCTTGTCGTCTGTCTTAGAAATTAGGAAGTTGCCTCCTCCAGATGTTTGTAACCAGTCGCCATCCAGTTGGATGTCGGATTTTTGTTTGGGAAGCGTGGGATATTTCTTATGTGAGTGATTATAAAGAGCTTTTTTCACTGCACCGAAGGATGGAAAGGCAGTGGAAAACTCACGTAAGTCATTATCGTTGTTTCTGGTAATTTATTCCACAATAGATTCATTAACTTTTGACATTGTTGTGGTTTCGTTGATAGCCTTTTTCGTCATTGTGGAGATTGCAGTATCCACCAGAACTTTGGCAATATCAGGTGTGTAATTATGATAGCCGGTAATGGACTGCAGTTGGTCACAATCAGTGACGGCTTTGGCATTGCTCGTTGCTATCTTGTACTGAGAGCATCTCCAGTAGACTCGATTATCTTTGGAGAGTATCTTAATGGACCTAAAATTGTTAGCTATGAGGGCCTTAGCACCCTTGGCAGTGTCTACGAAATGAATCTCCCTGTCCATGATTTCATGATTTGCCATTTGAATGAAAAGTTTCAGCGCGCCGAAGGCGCAGAGGGACGATGTGGGATTTAAATCCCTTGTGACCCGGATAACTTTATTTGCTTTATTACTTTATTTGCTTACGAATACACGGGAGTCGCAAGCGAGAATCAATAATCTTATTTCGTTTGAGTGTGCGCACTGGCAGTAGGGTAAGGGTGCAGCAGATCACCGTGAACCTCGGACTGGAAGAGGACTAGGAATTGTGCATAACTCCAAGAATTCTGCTCTGTATTTGCCTACAGACGTGACCATATTTATGGTAATACTGAAACCGCGGTTTGTTGGTTGTTTAAGAAAAGAAAACGAAGAAGAAACCCAAACAGTCGCTGGTTTGGAACAGCCCAAGCATGTTATCCATAACGGTTACAAAAAGGAAAAAAATCCACCAATATGTGTTTTTGAAGCTGGGAGTCATCCATCAGTCTATAAGGGAGAGTGGATGCCGAGCCATGGCCATCTGGTCTGCCTTCGGGGAGAACAGATGACGGGGTGATTGGATGGGAAAAAAACCCAAAACGGGGAGATTTACCAAATAGTTAAGATAACCGAGTTTCAATAAGTCTATTCTGTCCTTGATCCTCATCCACCCGAGCTCCTCCTGATTGTTTCTAGTGCCGTGGCATTACTCGACCCTGTTATCAACCGGCCTGCATCGTTCTGCAGGGTTTCCAAGCTCTTTTACTCTACAGCCGTTTGGTTTAGGGGTCCCACTTCCATGCCATATGTTATACTTGGCAGACCCACCCTTTCCCAAATGCTTTTTGAGTGTGTGTGAGGGGTGGATTTCTTCGGAGTCCAATCACCACACGGAGAGTTGCAAGGCAATCCTCACAGACTCAATCCTAAAGTTCTCAATGAGTAGCGAGGCAATCATCGCTGACTCCACGCAGTTTAATTCTATTGAGTAATTTTAATTTACTGTGGCTTATTTTGTTTGTCTGCTAAGGGTTCGGAGTTCATTTAGCTCTACCATTGATTCACTATCCTGGTGTCTGTGGAGGGTTTTGTTACATAGGTCTTATTAAACGCGTTTCAGTCGCACTTCAGCAGAGTTGCGAGGCAGTCCTTATAAACTCAATCCTAAAGTTCGCAATGAGTAGCGAGGCAATCCTCAATGACTCCACGCAATTTAATTATATTGTATAATTTTTATTTTCTGAAAACTTATTTGGTTTTTCTGTTAAGGGATCGGTGTTCGTTCAGGTCAACCATTAATTCACTATCTTGGAGTCTGATGAGGGTTTTGTTTTGTTGGTCTGTTAATCGCGTATCAATAGTTTCTATTTTTGCTAGCTCGTGAAGTTCCTTTATTGGTGTCCATTTGGGTTTGCATGGCGCCACATGCAGGACATAATTTTGAACCCTCTGTAGCTTCTGAATGTTGGTTTCGCTCAGGTCACTTGTTATTATGGCACCGTATTCCAGTACCGGACGTATAAATGATTTGTAGAGATTGAGAAGCACATCTTTGTTTGCTCCCCAATTTTTACCTATGATCAGTTTCCGAAAATTGATACGTTTAGTAGCTCTTACCGTAATGGAGTTTACGTGACGGTTTAGACTGAGGTTGCTATCTAGTATAAATCCCAAAAATTTGGCCTCTTTGCTTGCTTCTAATTTGTGATCATATAACTGGAGAACGATACTGGGGACTGTTTTTTTTCTTTGCTTCCTGAAGAACGTCACTTTTTGAGTTTTGGCGGCATTGAGTTTGATACCCCATAGCGCGCACCAGCTCTCAAGATCGCGAATGGTATCCTGTAGACGATTTTTAATTATGTTTCGGGACTTGCTGGCCGTCCACATGCCTTTGTCGTCTGAGAACTGCTATAGTTCAGTACAGTTTTTCCCTACTTTTTCTATGTCATTCACATATATTATAAAAAAGGAGCGGTCTTAGAACCGACCTTTGTGGTGTCCCCGCTTCGAGTATTACTTCCTCGGACACCTCTCGGTTAACCCTCACCTTGATTTTTCGGTCTGTTAGAAATGATGATATGATCCTTAGAATTTTAGTGGGTAATCACATTTTCGCTAGTTTGTACCTCATGTCATTGTGCCATACCGAGTCGAAGGCATTTTGTACATCCAAGAAAAGCGCTGTTCCAATTTCGTTTTGACTAAATGCTGTTTTCATGTAATCGACTAGTCTATATACGCGTTCGACTCCCTCTTTCTGACTCATATACGCTCTTTGCCATTTGTTCATAAAGTTGATTGATTCGAGATAGCTGCGAAGTTTCGTTGTGAGAATCCGGTCAAATATTTTTTCCAACACAGCTAAGCAGGCTAATTGGGCGATAGTTAGAAGGGTTGGTAAGGTCTTTGACGGGTTTAGGTATCATGACTCTTGTGGACACTTTCCAGCAATTTGGGAAGTACCCACAGGAGAGACAGCAGTTTAGGAGTAGAAGATGTTGGAACACTGTTTCATTATTTTGTAAGAGACTTCGTCTTCTCCTGGGGACGAAGATGACTTGCATTTTCTGATTATACCTATGACCTCTTCTGCGCTTATTGGTTCGGTTAATTCGTGATCGTCCCCGTCTTCATGCCTTTGGTCGAAGTTCGGGTCATTGAAAATTGAGTTAGTATCTTGGACAAATGTATTTACTTTTACCTCACAATCGTTGCCATATCTGTTCCCTTCTTGTGGACGTTGCGCTTTCTTTATCATTTGAATGGCAAGTTTATCATACCCACAGTTTTGCTGTTCATATTCTGTGATATGTTTGATGTGTTAGAGAATAAAGCAATGGTCATTGTTAGGTTCCAATCACCAGTACCACAAGTGTAGTGTGAAAATCGAAACTGTGACCATACTGTTATGGATTCACTGTAGTATCAAACAGCATCTTCAAAGACATGTATGCTTGTCGTAAAAACAAACAAGCAGGTTGTTGGTACTAAGTATATAAAAAGTATTCTTATACAAAGACAGGTAAAAAACCCAGAAATAACTACTAAGAGAAATATTAGGCTTCCAAGTGGGGAAATGATAAAAAAAATTCTGAAAATTCTTTAAAATTGAGAAAAAATATGTGTTAATATCAAGTTGGTCTTCAAGGAATTGGTCTACCTGGAGTTGCTCTAAATGGAATTGGTCTTCCTGGAGTTGGACTAAGTGGAATTGGTCGACATGGAATAAACCCATGTATCCCTGTTCATAATATGACTGTGCTTAGTATCACTGACAACACGAAAATCAAGACGGCACATTCACTTTCCGCATGCTTTTTCATGACTATGTGGTGACGCGCTCGCAATGACCCAGTGACCAGGTGTATGTGAAAGTGTAAAATATATATCAGTAATTAAAACTGTCTTTTCTCTTCACTTATGCCCATAGTTATGGATGTCAGCGTCGGGTATGTTGTAAGGAGTATGAAACTGCCATCCGCATGTTAAAATACTACAGATCTGTCTGGTGTACGTATATTTTCTGGTGCAATAAATTATTTTATATTCAATTATACAGAGGTCAATAACACTACTGCCAGTGAAAGGGGATAGAAATATTAATTTAATAAATTAGTGAATTTGCTAAAACTATGCCACTAAAATGATGGAAATGTGGATGTCACTGGGGCTAACCGTTCGGGCTGGTCTCATTGGCATCCATGTTTCCGTTGTTTTTTTTAAAATAATTTGTAAAGTTATACACATGGTCATATGCATTGGTGAACTCGCCGCCTTTCGTCATTAGTTGAACTTAATGTATTTTCTCAAACACTATATTATTTACGGTTAACTGAGAATAAAGATGATGATAAAACGAAATGCGATGAGCAATCCAATAATATCATATATTTGTCGTCAACATGCCGCGTATGTCGAAACAGCTTTGATCTCCCTACACTCGCAAAGAAACGTCATTCGCCATCAATAATAATAATAATAACACTTTGGCCTTCCGCTGATTTGTCGCGGTTCTCGGGTTAGAAGACCTTGTTCACCCATGTGCTCCCAACTGCCTCCCTATTCCCACACTTCTCTCCTCGCGACCTCAGCTTGAACAACCGTGACCCCCAAGGGTGCCATCACGGTACTCCTCAAAACGAATCTTCTCTTTATTACGCAGGGCACCCAAAGACCTCTTAGATTTGACCCCCCCCCCCCCACCCCCCTCGCCAATTAAGGTTACCATCCTCCATGGCTCTTTCTCTGACGATTTATTTACCTTGGGTTGCCCCTACGTCTAGGTCCGAGATTTTCAATGAGTAGTTCCCCATTAGCTCCCTAATTTGGACCATCCACCCTGTCTTGGTATTAGAGTTGAAAATACTCTGGAACATTACTTCACACCATCGGATGTCGGTGATATTTACCAAATAATTAAGATAACCGAGTTTCAATAAGTCTATCCTGTCCTTGATCCTTCTCCACCTAAGCTCACCTCTGATTACTTTTAGTGTTGCGGCATTACTCGACCCCGTTATCCACCGGCCTGCATCGTCCTGCAGGGTTTCTAAGCTCTTTACAGCCGTTTGGTTTAGGGGTACCACTTCCGTACCATATGTTATACTTGGCAAACCCACGATTTCCAAAATGGTTTTCCCCATGAAAACCTTATGTAAACTGTTTCTCCCTATAAGTTTCATTTGGTTAAGGATTCGCCTCCCCTTCAGAATCAATTTAGTTGTATGGTTTCGGTAGATGCCACTTCCTGTGATGTTTATATTTACCCCCTGATACTCGTAAGCACCTGTCTATCGTACGCTAAGGAGTTGGTTGCTATTTTCGGGTATACAGAACTCCCCCACTCTCCACCTCCGAGTTGGGTCCACTTTACGGCCCACGGGTATAACGTTGCTTTTGCTTTCATTTAGTTCGAGTCTCCATTTGTTCCCATATTTCTCAACAGTTCCCAGCATTTTCGCTAGCCCTTCTTCGCTTTCTGACACCAGCACCATATCGTCTGCAAAAAATAGCCCTGGGATCTTCAAGTCCCCAAAAGTTACCCCCTCATCGCTACACAGAAGTTCATCTCCCAAGCCTTTGATGTACAATGTAAAAAGAATTGGCGAAAGGATACACTCCTGTTTTAGGCCGATTTCCATAGGGACACGTTTTGTTGTTATTTTATCCAGGCTATGTTCACTTTGTACATCTTTGTATAATGCTTTCAGAATTCCGACAAACTCGCCTCTCATGTCCAGAGCCTCAAGTTTTCACCACATCACCTCCCTCCATAGTCTATCGTTACCTTTTTAACATCCAAAAACCCAGAAACATCTTTTTCTTTTTTGCTTTCACGGATTCTATCATTTGGAATTGCGTGAAAAGATGGTCAGTGACTCTCCTTCCCTTCCTGAAGCCATTCTGAATCTCTCACAAAAAACCCTTCACCTCAATCACCTCCTCTAATCTCCCATACAGGACTTTACATAAAACGTTTTCAATGTTGCTACTGACAGAGATCCCTCGATAATTGTCCAATACGTCTTTTTCCCCCTTTTTGTGGATAAATGTCACCTTGCTTTCTCTCTACTCTTTTGTTACCTCTTGTTTTTCTATGGCTAAATTGAATAGGCCAGTTAGGCTTTCACTGAGTTCGTCTCCCCCTTTCTTGAGAAACTTGTCAGGCATTTCGTCTACCCCTCCCGCTATTCCATTCCTTAATTTTGAGATCACCTTTCGCACTTCCTCGGTTTTAATTTCGCTGAACACGAAGTTCGATAGATTTTTCTCGACATGGTTCGGACACTCCGGTGGGTTCCCTATGTCCCATCGCTTATCGTTCACCTTTTCCCAGTGCTTGACTAGTTCTGATGCGATTTTATCTTCATCGTCTGTATCTCTGTCATCTATTTTAATACTCTGTGGCTTTCTTCCGTTGATACGTTTTTTCACCAATTTCCAAAATATGTTCGAACTCGACCCCCCCCCCCCCCACCCCCCTGTCGTTGTTATCGTCCTAATAAGACTGCTATTTCGCACTCTCCGATTATCGTCTTTAATCTTATTTACTTTATTTCGTGCTTGTATTCTTCCTTTGCACCATGGCCCCGTTGCTTTCCGCCCCCTTGAGTTTTCTACTTCTATATGCAGTACATTTGGAATTTCTACCCTTTATGGCCCGTTTCAGTTCTTCGTTCACTCTGTACCCAAGTTCCTGTGTTGGCACCCTAATCTTTCCTACACTCTCCTTTCCTGCCTCCACTAGGCTCGCACCTATGGCGTCGGCCATTTTCTGGACACCGGCCCCCTTGTGTGCAGTTGCAAGCTTTGGTTTCAATTTTTCTTCGAACTTCGCCCAGTCAGCATCCTTTTTGAGTTTCCAAATCTCATTGAAGCCACCTTTGTTTCTCACTAGGTTTTTCCCTGATCATCACTGTAATGAAGTTGTGATCACTATCCAGTTCCCTTTCACCCTCTTCATCCACTTCTACCCCTATCACCTCCCTCCATAAATTAATATCTGTGAGGATATAATCGATTACTGATTTTCTGTCGTTCCTCTCCCAGGTACATTTCCCCTTACACCTCGCGTCCCTGTTCAGAATCTTCAGTCCGAGCTCATTTGTGAAGTTTAACAGCTTCCTTCCATTCATGTTGACTTTCTTATCCCCCGCCCTCTTTGCCTTCTTCCTTATCACCTATGTGTCCATTAAAGTCACCCATCAAAATTATACCGAGCCCTCTGTTTTCTAGTTCTGTGATATTGGACCTTGGTGTTGAACACATCGAGTCATTCCACTCGGGCTTGCTTCCCTCCACCGCACAGGACACAATCCCAAGGGCAATACTTTTGTTTTTGTTTTTTTTTAGATTATTCTTTACCCAACCAATTTCTTTTGATATCTCAGCCGAGGTGCTGACTTCTTCCAGGCCTGTGATCAGCGATGGTTTTAAATCCTCTTTAATGTACATCCCTACCCCCCCCCCCCCTTTTTCTGGTCTTCCGTTCGCCCTACACCTATCCACATGCACTCCGTTACTTGGTCTACCCGTTCCTCGTGTCTTAACCACATCTCGCATCAGCCCATGACACCAAAGTCTTCTGCCTCGATCAATGTAGCAATTTCACTTACTTTCCGGTGGAGAGCATGGATGTTGCTATAACCCACTTTCAGGGTACCGAGATTCATTGGCTTCCGCCAACGGATCCCATTGTTTTCTGACGCTAGCCTAGGTAGACTCTTTCTGCCCCCTTCGACCTTGTTCGCCCCACCTGTGTCCACTCTTGCTATACTTGACTCTGGCCTCCCATCCCGCTCCTCTCCAAAAAGGGTTCCGCTACCTGTAGAATTTTTGCCCCCCCCCCCCCAATACCCTTGTCCCCATCCTGCTACGATGCAGCCCGCCACGCCCGTACATGCTCGCGTTATCCCAAAACGTGTTCCAATGGTCGATAAAGGGTATTCCCAGGTCAACACAGTAGTCCTCCAACTCCCCATTCAGCACCAAAATCCTTGAGTTCCGTTCATCCCCACCCCTAGGACAGGAAGGACCCCGGATACAACTACTCTTGCATTCCTACTGAGCAATTTGCTGCCTAAACCTCTGTACGACTCCACCAACCTTACTGACCTTCTCTCCCTGAAATTGTTGGTCCCCATATGGACCACCACTACCGGGTCCGATCCTGACCCTGCCACAATACCATCTACCCGGTCCCTCAGATCCTCCACCTTTGCCACAGGAAAGCACAAGACTGTTCGCCTAGAACTATCAGGACCGCAAACCACATTGTCAATCCCACGTACAATGCTACTCCCCGCTACAACTAATTTTCATCTTCTCCCAGTTCCTATATCATCTGCAACACGCCTCGTCTTGCATGCCTCTTGTCCCCTCTTTCTCTTTACCGCCCTCCTTACCCCATCTGTCCTATCAACATCAGCAACCACCTCTCCGCTCTCGATGCCCCCTCACTCTCAACCCCAGGGGTATCGGAATCTAAAACACTGAACCTGTTCTCTAGACACCGCTTAGCAACCTTGGCAGCCTTACGCCGAATCTGGCCTCCTGGCTCTACGCAGCCCTGTCCTGACTCCACCTTCCGAATTTTCCGACTGGATCCCTCCTCCTCGGTTACACCCCCATATCAAGTGTTCTTCCCCCCACGTTTCGTGCCTCCCAGTTTCCTCCTTGAGTCCACAACGACCTTCCATCCATCTTCCACCTCACCATCAGATTCTCCAGCTCTCCCCAACCTCCCATTTAAGTCCGCCATTTCCCGCTCGAATCCAACACACTTCTCTAGCAACTGTAAAATATCCCTGAAGTTCGCACACACCCCACTACTGTCCATTGGCCGACCACCACCATACCTCATATCACACTGCCTGCACGCCCGTGTATCCTCAATCACAATGCGGGACACATGGACAGCATGAGTGAAAATAGTAAATGAGAGTTTGATCCCATGTCTCTGTTTCGTCAAACGATCACGGAAAATTAAACAATATTTGAGATTCGTATCTGTAAATAAAAGTACATACCTAAAATACACTGTTCAGTCATATCCCAATGCAAATTAGTCAGTGAACAATTTGTTCCACCATTTGTGATATGGTATATCTTATGCTTAAAAAAAGAAAACAACAGTATGGAAACAGGAGAATTGCAATAGTTAGTGTGTTGTATGCAGCAGTTAAAAGGCCATTCACAATGCGTTTCGATAAAACTCACAGCGTAAAACAGCTTCGGACTGGTAAAAATAAACCAACAGAATGACAAGGAATAAATATACTATTCAGGCAAATCATCATTCAATTTTCGTTATGTTTTCATTTCATAAGCTATGTTTGTGAAGCAAAAATGTAAGAAAAAATAGCTATTCAGGAATTTTGTTTGCAAATGTCGGCTTCTTTTTGTGTTAGGTAAATGGTTAAACGGCTTGTATAAATATAACCGAAATAATTACTTAGGGGCTCTCATCGAGTCAATTGTCTACACGTAACATAGTGGTCCATTGGTTAGAGCATTGGCCCTTCAACCAAAAGGTCAATGATTAGATATGACCGGTGTCCTCTACGCTGTACCCTCGGACAAGACACTCAACCCCGTTTGCCCAAGTGGGGGGAACGTTGACGCTTTGTACTAAGACGTGCTACACTTGTCTTCATCTGATGCTAACTCTGGTTGTGTCGGTTAGTGATTAAGGGGTCTGGCAGTTGGTCGCCGCTGCTCGGTTGATCTTGTCGGGTACTACGGGTTCCGACATCCTCAAAATATGACCTTGGGAGTGTATCAGTGTCGTTAAACCCAAATAAACAAACAAACATCATCCCATTACTGGATTGTAGCCATCGTGAACGAAAAACAGTTTTTTTCTTACGTAGCATTTACCCTTTACCCAACGTAACGGCCAAAAAGGGCAAGCGCTATTCTCAAAAATCGCCAATTAATTTTCATTATTTTTTTTTTTTTTTTTGTCTCAAAAACATAGGATATATTCACTAAGACAACTTTTTTTGCGAACTTCACTTACGTGCGTTAGACGAAAAGTCCGAAATGTTGACAACTATAAATTAACGAGTTGATACACCCATTGGCAGAAGTAATGTTTTATTATCTACTAGCATTTTGTACTTTGCACGTGAACTAATGAACATGTCAGTATGCAACTTATTTTAAAACTGTAAAAGGTGGGAAAAAGGTCTGCGCTTCAGTGATTTCTCTTAATTATCTAATCACCAGTTCCATATTAGGCATTCAGGTTCAACAACTATCGATGATTAGTTTAACGGCACTCTCGACAGTCATGGTGATATCGTGCTGGACATGTTTAGGGTGGGTCGGGTGTAGGTGTGGATAATTCTTAGTCTATAATCAAACACAGTCGACGCCAGTCAGGATCGAACCGACGATTTTTTCAATCCGCAGTCTATTGTGCTAAAGAACGTTTCACCGTGCTCCCAATGGCTACATTGCAATACATATAAAACACGCCTTTAAAGCTTTTAAACGAAACAGAGTTTGGTGTCAAATGCGTTCCAAAACCTTATTGAAAAAGTGTGATATAAACCTGAAACTCACGAAGTAAGTATCAAAATACATAAAAGCAGTGTAGATGCATGTCCTAAATTATCTGCCACGTTTTGAATATATGATGGTGTATGTGAACACTACTATGATCCTCAAAACTATATGATACTCAGTGGAAAACTGTGCAAAGATTTGAAATCCACTGTCCATCCACGCTATGCATGACGCAAGTATTATATTACAGCGTACTATACGGGCGTAATCGCATAACACATCTCAAAAACTGTGATGCAAACATATCAATTCTACTGAATAACGGGGGTTTTTTATTCACGAAGTATGCTTCAACGATTTTGATTCCGATTCCGATGGTGTCCCTTGTTTTATATTGCTTGGCGTCATAGCCCACATTAAAACCTCAATAAACACCCAGTGCAGAGAATCGAAGTATAAACTGACTGGACCAACTGTTCAAGTGTTGTTTTCTCAGTCATCAGATGTGATAAAGTATATACAACTCAAAGTTTGCTAAGCACCAAATATTTGACACATCATTGTGAAATTTGCCTGTGACATATTTGTGACATTTTTGATGGATATGATTGAGGAATGTATTGAGATGGTCCCCAGTGTTTACATTAGCTCTCTTGACAGGCAAACTTTTCGTGACAGTCATGGAAAGCATGTACCCCTTGATTTTGATGATGTTTTCGTGTACTGTCTGCATGTACATGACATGTGTAGAGTATTCAGTGTTCACACATACCCTTGTGATTTAATGATTGAATAGGGCAAATGCAAATGCAAGAAGACATTTGTCTGAAGCAGAAATGTGGCGGGCTGTAGGGATGGTGGAGCAAGGGGCTGTCCATCGTCAGGTTGGTGAAGCCCTTGGTGTGCACCTTATGGTGATCACAGAGCCTGGGCAAGATTTCAGCAGTATGGCACACCAGTAAGACGGAATGGTGGTGGCAGAGACAGGGCAACATTTGCAGTTGAAGACCGGTTTTTGATCACTCAGGCCCGTATGAACCGCTTTGCCACAGCAACCCAGCTTCGCAGTGACCTTCAGAATGCATCCGAGGTAAATGTTTCGATACAGACTATCCAGGCAAGGTTGCACGAAGGTGGTCTCCGATCGAGAATACAATATATTCGCATTCCGCTGTCCCAGAACCACCGCCAGGCACGACATGAAGGGGTCATGCACCACGTTGGATGGACCAGAGAAGATTGTCGACATGTCCTTTTTACAAATGAGTCAAGGTACTGCCTAGACCACACAGATAGGCGATCTAGGGTATGGAGAAGACCAGGAGAGCGATTCCATGTAGCCAACGTTGCTGAGCATGACCGCAATGGTGAAGGGTAAATCATGGTATGGGGCGGCATCAGCTGGGTTGGACATACCGAGCTGCTATATGTCCTTGAACGTGGTACATTGACTGTATATTGATGAGATCCTGGATGTCCACGTCAGATTGTATGCAGGTGCAATGGGTGATAGATTCATTCTGATGGACGATAATGCCCGTCCTCATGTTGCCCATGCAGTCGGGTAGTACCGACAGAGGGAGGGAATTAAGCGCACGGACTGGCCAGCAAGATCCCCCAACCTCAATCAAATCGAACATGTCTGGAATGAATTGCAGTTGCAATTTCAGCCCGTCCAGTCCAGCCAAGAAGTGCTCAGGAGCTTGGTGCCATGATGTTCCAAGAATGGAACAGCATCCCACAAAGGACCACCAGGAACTTGAATGGGGGCATGAGAAGGCGTTGTCAAGCTCTACTTAACAGTAATGGGTCTCATATTCGATATTGAAGCCATACCAGTTCGCTCCGTCAACTTTTAGCCATATTGAAAAATTTCCTCTTTTACCAATAATATCCATTTTCCATGGTTATCGTATTCAAAAGCTAAAAATAATGTCAAACTCAAATAAAATCTTAATTTCTGTACTTAAATCATTAAAGATATAATTAAATAAAAAATATATACACTATTCATTACAATATTTCAACTAAAACGTAAAACAGGTAGTTGGGTGTACTTGGTGCTTAGCAAACTTTGAGTAGTATATATAACTACGGACAGTATCTGCCTCATTTTCTGGAAAATACCGCCCAGGCATTAGAAAGGTTCCTTTTAAGGTACTGACTGCTGAAGAAAATATCATACACAATAGGGCCTACACGTATCATTTTGAAAGATATAACACCAGTCATAACTGCGGCAACACAACCAGGTTTTTGGAAACACTACAAGGAGAGATGTGAGACTTCAACTCACAAATTTCTTTTAGAAACGAATCTCGAGTCGAATCTCGAAACACACATCAGTAAATATTGTCCAGATGCACTCAAGGAGCATTGTATGTAAAGCCGACTCGTCTCTTTGGGCAAATCAATCAAAACACGGAAATATTACCGAAGGAAATCAAAGTACTTTCAGAAGCCGAACCACCATCAACGCATCTTTTCTCTCACCAGGATTTCTTGATGGGGGGTCTTCTGGTAGAAGAACATTTCAAGAAGAAACACTTTGTAGGATTTTGAGATCATCTCAGGGATTCGAAAATTTCCGAATCAATGCAACTGAAATCGAATACAGGACGAATAAGTGGAACAATTTCAAATCGACTCGAATTTTGAAGCTTCGCAGGTTACAAACTTGAGGGCCTGTGATTTCGTTATCTGCACCATGTATCAGCGGCACATAGCAGAGCTTGCATATTAAAAAGGCAATAATTTAATCATTTGCCCGCTTCGCCACGTCATTGGTCAAGAGCATACCACGTGACATTTGTCAAAATCGTATAAACCCAATCACCATAACGATTTAGAATGTCTACATGTTCGCGAGCCTCATCAAATTTTGAAGGCCCTGTAAGCCCCGCTCACTCAAACAAGTTGTCACTGTGACAGCTGAGTGATCGATCTATTTCCTATCGCTTCCAGTGAGCGAGAAAACAATTACATATTTATGTGATAGTTACAGAAATCTTGTAGAATTTGAGGATGTTCAATGGAAATTGGAATCTCAGTTTTGTTTTTTACCAGTAGAAACTAAAGTTCCACTTCCTGCTGGTAGAAACTGGAATGCCTGGTTTTATTGTAAGGATTAAGAACACCAATCTAATTATGTTTGGGATACGCCACTGGTGTGTACTATCTGTTTGCTCACTTCTCATGGAGTTTGTGTACAGACTATCGTTCATTTAGTGTGATGCTCCTTTAATCGCGAAGATACAGAAGAGGATATCTACGCTATTTTAGTGAATATCGGGAATTATCTCACGAGTTTGGACCAGAAAGTTTTAGTTTTTACGAGCGCTTGCGCGAGTGAAAAATAATACTTTCAGGTCCACACGAATAGCGTAGATTTATGTTTTATTATATGCCATGTGACATTTTAATGCGAAATATTCAGCCCAATTCAACTGCAAACAGTTTCAAAACAATAACAAAGACCTGCTGTCATCCTGCAAGGCGACATTGAAAGGGATGTCATGCACCGAAACGTGACGTCATTTAGGATGCCACTAAGGAATATCTCTCGATATCCATCGAGTCGACGGATATTGGGAAATATATATTTTGGATAATTTACGATAATTCACAGGCTAGCGTATAATAAATAGAGGATATTCTTTCGAAATCCAATTATAGATATTCCGATCAATTAGTATTTAACTATTTATTTATTGGTGTTTAAGGTCACATATTCAAGCTATTTACACAGTTAGTTTTAGATTCAACAATATATTCTACGAACGTGAGTAAGAAAAATAGGCTAAATACTTTGATTACACTCGCAATTGTTGAATATCAAGAAGTACCCGAGAGAGAAAAGATTAACTCTACTCCTGTTAACCGTCCAAGCTTACTACTGTGGATTAGTTTAAAATAAAACTCCAATGAATGGCTTCGCTGGCGAATTAGCTAATTGTGAGTTACGGAAGGTTAAGCTAAATGAATAGTGCCCAAACTGGTAGCTTCGGAAAGTCGATTAACCTATCCACAATGAATATATATTGACTCTTGAATTTAATTGCAATAGAGTGGGTCCGAAAACTTCAGCCTCTAAAATACTGACAAATCTAGAAATAAAATAATGACATTTGGAACCCGCTATTCTATGCAATCCTCTCTTGTATTGTCTGGACGTTTAAGCTATGCCCATGATATTAAAATACCGCAAGCGATTACAGGTGCCACAGAATGTTAAAGTGTACGCCCTTCAGGTCGATGTTGATTTTTTTTAATCTTTATTAATTGTGAACACATTAATGGCACATACCTGACTAAATATCACAGTTTCCAGCCGCCTAGTTCCATCGAAGTGAGTGACATTATACTGCATTCCCAACCTCCTGTGCATAAAATCGTAAACAATTGTGTCGAATCCCTGCAAACAGCAAGCAATAATCCAGTAACAAAAAAGAAAAAAAAACGAAACACTTCGTATTGAGGTTTCCAACAGTATTAATTATTCTGATGAAATGACGGTGACATGATCTGAGGTTTGCGGCTCTGAGCATATATTCAGCCGCAATGCGGAGGCTACTGGTTGAACATAAGCACCGCGCAGCAATTCTCAGACAATATTACCGTCAAGTCATCACAATAAAGTATATGTTCCATTAAGATTCTACCAATTGACAAAAAGCCAAATTGCGAAATGAACTTGGCAACTTTTAATGATAACAAGTTCAGTAAATAAACCCATTGTGTACCACACGACGCCACTGGGCAAATACTCGATAAAACATTCGTTGTACTTCAAATCGTATACTGATTTATAATTTAACCCTTTGAACTCTTGTGGTATCTTCCACGCCAGTCCAGTAGCATAAATTAGAAGAGTCCATGTTCATTATTTGGAGCAGATCAACCAATATTTTCAACGTGCAGCCCCTGGGCTGCACGTTGAAAACATTGATTGGTCTACCCCACACATTTTATCAACAGCCATCCCATTTAACGACGTTATGACGTGACGTGTCATGTTCCTGTCCGGAAAAGCGGCCGCTCAAGTCCAAAGGGTTAAGCAATACTTTATTCGGAACATCGTGTGTTGCACGTGTGAAAAATCTTGGGAAATGTTTTTTTTTTCTTTTGTGTGTTTCCATTGTACCTTTTCCTTAACGCTATAATCCATACACGGACATTGCTATTAGCAGAAACTGTCATTCATTATTTTTTTTTTTATATCATTTTTCCCCTAGACGTAGTTTGTAACCCGTCAGGGAAGTAATAAATGACGGAATAATTGTGAAATGGGCAACCCTATTTCAAATATTTCACGTGGTGACTTCCGGCGGTAATATCTGGTAATGGAGCTATAAACATACATGTAGAAAACCACGCGAGCTCTTGTCCAGACCAATGGCGAGGATTTTAGGTTTATTGGAACATAAAATATTATTACCATTCACATGATATCTAACACCATTAGATCTGATCAAAAGCTGCTACCGAAACGTCTATGATTACATGGTCGCCAACTTACAACACCAATTACAATTTATATTGATATCAAAGGATATATACACATTACTTGCGGGCTTGTGTAAATGTAAACGAAAACAAACAAATACATGATACTGCCCTCTGCGAATCGTGTTAACAGAAGCAATCGAACAAAAAAAAAACATCAGTTGATTAAAGATTTGCAGCACACATTCTTACCTCTAGAGACTTACTTCAAACACATCTGCTACCAAAGCGTTGAGAACAAATACACTGCTATTTGTTGAACTGTCGCAATGTTCGGACGATAAAGGCATGTGGACGGCCAGTAAGTCCCGAGACATAATTAAAAATCACCTGCAGGATACCATTCGTGATCTGGAGAGCTGGCGCATAAAGCTCAATGCTGTTAAGAGTTACATTCTTTAAAAAGCAAAGAAAAAACCATTCCCAAGTATTGATCTCCAGTTATACGATCAGAAATTAGAAGCAAGCAACGGGGCCAAAATTTTAGGATTTATACTGGATAGCAATCTCAATCTAAACAGCCACGTAAACGCCATTACAGTTAGAGCTACTAAACGTATCAATTTTCTGAAGATGATCAGGGGTAAAATTGGAGAGCAAACAAAGACTTGCTTCTCGAGCTTTACAAATCATTTATACGCCCAGTACTAGAATATGGTGCCAAAATAACAAGTGATCTAAGCAAAACCAACATTAATAAGCTACAGAGGGTTCAAAATCATGCCTTGCGCGTGACACTATGCAAGCCGATGTGGACACCAATAAAAGAACTTCATGAGCTAGCAAAAATAAAAACTATCGAAACACGATTAAAAGACCTGCAATGCAAAACCCTCAACAGACACTTAGATAGTGAACAAATGGTTGAGCTGAACGAACACCGAACTCTTAACAGAAAAACAAAATATGTTTAAGAAAATTGAAATTTTACAATAGAATTAAATTGCGTGGAGTCAGTGAGGAGTGCCTCGCTACTATTCATTGAGAAATTTAGGATTGAGTCTGTGAGGACTACCAGTCGCAACTCTACAGAAGCGCAATTTAAACGCGACTAAAAGACATACATAACAAAACCATCAACAGATAGTGAATTACTGATAGAGCGGGACGAATACCGAACCCTAATAGAAAAACAAAATAAGCAACAGAAAATTAGAATTATTCATCAGAATTAAATTACGTGGAGTCAGTGAGGATTGCCTCGCTACTCACTGAGAAGTTTAGGGTTGATTCTGTGAGGATTGCCTCGCAGCTTTGCCTGTGGGGAGTGGGCTACGAAGAAACTCACTTCACGCCCCAGCAATAGCAACAATCAAACAGCAACCATAATATACAGTAACGGAGTTCTGTCTTTCTCTAATAATGATATGGAGGAGTGGAGTCAGTGAGGATTGCCTCGCTACTCACTAAACAATCTAGGATCGAGTCTGTGGGACTGCCTCGCAACTTTACGCGTGGGGTGTGTGCTCCAAAGTAACCCACCCCTCGCCCCACGCATAGCAACAATCACACAACAGTAATAATATGCAATAGCGGATTCCTATCTCTCTCTACCTTTCACTTTCTGGACACTTGCTAATTTTCTTGCAACAATCCTATCTAGAAGAAGCATGGAAATAGCAGACGAAGCGTATTAGGAATTGGAACAACCTACATTCTTTCATTCAACATATACACTAAACCACTAAACACCAAGCAAGGATTGAAACAAGCTTGCTTGGCTGGGACCACTGTAGATTTTAACTAAATAAACATTTTAATAAAGATCTAACAACCCTTCTAAGGGCTTTGTGGGTGTTTCTGTGAGTATGTGTGTGTGTGTGGGTTTGTCTCACCAACTTGACGAGGTAACCAGACAAAAGAGTTTGCGTGTTTTGCCTTACCGAGGTACAAAAGACAAAAGAAACCCTTTACCTCGGTTGTTTTCCCAGAACTGTACCGGCAAAACGAGGTAGAAACCGTTAGTCCACACAAAGGACAAACAATGGGGTACCTCGGTATGTAGGGAAAACAAGACTCTGTGTGTGTGTGGGGGGGGGGGGGGGGGGTTGTCTTACCAACTTGACGAGGTAACTAGACAAAAGAGTTTGCGTGTTTCGCCTTACCGAGATACAAAAGACAAAAGAAACCCTTTACCTCGGTTGTTTTCCCAGAACTGTACCGGCAAAACGAGGTAGAAACCGTTAGTCCACACAAAGGACAAACAATGGGGTACCTCGGTATGTAGGGAAAACAAGACTCTGTGTGTGTGTGTGTGTGTGTGTGTGTGTGTGTGTGTGTGTGTGTGTGTGTGTGTGTGTGTGTGTGTGTGTGTGTGTGTGTGTGTGTGTGTGGGTTTGTCTTACCAACTTGACGAGGTAACTAGACAAAAGAGTTTGCGTGTTTCGCCTTATCGAGGTACAAAAGACAAAAGAAACCCTTTACCTCGGTTGTTTTCCCAGAACTGTACCGGCAAAACGAGGTAGAAACCGTTAGTCCACACAAAGGACAAACAATGGGGTACCTCGGTGTGTAGGGTAGACAAGACTTTGTGTGTGTTTGTGTGTGTGTGTGTGTGTATGTTCGTGTGTGTGTGTGGGGGGGGATGGGTGGGTGGGTGGGTGGGTGGGTGGGTGGGTGGGTGGGTGGGTGGGTGGGTGGGTGGGTGGGTGGGTGGGTGGGTGTGTGTGTGTGGGTGTGGGTGTGTGTTTTGGGGGTTTTTGTTGGGGTTTTTTTGTTTTATTATTTTTTGTTGTTGTTGTTGTTGTTGTTGTTGTTTTTTGGGGGGGTTATCACATTACCCCGTTATCTGTTCCCCCTGAAGGCAGACCAGATGACCAAGGCTCAGCATCCACTCTCCCTTATAGGCTGATGGATGACTCCCAGCTTTTAAAAAGTACATATTGGTCTATGTTTTCCTTTTGTAACCGTTAAGGATAATATGCTGGGGTTGCTCCCAAACCAGCGACTGTTTGGGTTTCTTTTTCTAAAATAACCACCAAACTGTGGTTTCAGTATTACCATAAATATGCCCACTTCTCTAATACACGGAGCAGAACTCTTGTAGTTATGCAAAATTCCTAGCCATCTTCCAGTTCGAGGTTCTCGGAGATCTCAACCCACAACTCTACTGCCAGTGCACACACTCAAACTAAATAAGATTATCGGCTCTCGCTTCCGACTCTCGTGGGTTCATAAGCAAACAAAGCTATAAAGCAAATAAAATTACTCAGGTCACAAGGGATTTCAGCCCCACATCGTCCCTGTGCACCTTCGGCGCGCTGAAACTTTCCATTTCATTCACTGCTCTGAGAAAAAAGCTGTTTCTTTCATAATTAGATCGCGACAGACTGTATCGAAATCTCATAGAAAATATATCGCGAAATCAAGTCCAAAACAAAATAAAACAAACAAAAATAGCGCCTGGTATGCAATTGTTTCGTCTTTCTTTTTCCTAAAGCTGACGTTCTACTACAGCGTTGTAGGGGAGGGGCAGACAGATAATTTCGATCCGATCGCGTTCCGATCGAAACTTTCTGTCCGTATTTGCAGTCACGGTTACGGGTACTGAATCAAACATAACACACATTTCCCAAACCATGTTCCAGAAACAGAGGAGGAAAACCGCTGAAGGAAATTGGAAATAATGTTGTCCGCTATAGTTAACCTTTACTTCTTTGATGACGAATTTTATCTACAAATTTGAAACAGTTATATTAACCCTTTCGCCCCGGTGGTATCTTCCATGATGTCAGTTCAATGGTTGTAACTGGAAGAGTCCATATTTAATATTTGGGGTTAAACCAATTAATATTTTCAACGTGCAGCACTAAGGCTGCACGTTGAAAATATTGATTGGTCTACTCACACATTTACCTTGTAGCCATCCCACTTACTGACATTATGACGTAGCTTGTGACCTGGCCTGATAAACGGCCTCTGGTGTTCAAAGGTTAAGATGTCATTTTTGGTTATTGTGTTGACTGTGAAAAAACGTCTGGATTACCATCATATTAAAACGAATACATATTCCAACAGCTATTTCAGACGGATGTTATACATGCAAAATTACAATTAATCAATTAAAAATAGGAAAGCTTACAGCATAATCCAGACGAAATTGAAAAAGGGCAAAACAATGAACCCATATTTAGATAATTTATCAGCTTCATCATTTTCACTTTTACTCGTGTCTATCTGATTATTTATTATTTATTGATGGTTAAGGTCGCATATTTATGCACAATGACTAATCATGATCGTGACAGTTTTACGGGTGGAGGAAGCCAGAGTACCCAGAGAGAACCACCGAGCAACGACGAGCAGCTGCCAGCTCCCCAACTCCGCAGTACAACACAGGCATGGTTAGATTGGTTGAAGACATGCGTACCATCGACGTGCAGTACGCCTTAGTACACGGCGTCATCCAGCCCCCACGCCGGCAATGGAGATGAAGTGTCTTGCCCAAGGACACAACGCTGTTGCCGCAGGCGGGATTCGAACCGAGGACCTCTCGGCTTGCAGCCTGCACCTCTACCTACTGAACCACTGCGATCCCCACCCCTATCTATCATAGCAACTTTTGATATAATACGTCTATAGGCCAACAATTACATACTCTACTTGAACAACTAAATATTTTAAAACTTGGCTTCATAAAAACATGGCTTATGATCCCCGGCTGGAAAGATCATGACGAATTGGCTTCGCTGGGATGTTACAGACTATGGTTTGGGAATAAAATTGCAAGCCAACAATCGAATGGCGATATTTGTTTATACCACTGTCCGATTATGGCTGGTAGCGTTAGGTAAAAAGCACAAAGGAAACAAGAGGGAGAGAGAGAGCGAGAGAGGGAGAGAGATAGAGCGAGTTCCCAAAAGTTAGAATCAGTCAGGCTAAAAAGTAAAAAAGAATTTCATCCCTTAAATGGGTTTCAAAATGCGAACAGGACGACAGAACACTCTTGATCCCCAGCCGCAAAGTAAAAACAAAAATAACTTTATGCCAAAGGGAATTTAAATAAAAAAATAAAAAAATAATTCTAAATCAAACTTTGGGAGACAAAAAGATAACCCGTCTAAAAGAACCTTGGAAATAAATTGGTAGAGTGGAATGGGAATTAAATCCTGTTTTATTGAAATGTAAATGGGTATGATCCCAGAAATATCGAACTGCCTAAACAAACTGGGTATGTTTTGTGTTTACAGTATTGTGATCGTAAAAGCGGTCTCCGTCGCGATCGGTTCGCGATCTGGTCCGGACACATATTCACCAATGAATCGAGATTTCATAAAAAAGTATTGCGAAATCAAGACTGAGATAAAATTGAATAAACACAAACCCCAGTATTTGGGATGGAAGGTTTTGTTGGTCCATAGCTGAAACAATGCCGTGAGAAGGAAAGCGGACAATTAATTTCGACCAGATTGCTACCCGGTCAAGCTGCGGTCGACATTTTGTTTCCATTTTTGTGATCATAGTACTGCACTATTTTTTCGCACATATATTTGTGCCGTTACATAGTCCAGTTATCCCTTTTCATGGGTCACAATCACACGCTGGAACCAAAAATAACAGTACAAATTCTAATTGCGAAATGCTATTTTTTTATTATGTACGTACGTTGTCTATAGTTGCATGATGTGATTTCAAATTCACTCTCTCGCCGAAGTCGAAGAAGTCTGCTTGCCACTGAGTTGGTACGCAACACCTTGGTGGTTCCAGTGCATTCACTCCCCAAAATAGTAAGGCAAAATAAAATATCGACATTTTATCGGAGAAACAGCAGTGTATTATTAACAAGTCTACAAAACCCGATCTGAGAAGTAATCGGTCTTCACAGCACATGTTCCTTCTCATGGAACCCGCATTGCTAAAATCGAAATTTATCAACGATAAAATCATAAGCGGTTTACATTTACAACCAAGAAGGTACATTCACGAAAATAGCGAAATGTTTTTGGCGTTTTAACTCTGTGCCTACCATTACGGTGAAAACCAATCAGTGCAATTCTCAAAAATCCACATTCAAATTATATTATTTTTCTCATTATATGGTCTCAGATACCTGGCTTATGTCTTCTCATTCGGACGAGATCGTCGAGCTCGCTCCGATGACGAGTCACATGCTACGTCTTTGTGGGAAAAAAATCATTTCGTCAAGACATTTGTGTCGCAAGTGGCGTGTGAGCTCTGCGAGTTTGGCAAAAGTTAAATATCGCTGCTATGAAGTGGCGGCAGCACGGTGGCTCTGTGGTTAAGGCATTGGACTTCAAACCGAAAGGTCCTCGGTTCGATCCCCGCCAGAGGTTACTGTGTTGTGTCCTTGGGCAAGGAACTCAATACTTTCGCTGCCACTACGGCTGATCTCGTAGTTCCCAGTGCATCGGATTCTGCTGATACGAGTATACTCGTAGTTACTACAGTGTTAATTTATTTCAGCTTAATCTACCCTGTAGTTAAAAGAAACGAGGGAATATATCGCTGGTGCCCGGACAGAGATATATATAGTGGAAAATGTGTAGAGTTGTATCCCTAGGACCGACAAGCGGTCTGTCGAATCTACAATTTGGAAGACTACATTTGGTATTATTTTCAAAGTCACCAGTGATAAAAGTGAATCGAAATCTGTGCTTTATTTGTAACTACTAAATATCAACAACTAAACGATAATCGTCAGTACTTAATGAATGAATGGATTTGTACACAAGTGTACAAACGTGGATCAAATCGGGGAGGGGGTGGGGGCATTCTTCCAACACCATACTGAATACAAAAAAAAATTGTTTACCCAAAAATATGTGTGTTGCACACCTCTATAATTTATACCTAGTAAAAAAAGCACAACGTGTTTTACTATGCTTAAATAGTTGTGGTTATAGGTTGGGAACAGGTGTAGCCTAAGTGGGGCCAAGGCTGTAGTATAGTAAAGTTTGAAGCAGCCATCCAAACAAACTGGCTTGTCTGGGCAGACATTGGAGATGTAGTGTGATTCACGCCTACGCTTTGCTAGGGTGCACACCCAACACGGCTTTGTGGGGTTTTGCTTTCTTGTCAGTGGGGTTCGACTTGTTATGAATGGAAATGTTTTTACAGGTGGCATTGGTGGTGGGGTGGAGTTAGGGGCATCATCAAGTTTGTCAAACAACTCACCAAGAAAGCAAACAGTGAACTTCAGCATGCACAAATGCTTCTCACCGTCATACTGATTGCAAGGTAAATAAACATTCAGTACAACTACGTCAGAAAGGGCCTGCAGTATGAACGGAACACACTGAGGAGATGTTGAAATATTATACGAGGTAACTCGTAGTTGGCATGTAGATAAAAGTTTCTTCCCAGGAGCCAACTACGAGTTATCTCGTAGACTATTTTTCTCTAGTTATAGGGCTGAAACAACGTATATTAGCGTATTTACGCACGTAAAATATAGAATTTTACCTAATAGAAGAAAAAACGACACGTGGTATATGTGAAAAAATACACTTGGGTTTCCGGCAGTCAGTGTGTTAATCCTGATTGCCCATGTGGACGGGGTGGGGCAAGGCAGCGCTGTACACCAAGGCATACTGCACGTCAGTGATGCACTTGTGCTCAGCCAATGACAATCTTGCTTGTGTGGAATTAGTACGTTAGGGAGTCTGGCAGTTATTCGCCGCTGCTTGGCGGTTATCTTCTGGTACTGCGGCTTCCTTCACTTGTAAAACTGTTCGACACGAGTTGACACTGTCAAATGTGTCGTTAGATCCCAATAAATAAATAAATACTATGAAGTGCGAAACAACACGCGATAATCGCACACTTGTCAATGCCTGCATAGAAAAGTGCATCTTAAGAATAAAATAATTGGTAGCATAACCTAAGTTGTTTATTATGTTCGTTTTTAGGAAGGGACAATGCAATATATTTGCTCCCATTCATGTGAATTACTGGGGCTGTCACAAATTTGAATGTCTTATTTTGCGGGCCGGCGTAGCCCAAACAATGAGTGTTTTACGTTACATTACTTCAGTCTCACATCTTTTAGAAAACTTATCTCGTGAGGTTGACGGCAAAGCTCTCAGGCCATCAATCTAATTCTGTAAGGAATTCGACGGTGTTATGAACTGTTTGTTTACCCACTTTTTTGTGGTGTTTGCGCGTTGACTTCCGTTGATGTAATGTGATCTTAATTCACTCACAAAAAATATACAGATATTATTCTGTTTGCCAGTTACAGATATTCCAATCGATACGTATTTAATTCACCTTGCAACCAACAAGATATTTACAAAACAACTGGAAATCAAACAACTACGGCTGTGGTGTTTTTTCATTCCTTGTTGTATTTACCTCACAATTTGGTCGAATCAAGTCTCGATTGACAAACATTTCTTGCGTTGATCAACTGAAAATGAATGAGTTTAATATTTTTATATTTTTTTTTAGCTTTAATCGCCTGGAATATTTATTTTATTTATTTATTGGTGTTTACGTTAACATAGGTATGCACAATGGCTAATCGTGACCGTGACAGTTTTACGGATGGAGGAAGCCGGAGTACCCGGAGAGAACCACCGAGCAACGACGAACAGCTGTCAGCTCTCCAACATCGTAACTCTGAACTCTGCACCGCGGCACAGGCAGGGTTAGATTGGTTGAAGACATGCGCACCATCTACGGGTTAAGTGCCTTGCCCAAGGACACAACGCGGGAGCGCGAATCAGTCGCTGAAATGGGTCACCTGGAATAGATCAGTTGATCAGAAAAGCGAACCGTAAGTTCTTTTTCCCGACAAACTGAAATATTTCACACGGAGGAATCTAAACATATGAGATGCATTATTTAAGGTCTAGACTAATTCCAGGCCATAACAGCGTCGAATTCCTAACATGAGTATGTTGGTGGCTCGTGATCTTGGTTAAATCCATTTGGAAAACATTGAACATATGGTTATTGATTTTATTTTTATTCGGTTTTCTTTCCCCCAACCAAATCGTATTCCCACTCCCACTTGCCCAAAATGGTATTCCTCTCCGAGCATCGTAATCCACCCTCAGTGATGACGGACTATTTTTTATTGTTTACAAATCGGTTGAGTTGAATCAGTTATAAAGGATTGTTTTGTGAAAACAAATAAGCTGAAAATAAAATAAAATACAAATGTTCCCTGCTCAGAAACGAGTACGATTTTATCCCCTCGTGGGTTGCGCGGATTATCTCACTCGGCTAACGCCTGGTGAAATAATCCTCCGTGCGCCACACTCGAGGATAAAAATCGTACTCGAATCCGAGCAGTGAACTATTCGTACCCTGAGTTCCAATGTGTTCTATGTGCCTACCGGCACATAGAACACATTGGAACTCAGGGGACGTATTGTCTATTTATAAACTGCAAACCTTTTTCTATATGACGTTAATTGCCAACTCAGTAATTGTTTTTAAAATATTTGCTAGATTAAAAATATTTCCCTGAAATAAAAGTTACAGTCCGTTTTACAAAACTGAAAAAAATGTGTGTTGCTTACTCTTCTTCAAGTACGATTTTTGAACGACCTGTATTTATGTAGTCTCATGCAAATATTACCTGGACTACCAAACCCATGTAACGAAACATGTGTTGTCCTATATTCCAGCTGATTGACAGAGATCGCGGTATCGAGTTGTATTTGCATATATTGTGGTACCATATTTATACCGACTGCTGAAAATTACATTATGCTTCTCTTCTACTTACCTTTTCTATGTGTTTCTGTTCTTTCACAAAAGCACTCCCCATGCTGTGGGCCGACGCAGTTCGAAGCCTTAATAGGAAAATTTGGCGAAGCATATAACCCTACAACACAAACAGTTACCATTGTTGATGTAAGTAGATTATTTAATTTTATCACAAAATACGTTACCTTATTTCACTTTACGATGGTACTGTTTCCAACAGAAGTTCAAGATTTGTTGAATTAATTATTCCCGTCCTTATTTCTCGGATAATCTTCCCTGCGTTGGAATAAAAACATATTGCAAGGGAGTATAACCTACATTTCTGAAGGAAATAAGCAAATATTTCTACCAACAATCGGAAAACATTCGAAATGTTTAAATTATCAGTTCCACCGTTTCCACAGCTCTACCTGTCGCTTTGATTTTGTTTGTTAAACTTTGCCCGAGGTTAGTAAGTCAGCACCAACAGCCCAACATTGCACAGAACGAACAGTTGGGTGTTATTTTTGAGATATGATTAAAATGTACACAGCAATCCAACTCAGTGCACGACCAAAACTCCATGATGTAATTTGTGTTAGTTGTGCGACTTGAAACCATCGATCCATCTATACCGCAAAATGGGTTCTGCAACGTTTATAATCGCCTTAGCATCATAGATATTATTGCCACTGTTACTGCGTAAATACGGATAAGGTTTGCGCGGGTATCGATGTAAAGGTTAGTTTCTCTCCATTTTATATGGGACAGTGTAGTTAATACTATTCTTATTATTCGGAGACGATTGAATCCGATAAATGGTGTTTGAAGACTACACTGCACTCTGTCGGAAACCGGGCTTTGTCGCTGTTGGAGGAGATAGATTCACGCCACGTATTCAGCCAAAACTCAAGGAGTGTCACCTGAATCGAAGCGTGAACGTATGTCTCGCCGTCACGAACCCGCCCGTCAGGGGGTCAGTGACTTTTCCTCGAAAAGCATCAATCAACAGTGGTTCACTGAAAACAACAATTTTAATGCATATACTTATAAATAAAATTGGTAATTGGTGACTAACATGGAATCCAATGAATATGAAAAACAAAACGTCAATCACCCCCTACCCATACAGTTTTTGAGTCGCTTGAGGGCCCGCATACTCTCCTGTCGCTGATTGTTTTCCTTCTCGTTGGTGTTTGTTATTTGGTCGCCTCTTCACTTCACACTTTCACGGCCGTCGCACTGCCATTAACGTATGGTCACTTTCTCCGGACGCCATTGCTCTAACAAGTGACGGAATGTCACTCTACTCCTGCCGCCACACGGCCACTAACGTATTGTCACTTCACTATATCGCATTCCCTCCAACAGGTGACGGAATGTCACTCTACCATTGCCGTCGCACTGCCACTAGCTTATTGTCACTTTACTTGACGCTTTTCACTCAAGCAGTCGCCATCAATGGGGGTTAAACGCTCCCCTACGTTTATCTTAGAATGATGTTCATACACGCAAAGCCAACTCAGCCTACGTATGGCTTGCCTTCTACAACAGGTAATGTCGTTTACCTAAATGCAATTAGCTCCCTGAGCTCGCACTCTCTCTTTCTTATCCTACACTCAAATATGGCCACCGACGTGCCAGCGACTGCTCCTATTCTAAATAGGAGCTCTGTGGCTCCCCTAACATCACAACGTACCTAGATTTTCGCACCGATGCGGCGCCTCATCTAACCTATAGCATGGGATATCCCCATTTCCTCGCCGATACCCACAGTCTTACACACCTTCAGACTGGAATGAATTTTTCGACAAATTCCCCGATTTTTATTTCGATAGCCAGAACATTCATTATCATTTTAATTGCTTCTCTTGAACTCGGCCGCTTAGATCTATCTTAATTTAATATTCGCTTCAAAGGTTCTTTGAAAGACTCGCATTTCGTATTATTCTGACATTCGGTGACAGGCTAGATGCGTAATATGGGCGTGAACATGTGAGATGTACTGTTTTTACAACAATCACCTATTAACTGGCCATAATTACATAGATAGTGACTTGCAGGAGAACACTGTCTCTCTTACTCCTTTAATCAGTTATCAGATAGCCCACGTGGCGTTCAATCAATGCGCCATAATGGACATTAAATTCCATGCTTAATTAGCAGCGCTTGGATTATTGCTGGTCTGGTTAAGTGACAAATCGGTTTTCGGGGATAGCAAGATACCCGTCTTTTCGTTTTATGTTTTGCCCAGTGAGAAAGATTACAGAAAATATATACACTTTTAAACAAGAAAATCGCAACTTTATGCTATCACCTTGATACACTCGATTAAAGTTCGAATCACTACTACTTCGTTCGGTGCACCAGGTTACTAACAGCGGACATGTTCAAGCCCATTCGTATCTATGTATGAATGTATGGATAAAGTCAGACAACTCACTTTCACACCGTGTATTCTGAAGAAGATTCAGAGATTTAGGCTGTACACATTACGCCCCAAACTATATTATTGACCTGCAGAACGTAATGCGTTCGAACTGCGAATAAGTTTAAATTCTCGATTTTTGGAAAAACTCACCACAGGACCAATGAGTTTCGTAGACATCGATAGCAAACGTTCCCTCTCTCTTCTGGCTGAGTATTATTATTTTTTTAGGTGAGTCAGGCTCTGAACTAAAATATAATGCATCAACGTCTTGGCTTGCAAAACTTTCATATCAGCACACTTTCCATTTTGCAGGTCAACTCACAAGAACAATTCACCATGGCAACAGAAATACCCCACCCCGCCCCCCCCCCCCAAAAAAAAAAACAAAATCAATGAGGAATCGCGCTAATTAAAAGTTACAGCGAATAATTTGTGAAATGCGACGTCAAACTCATTGTTATGTGCGTTCTGCTGAAAATTATGAATGGGGTGACGTCATGAATGTAAAGGTATTGTGCACTATGAAAATATAGTTCCCTAGTTGAAGGCGTAAACCACCCATCTATACAATGGGAGAGCTGATCTCTTAAATTTAAGTTTCGTCGAAATATCATTGCCTAATGGGAAAAGAACACTTGGTATGCAATTGATTATTTCTTTTACCCAATACAAAAAAAAAAAATACCCATTGCCTAATGGGATAATGGGAAAAAGAACACTTTTCTCACCCAATATAATTTGCTTAAAGCTGAAAGCATTTTCTCATGGGACGTTGTGTTGGTCCCGATTATGGATTCTGCTAATTGAATGGCAGAATGGTAGGTGCGGTGTGGCCATCGTGTTTGTATCCCGATGAAATTCGCTTTTCTTGGACGTATAACTACGAGCCGCGGGCGCTTTTCGTCTCGAAAATGTGTTTCGTCGCTCTCAATGAGCACAAGAAACATTTGCATGTATATTTATATTTGCTTATAAACAAATGATATCCATTCATTAGGATATTTGTTTCACTTTATTGGGTAGTGTCTATACCTATCCCACAAAAAATTCTAACAACACAATTATTGACAAACAAACCGTGATTATGGAACTGAACTCACATCCCACCTATACACAGAACTTCATGATGTGTGAATGTGTTCGTGAATACGGCACGAGTGCCATCGCGAAAGGATAGAACGAGAGGCGCAATGAACACATTCACACATCGTTGCGTTCTGTGTCATTGAATCCTCTAAAGTATAAATTCAAACATCACACATAGAAAAGCTTTAGAACTCTTTGTTATCTTTTCAATTCACATTCGTTTTATCAGCTGTCACCGCAACTTCCGAATTGATCTGGGTCACAACACAACTGTTCGGACTGGCCGATTGCGAAAATATGCGGAGTTTATTTCCTTTGATGGATCCATGACGTCAGGTGGAAAAGTAGTTTATGGATGGAAATCCGTATGGTGCACGTGTTCCGTACAGATTTATAAATTATCGAACTGAAAAAAAGTAGTAGGAGTGTAATAAATTAATTAATTGAACGTATTTTCGAAAATCATCTGTATTATTAACATTTACCGACAGCAGGCGATAACCGAAAAATTAAAATTTTGATTTCCACGAATAGCAGATTAGTTATGAACTATATCCATGTTAATTATCATGTTGCCCGCTCCACTGCAGCTGATGGACAAAACATTTATTTCGTTAGAACACAGTTATTCTTGGTAAATCGTGCAGTTTTTCTCGGTGCGTTTATTACGTACTTTGCTACGAGCTCACAACCCAATGGTTGATTATGGAGAAATGCAGTCCTGTCCATCTTAGTACATGCTCACAACCTCGCATTTGTGTTTGCTGGAATCACTGGCATATATATCGCATATATGGTTATATAGTTGCACATGTGTACGCCAATGCACTAATGTTCTGGTGGTTGGGGTGAGGATGTCTTGATCGGTGTGACATACAATTACCACTGATTTGTTTGCTGCTTGTAGATTAGTTTGATACTCTGCAGTTGATTCATTGATTGTGTTGTTATGTTAGCTGCGGGCGATGTATGTGCGGCTGGTATTTTTGCCAAAAATTGGTGGATGTGCTTCATGTATGATGCATGCTGTGTGTGCTGATGGGTGTTAAGGGAGCGCGATGCCTTATGTAAAGATGTGTGTAAAAGGGCCATTATCTTGGAGGAAGTGTGAGAGAGTGTGTTTGATGAGCGAGCGTTATGGCTTAACATCTGATTGCAGCCACAGCACGTATGGTTGACACTCTGTTTCGTGTTGCTTGTTTCAGGACAACATCCAGACATATTTTGATTACGATAACAAACGACTAGCAGTGGTTCATCATATGATCAACCTAGATGGGAGTACTCAAGAGTTCAAAGCTGTACTGGACTACTTACGAGTAAGAATTCGTAACATAAAATATTAGGTTTTATAATTACATGAAGAAAACTAAAATAAATTAGACACGTTTGACATATTGATGTTTTCCCCCAATCAAATAAAGGGTTGAAAATGTACTGATTAATTTGACACAATTCCAAGCATGGAGATAAACGCGAACAATCGCTTAGATTAAGTTGGGGACACGTCAGTTATAAAATATCTGAACGAACTGAAGGTTGCGTGGGGAAAAAAACTCGACAAAAAATTAAATTCTTAATACCTCATGTTTGCCAGTCAGACTTGACAACCTATCGGGACCAAGTCGACTCGAGGGTTGCGCATTGCATCTACAGTACGTGGATAGTGTATAAACACTAAATCACCCACAGAGCGGAGATTCCACCCAAACAATAATAGCAAATTTGTTGGAGTGCATAACAACCACAAGCAAAGTTCTAACCGATGGACCTCCGGGTTAAACCCGGAGGTCCATTGGCTGAAACATTGCTTGTGTTTTTGTCCGTATGTATAGAATTTGAAAGCGATACGTTGGGTGATAACTCCACTCCACGGGTGATTTAGTTACAATCCACTCTCCACATACTGTACATATGAATATAGTGGCATGTCGTTTTCATCCCAACAAAATTTTCGTCAAGGCGAGATCACGCGTTAGTTGTTGTTATTTGCTTTGGCGGAAATTATGTTGAGAAGTAAACAGCATACATAACGTAGTATAAACAGAAAAGGCGGAAAAAACACCGCAATAATTTTTTCTAACCGTTACCACCATGTTAAATTTATCGCACGTCGCCTCACGAAGAGTGAAATGAAAGTAACAATTATTTATTACATTTTTAAATGAGTTTACCCCATAAGACACCAAAAATTAACAAACATGCATTGTCTCATGTTAATAAAGCATCCAAAACTCCAAATGGTATGTTATTATGCTATTAAAATGAAAAAGGCGCCGTTTCATTTTCCATTTCGTTTCGGCGATAAAATTGACAGCGAAAGTTCCGCCCACCGATGCTCGTATAAACAAAAAAAAATTCGCACGTATGTACGTCTGGTGCTCAGTAAAATCGAGAAAAATCATAGGGTCTCTTAATAATCTGACGATCATGGTATAAATAAAATATACCCAAAGTAGCTTGGTATACCAAAAGTTCACCACTCGTGGTGAAGTGGTGCTAAAGGAGTGCCAAAGGCTCGCGGTTAACACCACTTCACCACTAGTGGTGAACATTTGGTACACCAAGCTACTATGGGTATATTCTATATTTAAACAATATATTCGATTCGGCTCAGAAACAAATAAACACTTCCCCACAGCTAGGATTTGATCGGCAAACATGCAGTGATGTGGCTAGGGGTTGCTGACTGATGTGTCAACCTCTGAAGCCCCAACAAACAGTACAACCACCTGGGCTGGAGATGTTCGGCTGCTCACTACCCATTTTCGTTTCCAACAAGCGGGCAAATTAATTTGTACCGCCTTTGGGCGTAATATTTCAATTGGAAGTTGGACTCGATAAATCGGTTGATAACGAATGTCGAATGAGGAACTGGGTATAAGTAGCGGTTGTCACGTCCGTTAATTTACATCCACGCATAAGTTTGCATCATAACATCCCTCAAAGACGTTTCAACATGTCACGTGAATGGCACATGAAGATAATCTCAAATTATTGACCATTATAGACTGAGAATTCCGACTCTTCGGCGCAATTTGCTTCAAATGTTAGATCAGATATGTCGGTTTACCCCTTTAGTCGCAGAGGGTCGTTAAAAATAAATTAATAAATTTTGGGGCCTTAATGTGAAACGAGTTGGTGCATTATAATAGCTGTAGATTTTTTTAAATCGACTGAGACCTGAAACCGAATAGAAGGGATCACAACCAGAAATGTCGTCCAAGTGGAACAGTGAATTTTAAGAGGAACCCACGTATTACTACGAAGAGTGGATCTCTGTAACATATTAATTAGTGTAAAATCTGACAAAGCAACGCCCACAAATCATTACTTTATATTCCTGAGATATTCGATGAAACTTACCGTTTTATGTACAACACTCTCCATTTTGATCTAAAATCAGCTGCGATTGTAAACAAAAATAAGCTGAGAAATTGCACAGAAAACTGCTAAGAAGTGATTTCCTAGGAGCAGTTGAGCACCAGCAGCATGGTATAACTTATGGACCTGGGACAAACACCACTTTATTTATATAATGGTGATTAACGACACTTTAGACAGCCAGGGTCACATCGTGTCGGATGGGACAAACACCAAATGAGTGTAAACTCTGTTTCTCCAGTTCGCATTTAGGGGACGCCCAACCTGACTTTGGTCAAATTTCAGGCAATTTGCCCCAAAGTCCAGAGAGGGTCAGAAAGGAATAACCCCAATAAATTATATATCAGTGTTTTTGGAATGAAACATAGATTTTGTGGAAACTGATATTTGCTATGGAACCGTTACCATGTGGCAGAAAGCACTGCCTGAAAGAATTCTGCTATGGCATAAGTAAAAGAGCCGATTTTATACAATAAAATACCTTAAATTTACTTATAGTTCAATTCTGCAGTACTTCCAGTACACACTCGGTCGTCATATGGCTTTATAGTGTTATTGTTGCATAAATAGTATCTCGGTCAAATAGAGTTTTGACGCTTTTAATCAGGCATCTACCTCATTTTTGTGTAATATTCAGCAAATCATGAAAGAAAACGTAAGAGATTAATCAGTTTATTCTGGTGTATTCTCCAAATGCCGTGTTCGAAGTTTAATTTGACTAACACTTTGTCCCATGAGATATTAAACGTGTGATCGTGTGTCGTTTTGACCAAATCATCTGCGATAAATTGCATGTCAATTCAACACTACTCAACCCATTTCATTCGTACCAAAAGTTTTGAAGATATATATTTGGTGTTTTTCTTATTCTGTGAAATGACTAATGCAGAAGTCTGTGAATAGTACACGTGGCGTGTGCTATGATGCGAAACCCTATTCCGCCCCTCCCCCGCCCCCACCCCCCTCCCCCCCACTTTACGCACATGCCTTCAGACTACTAAATCAGCCACTTTAAGTAATCAATTTATCTGCGGTGAATTCTAGCTTACTGGCCACAGATTGCAAGCCATGATGACTGTCAACATTTAAAATGGCTGCCAAAATGGCGATCCGAAGTGCCGATTTTTGACTTTTGTGATTTTCTGTTGTGGGAAGCCTATGTAATCGCTATTAGGTACTTATTTAACTGACCTCACATTCAAAATGGTGAGAAAAAATTATATTTGTGCAGGCATGAAGGATCCAGATGTCTGTTTGTTATGGCGTCCAAAATGAACACTGGTTTCGGATTTTAATGTGATGTGGTCAAATCAGTATAGTTCATATTAAAGCTTCACCAAATCACGTGGGATGAGTTCGTACTTTTTCACTAAAAATGCGTCGAGGAGTTCTAAACTTTTATTAGTATATATGGAGGTTTTCAGGCAAGTTATATATATACTGTACACTGCAGTATGCTATGTTATGCATTGATGTGTAAGCACACGGCTTCAGGTATATAGTTTGGGTATGTTATGGAAGAATGATGGATTAGTGAATGTTTCCTCGAAACTTTCCCCCCTGGACTGATATGGTAGTATGGCCAGTATAGACCCATCGTGGTCTGCTGTTAGCACTGGATACAACTTACCTACGGAATGCTTTATTCCATCGTGTAGCTACACCCGAAAAACAGTCTGACAGGAGGTGGCACTGGCTGTCGAAAGTGTCGTTAAACCCAAATAAATAATTAAATAAATAAAAAAATAAATAAATAAATAAATCAATAAATAATATTGGTCTACTGGTCTTGTGATGTTGTGGGGTATGTTTTTGTCTCGTACGTTAGTTTCGGATACACACTCTACTCCGTTGTTATACTGTCAGCCATTTGTACTGCTAATCCTCCTAATGCTTTGTACCGTTCTACGTGTAGAGCGGAGTGCTAGATTTTCTGGTTATGTGGTGTATGCTTAGTTTCCAGTATCGCTGTAGAGTATGGGTTGTCTTTTGAATATTTTTATTTGGCGGAGGGTAGAGGTCGAGAAAGGACCAGCGGTAACTACCAAGCTTGTAGTGATGCTACAAGTTTGTAGTAATGGTGGAGGACTCTGTCATATGATATATTGTGGTATCCAGTAATGGCGCTAGTTTAGGGTATTGGGTGAAGACAGTGAAAACTAATCATAAAACGGATGGCGTGGTGATTTTGGACAGGTAACCAGTAGTGACATTGGAAGTATGAAGGTCATAGGTAGTCTAGAATCAGGAAACCAACTTTTTTTAAGATACAGATGTATCCTAAAAAGGGAATCTATGAGAATGACTCCATAAGTGGGATTCCGTTTTAGTGATATTTCGCATGTGAGACTCCTAACCAATTCCGTGAATCTGGTAGTAGTGCCTGTATGGTTTAGATGTGCTTATCTGGTAGATAACAATGTAAGCACAGCACATGCAACCACCTGAACATATGTTAAAAAGCAGGTAATGGGTTCGTGTGAACAGGCACATTGCGTCACAAAACATATAGCACATAGGTACATACGGCGAATGGGAGATTCTATAGATATGTATGGACAAGAGAAGAGTTCCACAGAATGTGGGACTGGTATTTGTTGGGGTGTTCTCGCTTGCTAATGCACAATGCTTAACAATGTGTATACATCACATGGGCACATGCTGGATATATGCTGGCGTGTAAGTACAGAATGTGCGCACGAACATATGCAGCACATGCCCTCATAGGATGACAAAAGGGTTCTACAAACATATAGAAACTACAAAAGAGGTTCCGTAAGGGGGGTTCTTATCCGATTCAGTGGAATGGGATTCTGCAAACGGTATTTTTTAGGCTCCTATATAGCGGATAGCTTCTACGCCCTGATTTCTACCACTATCAATTCTGAGATTGGGCTTGGGTCCCGGTAAAATCACTACGTTACTTGGCTTCCGCTACTATTAGCAGTCGAATACATAAAGCTTGCTCTAGCGACTCTTAGATTTATCTCGGAAAGGGTTGACGATGTCGAGTTATAAGAGAGGGGTGCTGAAAGGTGGGTGCCAAGAAAAGTGAGTGTTGATTTCATCAAATGAGTTTGGAGCAACGATAGCGTTTGTACCTAAGAACAACTGCTTGTATGGCTCCTCGACTCTTCTCTATATTGGAGGACACTTACGACGCGGCGATATAATATTGGAGGATATATTTCGGAGGAAAGTTATCAGATATGATGACTATTGCTCATAGTTCATTTTGGGCATCTGGCTTTTAGCGCACCCATGGCCCAAGGCCACTATTGATGACCTGTCCCTAGTCACAGCCATCTGTTCGCTGATCAGTTTCCAGCGTCTTCACCCAATACTCTAGGTAGGTATCCATCACCACCGGCTCTCACCACCTCTCCTGGGATAGAGACCTCTCCTGGGATAGAGCACTGCTACAGGGTAGGTAGTATAACGGGATCTTATCTCGATTACTGACCAATTTTTAGAATGTCCATAAGACCATCCATACTCCATTACTGTAGTTGAAACCAAGTATACACCACACAACTACATGACCTTGCATTCCGAACTACCCGCACTATAGTCCAAAGCATTAGATCAATTAGTCGCGCAGATACCTAACAGTAGACGAACGAGGTACAAACGTTCAGTTCTATACGGGACAACAAAACATGCCCCACAACTATGCAAGCCAGAAGACCACCAATGTACATAGCGAACGACCTATACTACTGTACCAGACAACCGAGCATACCCTGCAACAGTGTACATAGTATTATGCACTGCACATACCAACCGTCGAACAGTATAATTCCTTAGATATATTAATAGTACTAATGGCAAACAGCAGGCCAGCATGAGTATAAACCGCCAATACTACACTACCATGTCAGACCAGTACGAGAAGCCTACGCATGCTGAACAATGTAATGTCGGATTGTTCTGTAGACCAGCGGCGGATCAAATCCTACACAGACACACTAGACAACCGGACATAATATCTCCAGGCCCAGAAGTTCGAACTCCTGAAAGCAACCACACGATGGAATTATTTATTTATTTATTGGTGTTTAAGGTCACATATTTATACACAATGTCTAACCATGACCGTGACAGTTTTACGGGTGGAGGAAGCCGGAGTACCCGGAGAGAACAACCGAGCAACGGCGAGCAACTGTCAGCTCCCCAGCATACTAACTCCACGCAAGCGCAGGGTTATCATTGGTTGAAGACAAGTGCACCATCGACGTGCAGTACGCCTTAGTACACAACGCCACCGTGGCCCCACGCGGGCAATGGAGATGAAGTGTCTTGCCCAAGGACACAACGCGGTTGCGGCAGGTGGGATTCGAACCGAGGACCTATCGGCTTGCAGCCTGCACCTCTACCTACTGAGCCACCGCGCTCCCACATGATGGAATAAAGCATTCGGGAGGCTATTAGCATCAAGGGATAACAGTAGAACAGCAGGGGTATAAACCGCCCATACTACACAACCACACCAGTCCAGTACGAGAAACCTGACACATGCTGACCCGAACAACGTAATCGGGGACTCTTCAGTGGACTTGAACAATGCCTCTATGTCGTCGCGTTCCCACAGCGTCATTAGCGATGTCAACCGTTTCGCAGAGAAAGGTTTCAAGAAAACTCTCACCTATCGATCATTTATCCATCACATTCTATATACCCAAAGCCATATATATACATATCAGTGCATTTCAAGGCATAGTATTCTGTAGTATACAATACGTGTACAACTTGCCGATCCCGTTTGCATAGAGCAAAAACACACGTCTTATATCTGCGTTCCAAAAGTTTGGCAAGGCTCCACCAAATGTCCGGGTAATGAGGCCTAAATAATTCATGTCATACTACCAACGGCTAGAAATTAGCATTTCAAGTCGCCATTTTAATGATCAATTGAGAAGTAAGCTTTAACTCTAAACATACTGATTTCGAAAAACTGTGTATTGATACATCACACCCCTAAAATTCGAAATGATTTGATAGCAATGCTTCCAACGGGGACATGCAAAATAAAATCGGAGCCTCATTTGTAGGCCATGTTGGATATAGAAACTGACATCTGGGTGCACAAATACCTAACAAAATATATTTTTTGTCATCATATTGAATGTGATGTCACTCAAATTCGTGCATATTAGTGGGGGTTCAAACAATGAAAATCACAAAAACTAACAACATCTAGATTAAACATATTTTTATTTGCCATTAATAAATGCAAATCAGGATTAGAGAACAAGTGCTAGTCACTTAGAAAACTCTCCGCTCCTGTACATAGAATAACAGAAATACAATGGCAGAACAAAATTATGAAAAACAAATTAGGATAGATAAAAAGAAAGACTTAATTAGATAGTGAAAAAGTTACCAATAAAAAGGAAAAACATAAGGAAAACAGAAAGAAAGAAAAAACCTGCTCCATACTACACTATATACATATAGTGATGATGCCCTCCCTTCACACACCCTGCTTCCGGTGTCTCTGGCTGATGCAGTGCCGCAAGAAACAGTATCAACTACATGTATAAAACCAGTCGGTACGTCATGTATGTTGTGCCACCTGACCCGTATTGAACGTTATTACTGTCATATCCTACATGGTTGCATCTATGCGCCGTGGTCTGGGTTAAACCGGAGTGAGTCCCGAGTAAATTTCTGAACAGACAGGAAAATACATGCATTACTGTTGAATGACAATGATGGGCTCCCATAAAGTAACAAATCTATTGTAGCCCTGTCACTTGTTACTCGTCTCAATTCGTCAAATAGGGTTTGACGAATGTCGTCATAGTTGGTGCAGTGCAGAAAGTAATGTTCTGCATCCTCAACGCCTCTGCCACAAGAACAGATTGGGGAAGTACCAATGTAATTATTATATTTATCACCATTAAGGTCACTACAACCAGTCCGTAGCCTCGCGTGGATGATGTTATATTTACGAGTTCCTGTCGCAAAATGAGAAGGTGGTTTGAAATTGGCTGGTGAGATCAATCTTTTGAATTCGATTAGTGAAGTGCTATTGCGAATGGCATCGGGCAGATTATTCCAAATTTCAGTACAGGAAGGGAAAAAAGATCGCTTGAATAGTTCCGTTCGACAATGATAAGGGGCAAAATTTGATGCATCGCGTAGACTATAATGAGATCTGTCGGAGACACGTTGTGGTAGTAGGTGATGTAGAAAATTCGAGGCTGTTCGATTAACAATTTTATAAAAAGTACACATTTTCTGAACATGACGCCTACTTTCCAAACTGTTCCAACCTACTTCCAGCAGAAGTCGTTCTTTTGAAACAGACCTTGTAAGTCCTGTGATTATTCGGGCAGCGTCACAGTGAACATCGTCCACTCGTTTGAGTTGGTACTCGGGAGCGCAGCTCCATACTGAATTTCCATATTCTAAAATTGGTAAGATAAAAGCAAGATACAGTTTTTCAAGGATTTTCCTATTAAAAACATATTTCAATTTTCTTAACTGGGATAGCCTCGCGTAAGCTTTTTTACAAATACTGTCAATATGTTCTGACCACGACAGGTTTGCTTGCAATGTTAGGCCTAAATGGCTGTGGTGTTTACAGAATTCAATTTCTTCATTATTAAATGTAATTTCTAGTGACGAAATTGTCTTGCTTAGAGTGAACAGGACAGCTTTAGTCTTTTTCGCGTTGAATGAGACTAACCAAGTTTCGGCCCAATCATTTATCTTTTTTAACTCAGAGTTCATTTTCAACTCAATATTACTAGGATTACTGGATGATTCAGTCAAGCACGTGTCATCCGCAAAAAGGCGAGTGATTGAGTCTATTTCGTCAACAATGTCATTTATGTATACTAAGAAGAGGAAAGGCCCAAGAACTGATCCCTGTGGTACTCCTGCTGTGACTTCTTCATAATTGGAATAAGAGCTGTTAATTTTAACTCTTTGTTTTCTAGATGATATGTAGCTATGAAACCATTTAAGTAAACTTCCCGAAACTCCATATACCCTTAGTTTAAAAATAAGCCCTTGATGCCACACTCTGTCAAACGCCTTCGATATATCGCAGAAGACGCCGCACGTATGCATACTTCTGTCTACAGCTTCGCAAAGGCGGTGGTAGACTTCCAACAGCTGGAATACAGTACTGTTATTTGGAAGAAAGCCAGATTGTAAATGGTAAAATAGATTGTTCTCATTAAAATGATTGTAAACGTCTTTGAACACCACTCGCTCCATGATTTTTCCTATGCAACATAGTAAAGAGATAGGTCGATAATTATGAGGGTCTTGGCGGTCTCCCTTTTTATACAGTGGAATTACATCAGCGTGTTTCCACTCTGATGGAAAAACAGCCAAGTCCAATGATTTTCTAAATAACAGAAATAGGGGTCTGCTAACGCTAGATTTCGTTTCCTTCAGCATTCTATGTCCGATGCCGTCATGGCCACTACTTTTGCTGGTTTTGAGAGTTTTGATTATTTTGACAATGTCTTCCTGCGTAAAAGTGACGTCAGCTATTGATTTAATTGATCTGTGTTTGAAGGGTGGGAATTGTTTGCCCTTAGAGTCCAACAAGCTAGTCTTGATAAATGTTTCATTCAGGAGTTCAGCTTTCCCAATATCGGTTTCTAAGATATCAGAATAGGCACCCACGGTCTTTCTAAGGGCTGGTATACCTGGTTCAGACGCAAAATTGTTCTGAAACATTTTAATAACATGCCAGAATTGACGTTGATCATGATTTTCAGATATCAGATCATCAATTTTTTCGAAGTATTGTTCTTTAGCAAATTTCTTCATGTTATTAACTTTATTCCTAGCTACTTTATATTTTGCCCATGTGTTAGGATTGTTTGTTTTTAGAGCCGACTTACGTAATCGATCGCGTAGGCGGAGAGCACGTCTGATTGTGCTGTCAAACCATGGCTTGTCGGATTTTCTTATTGTAACTATATGGTGTGGAATGCATTTTTCCGCAATCTTCAAGAAAGAAGACATAAACGCTGAAACAGCAACATCCATGTCTTCTTCCTTGCAGATTAAGTTCTCCCAGTCGGTTTCATCAATTAGATTGTTCATTTGTTCAAAATCTGCTTTTTTGTAATTCCAGACTTCGCGACAGGTGAGGGGTTGAGTTGGGTGAGAACAAACTACATGCGCGAATACCGCAAGATGGTCGGAAAGACCCAATTCAAGTGTGCCAGACTGGGCAACCGTAACAACATCGCTAATAATGAATGGGTCTAGCAGTGTTCGAGACGTTCTACCAATTCGTGTAGGCTCAGATACGACATTTGTTAGGTTGAATTGGGTTAATAATTGATTCAATCTACTATGCTCATCAAAAAGGTTGGAATTTATGTCACCAGTTAGTACCACTGCTGGATTTATTTCTAAAGCCTTTTCAATTCTATCTTCTAGTTCTGTCCAGTAGTTTACGCTCGATTCTCGTTCAGATCTGTATGTAACGCAGAGAATAAATTTTTCTTTGTTACCAATTTCGAACCAAAGAATATCGTCATCAAATGACAAGTGTGTTATTTGTTTAAAGATGATGTGATCCGCAAAATATACCGCTACACCACCGCCAAACTGATTACGATTGTGTACAATAGGTACAGAATAGTTTGGAATTAATATATCATTTATATTCACATTGTCATCCAAATGTGTTTCCGTAAAACAGATAATATCAAAGTCGTCCACGTCTTCTGCTATTTTTGACAGTTTGTGGCGGATGCTACGGATATTGTAGTTTAAGATAGCGATTGTGTTTGAATTTTCACTGCCTGATGCTGGTCGAACTGGGCCGGGATTCAGGTGAATATCACCACAGAGTAAGAGTATTATCATAATAACAGTAGTAATTATAGAGGAGCAATGAGGTATTCTGAATGATAAACATCTGAGATGGACTGTACCTGTATACGGCCGAAAGCACACAACATCTGCACACCCGGCTGCCATTTTCGCAGTCGTTTTTAATTTCCATGGTCACAGTAGCATGCACATGTGACTTGCTGGCTAGAATGCTCCACGGGTAAACTGATGATTCAAAATAGCCTAGCCATTGTAGTAGTTTTAAAGAATGTGCGTAAAATCGAAAAAATAAGGACAACGTTTATGCGGTTGGGGATAGTGGGTTAGTTTTCTCTTTAACCGCATACCCTGTGCAATTTCACGAACTTTTACATTGTACTGATTTTAATCATGTCAGATGGCTGCATTTAATTGTTGTGCCTCTTCGAGACCTACTTTACAACACAAATTATTATAAAAAGTATGTCGTTCCAGAAGGAAATCAACCTTTTTAATAAATTTTTAATTGTTTTTACTCTTTTTAAATTCTCGTGAATTCATCTCTATTTCACAGGTTGATTTACACAACATTCTTTAAACAGCTGACCTAATTTTCTCAATACTGTTTTCACATCTTATTTTCATTCCTCATATATCACCGACTCATGTTTATTTTCATCATGGATGATAATAATCAATTTTATAATACATACTTTTCATCGCCACGATATAACCTCATCTGCTGATGTGGCGTAAAGAACCAATAAATAAATAAATAAATTTCACGAACTTCTTCGTCTGTTATTTCTACATAAACACAAACAACAAAGTGAAAAATAAGACTGCAAACACAAAATATGATTAAGAAATTATTTGCACAGGCTACAAGAAATATCACCCAATTCCAGATGCTCATATATATATTGGCTCGGGTGGTTGCAGCATGCCAAGCAAGTTGGTGGTGTCCAATCGGCTACAATAGGTTGTTTTGACATAACAGGTAGCTTATTAAGCGAGTATCCATAAAGAGAAAATTATTTCTCGCTCCACGTCTGTCAGAACGCAGAGAGTAGAAAGTGTAAAAACGACGTACAGTGCAGAAAAATTCAACGTATAGTGGAGAAACGATTTATAGTGTACACAAAATTAACGTATGTTGTAGAACTTCTTTCAACGCAGTTTAGAAAAAAAATCGACGTACAGTGTAGACAATCGTCGTGTGTCAGAACATATAGTGTAGAAACTAACGCATAGTTTATAAAAGACGTATTTGTGTCGCTCGTTATGCATTGTCGTCGGAATTGCATGCCAAAATAGGGGTGGGGGGTATATTTGGATTATTCATGGTCTGACAATTCTAAAAAGGTTGTTTCCAATTTGTCAATGGGTATTCGGCCCAGTAGTATATGTGGAGTTTTTCGGCCCCTATTGGGGCACGCGAAACATCGGGGGTATATGGTTTAAACGAAAGTTTTCTGATTTTGCACGCTTCGAAATAAAAATCGAACCATAAAATCCGAAAATAATCACAAATATCATCAGATGTCCGACAATTCAATCCTAAAAATAAAATAAGAGCAAATAATTCGTCCCCTGAGTAATCATGTGTTCTATGTGCCAGTAGGCACATAGAACACATTGGAACTCAGGGGACGATATGTCAACAAAACACTGTTTACACGTTTCCTTAACGACCCAAGGGATGTTACTCTACCTGTTGTTTTCTGCGATTATAAAAACAAAATAATTATCACGAATTTGGTCCAAGTGATTGTGGAGCTGAGAAATACGCCTATTTATTTCGACTATGCTTGTATTGTGTTTCAAATGGGACACAAACGTTATCTCCGCCAACATATATGGTATATGGAGATTTAATACCGGTATGTCTCATTTAAACACCTCGCCTGTGGCTCGGTGTTTAAAAACCGACATCCAGGTATTAAATCAGCATATACCATACATGTTGGCGGAGATAACTTACAATATCCAAGTTTACAATAACAAAGCAGATACACAACAAAAAAAATATAAATCTATAAATGTATACTGGCAGGGGGAGGCATGGCCTGATTGGCTGTCTTCCTGCCTTTCCCTATAGTAGAAACGGAAAGAAAAGTGAGACAGAATAAGAAAGATAATGGCGAGGTGAAACAGGGCATGTACAACATTGTGCATTCCCCGTGCTGGTTTTTAAGCTGTCACCGTGTCCAGGGTGCTAACGTCCATTATAACCTCTGAGTGTGGTGCACATGATGGCCGGACTTCAAAGACAACCAGGCGCCGCTGAAATGGCCCCAATGAAACACAAAATTACTTTCCAACAGATCAAATTGAGTCGAGAACATTAATACACAAAGGGCAGTCTAATAAAAAACATCTGTTTAATTATGTTCTTGTTGACCATTAAGTAATAACAGACACTGAACTGGATCTCCGAGGCTACACATAAAGATGAAGGTAGGGCTAGACATCACAGGCGGGGCAATAAGGATTTGAGCAAGCAAGAGATGTTATTCTCGTAAGAGGAAATAAGTTTAGCTGTTAACTTGTTTTTTTTTTAATTCTGCCCTATTGGTTAGTTTCCAAAGGTCAATATCTAATTCGTTCCATAATTTAGGAAATGCAGAGACTGGGAAGGTATCGAAGGTATTTACATGTAGTTCTCGTTCTGTTGAACGAAAGTGTCCTGTTTGGAGAGTATTCATAAAGTTTCGCGGTTGAAAAAAGTCATTAAATGATCCTGGGAGATTGCCATCGTTCCAATCAAACAAGAACAGGGAAGCATGCAATTTATAGTACTGAAGTATAATCTTCAGTATATTATCTTGGATAAATAAGGGGTCACTCAGTGTGCGCATTTATTTTTGCTTGTTTATAATTCCTATTGGTCACTTCTGTAATTTACAGACAGCTACAGGCTTTTGATGCTCCCTATAATGGAATTCCAAAAATCAGCTGGCTCTGTATAAGTGTGAAATATAGAGTTTTCATGACTTTGTGTGGGAGAACTTCCTGTACTGTGATGGGGGCGTAGTTGGCGAGAGCATCCTTCGTGCCAATATGCGATATGTGTGCCTAAAAGGACAGATTTTCATGAAGATTTTATACCAAGAAATTTGACATTTTTTTCATTCTCACTATAACCAACTTTATTAATAACTTCATTATTTATTCGCATTTGTTGGTAAATGACATCCTTGTCTTTGTTACATGGGTTAAGTATAATGTATTTTTGTGAGTTTAGTACAAAGTAGTTGGCAGCACACCATTCAAATTTTTTTTTAAAGTTCTTCATTAAAATCCAAGACTAGATGGCTTATATCCGCACCAGATGTGTATACCGAGGTGTCATCTGCAAATGATTGGAGGTTCAGCTTTCTTGACTTATGCATATCGTTTATATATATGAGAAAGTGGACAGGGCAGAGGATGGAGCCTTGATGAACTCTACATTTTAATTCAGCTAGACTGAATTTATTGTCTCCAAGAGAGACATATCGAGTCATAATATAGATATAGCTCTTAAACCAATTGTTTGCATTAACTCTTATCCCATAATATTCTAGTTTTTTAATAAATATTTCAGGACTTACAGTATCAACGGCTTTTGAGAAATCAAGGAGTCGTACTATCCTTAATGTCTTTGTTGTACTCGAGAACAATATATTACAGCAGGTGCATAGTCGAATGTAAAGTACTTGCCATTTCTCGAACCCGTATTGGTGTTGGTAAAGAATATTGAATTTAATTAGGAATTTTACAGGTCGTATGGACATGCTTTTTCAAGAATTTTGGAAAATACGGGAATAATGTCGATCGGCCTGTAGTTTGTAAACTCCTTCTAGTCTCCCGATTTAAACAGAGGAATTACTTTGGCAATTTTCATCACATCGGGAACTTTCCCCTGACTGAAAGAAGTATTCATAATATATGCGAGTGGAGCCGCAACCAGGTTTATTGAGTGTTTAAGGATGGTGGAAGTAAGATTTTCACCGTCTTGACTTAACTTAGGACTCATGGCTTTTACAATCCTTGCAATTTCAAAAGCGGATATTGTTGTAATGAATAGGGTATCGTGGTGTGAATTATTCAGGAACTCAGTAAATAACTTACGCTGTTTGAATATTAGCTCGGAGGGCTGATTTCCTATATTAGCAAAAAAAGTATTCACCTCGTGTGTTCAGATATTGTCTTATCACCAAGATGAAATAGTGAAGCCAAGTTACGTTTCCTTTTGTTTATGTTTAATTCTTTATTTAAGATTTCCCATGTTTTCCGCACGTTATTCTTATTCTCTAGAAGCGTTGTTTCATAGTACACAGTTTTGCTTTGTTTTTTTAATCTTATTGAATATCTTACAGTCATTTTTGTAATTCTCGATATTTAATTCTGTGGGAGATCGTATTTTTTGTAGAAAATTTTGTTCATATTAATGGCAGAGATAAGAAGTCATTTTGTCAACCAAGGCTTTACATGTAGCATAATAAACTTTTTGTTTGGCTTGTGCTTTTGCAGGGGGAATGCTGTTTCGGAGGCATTCATTTAAGCATTGATGAAGATTTCGTAGCTTTCATCGGGACAATTTGATTCCATAACTCGAGACAAATCACATTGGGACAACAGCAGCTTGAAGTATTCAATAGTGGTAGAATTAATTTTCCTTGTCAAAGTCGGTTTTATCCTATCCTTTTTGGTGTTTGATGGTTCAATATAAAATATTCCAAAGTGGTAAGATACATCAGTAAGGATTATTGCCGATGTAAAGGGATTTGCAATATTATTTGAGAAAATGTGATCTCTGGGTGTAGCAGACTGAGGTGTTACTCTAGTGGGTTTGGTAATTACAGGAACAAATCTCTCACTAAACATCTGCTCTATAAACAAACCAGTTTTGGGGTGAGAAGTTGATTTTAATAGGCCAATATTGAGGTCTCCCATGATTAATGATGATTTCTTTCCTTTATTAAGTGCATCAGTTAAGCAGTTGATTTTTGATATGAATAAGTCCGTGTCTGATTTAGGAGCAGCGTTGGGTCTGTAAACTATACCAACTATTCGAGATGAATTCTTATACTTCAGTTCGGCAAACAGAGAATCAGTGACATGAGGTATGAAAATGGAAAGGTCATGCCGAATACTGAATGATGCATCAGCTTTAATGAAGAACCCAACACCCCCGCGTCCATCGTCGTCACTGGGTCTTGTATTTTTTGTAACGGATGATACCCTTCTAGACAATAAGATATATTGTCAGGGATTTAAAAACCTCTGTAAGTCTGATGACGTCGTATGTGTTCTGAGCGCTATTCATTTCAACAAGTAGATGATCTAGGGAGTACCAGTGGGCTTGTAGGCTTTGGCAGTTGATATGAAATGCCGAGAATGATCTACTTGTATCCTTAAGCCCTGGACGCACCTCACCAACAATAAAATATTTATCGTGTTGTATACCGGTAGAGAGTTATTCACTCCAGTCAATGTACCGTTTATATCATTTAGTATATGACTAAGTTCATTTTCAGTATTAGTCTGGGTCTCGTCCAATCTTATACTACACGCAATGACTAACAGCCCGACCATCAGTAGCATCAATTCATATGCGTGTGGCTGCAACTGTTGATCTTGTAGGTTTATCAATTACATTGTTGTTGATGAATTTTCCTGAGAAATTAGGTTTATCAATTACATTGTTGTTGATGAATTTTTCTGAGAAATTAGGTATAGTGGCACATAAATTACTAATTGGTTGCACAATAAAAACAGTGATAGAAAATATAAAAGAATATACAAAAAATTATTCTCAAAACACGGTCTTGGCGGGTGGAGACAAGTTTTCTATGGTTCTGCAGATTAATGTCAATAACATTATCACTGGGATCATTACAATATCGATAATTTCCGACTTCCCATTAAGGTAAATGTCATATTTCCTCACAAACACAAATGATTACTGTTATTTTACTCTGAAAGATTTGCAATTTCGTTTGTAGTTAGGTAGAGGAACCTCCTGTCATGTAACCATACCTCCTCGTTACCCTGGTAACTCGACATCTTGTGACGTCATCACCGTGGTGATACGTGGTGTATCTAGCGCTTGCGCGCACATGATTCTAAGGAGTCACATTTCATTTTGGAAATTCTAGATTTTGTTAGGCCATTTCGGAATCTCGCGAGATACTCCATTAACTAGTCCATGGGCGCCGCCATCTTTTACGAAAGTTATCTTTGCCGACACGAGTAGTCTCTCCTGACAGGGAAGTAGTAAATCACAGCTTCCCGGTCCCTTTTTGGGGTCAGATACCCAAATTTTTGGACTTTTTCTCTTATATACACCCGGAACTCAATTAAGCACCCCCTGGTTTTTTTGCCGTGGTGTTAATAGAAACTTGTCATTACTTTCATGCTATCTTTCAGATCGCCAAAAGTGATTGTTTGCGGAAAGAAATGGTCACTTGATAAATGAACGACAACACAATGATGAAAATATGCAGTATTTTAATGGCGCTAATTACACATATCTGTCACTAAACGTCTTTGATGGAAAAATGTTCTCTCAACATGCATGGTGCTTGAACGGCCCTTGATGAAACAATGCCTGTAATTACTGACAAAAAATATAACTTGTGATCTCCTGACCACAATAGCAGAGTCTGACGTTAGAGCGAGTGTATCTACAATGTGCCCGGATGACAGCCCGCACCCTCCTCCTAATGCTACCATTGAGCATTCTGATGCGGTCCAGAGGCAACTTCTGCCACTTCTCGGGTAATGCAGCTTCCAAATCGGCCAAATTCTGTACATGCCTATCCCTTGCTTGCACACCACGCCCAAGAAAGTCCCAGATGTGTTTTAAGGGATTCATATCTGGGCTCATTGCAGGCCAAGGTTGTGCTGTAATAGCGTTGTTCCGAAGGAATGCTCTCAAAGCATGGGAACGATGTGCCCTTGCATTGTCGTCCATGAGTACAGGGCGACTAGTTAACGGTTGATTGTCACAAATGTGAAACGACAACCGGATTGAGAATGTACTGGATGTACTGGTGACCACTGAGATTCCCACGTAAAGTCACGATATCAAGTTTGCAATCCTCAGAGAGGCATCCCCAGATCACTACTGATCATCCACCATAAGGGACAGTAGGTATGATGTCTATGGGCATGTAAGCTGTATTTCCATGCCCCCCCCCCCCCCCCCCACAATCTCATGATCTCATGCGACCATCTATGACGTGAAGCAGGAACGTACTCTCATCTGACCAATGGACTCTCCTCCACGTCATGAGGTCATGAGATTCAAATGTTGTTGTGCCATACACTATTCCAAACGTTTTCTTTGATACTGATCGGACAGAGCTGGAAGCTTGTTGACCCTTTTGAACCTCATACACGGTTTCGGACAGTTCAGTTACACAGACGACTGTTGCGGAGCCAAAGGCGTTTCAAAATTCCACTTGATTCAAAGGGTTCACGACTAACGAGGCGTGTCAGACGCCGATCTTCTCGAGGAGAGTGTCCAGGCCTTGATCGGACCTCAATATCGTTGGTTTGTTGTTTTTTCGGCCAAGTCTGCTGGTGACAGGATGACTGTAGCCAAGTTGCCTGCCAATAGCTTTGAATGACATGCCTGTTTATGCATGCCAACGATTTGCCATGTTGGTGCCTATGAATGTCTCCTCCTGTGGACGAGGGGATGTGTTTGGGGTACGCTATCAACCAGAAACATCATGTTTCACTAGATGAAATTGACAGCAAGACATAGCAATCATTAAAACATAATAATCTGTAACAGAAACTGCATTGTCGTGAAACATTTCGGAGGGTGCTTAATTATATTCCAGGCGTATAATTATATGCATATATAATTAAGCACCCCCTGAACGTATAGGCCGCTCGGTCTCAACAGAACTTTTCCTAAGCAGTGACGAATCGTCCTCTCGGTTTCCACACGATGCACGTTCTGTTCAGGCGGTCTATGCACTCGACAAAAATACGTAACTGACCATCAAGGATCACAGTACTTAGTCTGTAAATTGCAAGCAACTGCATTCAGCGGCCTGGACGCATTTCCTTTTTGTCTGACGCTACTATTGTCATCATCTTCATTGTATTTTTAGCCTGTTTAAAACATTTTTCACCATAAATCCTGAGGCGAAATCTGTCCACTTTTAAGTTCTGTCGATAATCTAAGTGCTTTAAGCAGCGTTGAAGCCCACTGGCAATGGTCTCGTAGATCCTAGTTTTACTTAGTCTCTTCCCTGCATCAGTAACAGTGAATTGCAAGCCCTTATTGGCACTATCTCATTAAGGGGGCAGTCCCAGCAAATCCCCACGTCGATTCGCATCAGCTAGAAAAGCACCAAACTCTAAAATTCCCTCGTAGCTGGCCTCTTTGTGCATTTTATGGCGACGGACTGCAAACAGATTTGTTTAAATCACAAAGTTATCATACTTTCATGCAATACATGGAAGTATCTTGACATTTCTAAAATTCTAGTTCCTTTTAATTTTCGAAGGCTATATTAAAATCGGGTTCCACCGGGAGTTGGGGCTTTCTAGAATACTTTTCAGAATTTGTCTAACATTATTTTTTTTTACCTTTTGTTTTCTACTTTTCCCCCAGTTTTGTTTTCTGTCGGGTTGTATTACACACCCGTTCAGTCAGAATTTTGTTCATGAGAACGTTTATCGCCATATTTCATTTCTTTTGTCCTCTGTGTGTATTTGTTCTTGTTGTGTTTGTACCCAGAAGACGGTCTTCAGCAGACCGAAAGCTAGGTGATTTCTTTCCCTGTGCTTTTTAGCTTCATTTAGACGAATTTCTTTCGCTTTTGGTTCTTGCATCTCTCAGATCCAGCTGTAACGAAGTGTCTATAAATCTATGATCGTAGGCTAGAACTAGTTTTTGTGCAACTGATAGAATCACGAATTCCCACCAGCCCGTGGTTTTCGGATTTCTTACAGATGAATCTTGTACACAGGTTTCAGACAATGTTCAGTTTTCCGTAACCTCGCGAAGCTTGTCGTGTTTCAAAATGCTTTAACGTAATGAACAGTGGATTCTGGTTATCTATCGTTTATTACAAATAAACTCGACGAAACGTCGTTATCTCCGACTATTATACAAAGTTACAGAATTCAACAAAGTTCATACCTTAGGACAACAGTGGCGGCATCCATCTTAAGACTTGTGTGTAGGTAAACTGCAGGTGATGAGCCAGGAGACAGCATGGCTCTATCACCCAGAAAACGGTGCTTATATACACCAGTGTTCTGATGAAACGCCTAATCATTACTACTAGTCAGCAGAAAGTTGACGGAAACTCCCCTGACGTGACAGTCGCCATAGTTGGACTCTTGTACTGCCATGCAGACTGCCGGTCAGTCTGCATGCAGGCCATGGAATCTCTACATGCAAATAAGATTCTGTCGGGTGCCTGTGAATCGGCTGAATGTCCCAGTGGAATGCACAGTTTGCAATTCATCATCGTCTGATATCTTGTCATGTTCCACTAGGTGCATGTTATGATTTGGTGACAGTTCGAACAATACCATCCAAGAAACTACTGCAAAATGTTATTGTACTATTTATCAATAAATCCTACAATATTACTGTTTGTTGACAATATTATCCTGAAAAGTTATGCCTAATAATGTCAACAGAACATCTGGCGTCCACTCCAATGTGGGAACTCAAAGTACTTCTGTACTCTGATCGCCAGTTAATACAATTTCATGTAATTCAGCTTCTAATAATCTGTTAATAAAATCCAAGTCCAATTTACCAAATAGAAATTGTCAATGGAAACTATCATGACCCAAATATATTCCCTTAACACTTAACGGAGCTTAGAAGAGCTGTAGCTCTTCTCCCGAGTTTGACTTACCACTGTGGGCGAACTTCGCAACATTCCTCCCCCGCATAGGATCAAAAGTCATAGGGATTTGATCACAGTAAGAGAGATGATTTGCGAAGACTTAATCAGAAAACACTACACCATTACATTGTAATCAGAGGGGTATGGATGCCGCCTAAAATATTTTTTTTCATGATCACCAACAAAATTCTATGTCATCAAACATTTATTATTTATCCTTCCACCATCCCTCCTATTGTCCAAGTATCTAAATATTTACATAAATCCCAGCATCGGTACAAGAGGACTTTTTACGTTAACACCATTTCACTTAGGGCAAAAATCAAACTTGTGGAAATCGGTCTCCCCACTTCACATCCGTTTCGGCACGCCGGACATGTTTTTACTGGGGCCATGTCCACCCACGTCTGACTGCAGACGATGTGAACATTCTTTATACACTGAGGATATTTAAAAACACTATATCCTTTTTCGCAAATGTCCTTAAAACAGATACAACAACGTTCGGCATTGCCAACAATACATTGTTCAAAACGTACTGTGTCTACACGAATTTTGTGAGCTTCGAGAGCCGTTTTTACGAGAATATACTGGGGCTGAGCTCTTTCCCACTCAAATGTCTCTTGGACATTCCAATGGTCAGAGTTGAGCTCCACGAATTCTAGTCGTGATCTTGAGTTTTCAACGTCTAGTGCAATTTGATACTGCGGAATAGCCAGAGACGGGAGACTCCTTCAGTATAAGAACGACCATTCCAGTGCTGGTTGTTCCAATACCTGATCACTTTGGCTGGGAAAGGAGTAGTCACTTCACGATACGCGCCTTGCCACAAGTCCACAGACTCTCGGCATCTGTAGCTTCACGTCTGGATCCACCAGATTCGCCAGTATAGTATAAGTGTGGAAAGTTATATTTACCATCAGGGGTGACCAAATTTCGGATGTATACTGTAAATGTCTGTATTTTGGGGTCATTAAATGCCTCCTCAAAGTATATTACCTCCCAGCACCGAAGTAGTCATTGTTGCATGTGTCTTTTGCATAGAGACTCAGTATTATGAATTTTTCCTTTTGGAATAAATGGCAAATGGCCAAAATAATGATCCTGTTCCTCTTCGAAATTCTTAACTTCAGGAATATGTACCGATGCCATTTCGTGGATTTCCAATAACCTTAACCTCAACAACAATAAAATGGTAAGAACACTCAATAAAAATGTTAAGAAAACTCAATTAAAATTAATGTATCTACAATACCAATTTCACCCTTCGCTTTCCCTCCCATGGGTTTGTGTGCTTCTAGTACCTTCCTTGACAATCAAGCCACATATGTACTAGTTTTCAGGTTGTCTTATGTAGGGTTCCGATGTGTACTTATCTAAACCTGCCGGATCCCCTACGTTTTGAGTAATTTGAGTTATTACTTTCTGTTTTGCTCTAGATAGAGAACGAATTCGTCGTTATTATGGAGCCAGAAAGACAATCACACACGATCCTATTTCTATTGGTTTTTCTTCACAGTCTACCAGTCAACACGGCATAGGCGGTGAAAGAATACCGACAAAAATGCTTTATTAATGGCTAGATGCATCAAAACTTTGATTCACCTAATGCACTCCCCACCTCCTAAAAATGTCTCCTAATCCACCAATTGTCAACTGCGGGGTATAATTGGAGGTGTAAACGAGGGTTAATATAGGCTCGACCCGCCCAACACGGATGTCGCCAACTATACAATAGTGTAAATATTGGTTCATCTTCGGAAGAAGAAGAACCTTCTACATGCTGTAGATGGATAACCGATGTGTGAACGGTTGGCGTGAAGAATTGATCGCTATTGTATTTATCATAATGTAACTGTAAATATTTCATGTCTTCACAAATACTACGTTTAGCTATCAATGGAAAATATACATGGTAGACTCTATGTTCCATCGGCCACTGTACACAATCAGGTATATCTTCTCCATGCACGAGCCTTCGACAACCACAAATTACCTGTTGGAAATAGGCCGATGCTTCAGTACTCAATTTTTGACCTTACATTGTTCCAACTTGTGCTGTCAATATTTGACGAGAGAGATCTCTGCCATCACTTGACTGGGATTTATCAGTCGACTCTTACTGATTACTCTTAATATATTTGGTGCACGATGCACAGAGCTGCTATGCTCTGCCTCTGTCATGTTTATTACTAAATGCAAAAACACAATAAAATACAATGAAACAAAACTATTAATATATATCATAAATAACCAACTACCATATTTGCCAATGTCACCTTCTGTCTCTTAAAGGCTCAGTATTTACAACTCCCTTTCCTGAGATGGCATCCGGGAAGTACGATAGATGGTATTGGGCCTCGTCCTAAAATTAAAAGTACAACCATCATAGTCAGGATGAGTAACTCTATGTACAACATAAAATTGATTATGTTTAGGATTTCCATCAGACCTAAATTTGGCCCTTCGTCGAGCTCTCCAATCAAGGAACCTTCCCCATGGGTTGGTTCTTACAAGGTGTCTTCTCATAGACCACATGTTTCTAGTTAATCTCGTTAAGACTACTCGGTGACTATAGTGATGTCTCGACAAGTCAAGTTCCACTTCTGCACGTACCAAGTCAGGACAATTTAAAATAAATAAAACTCGAGATCAGCATTTAAACAAAATGTGATATGGACAAGCAGAATTATACCAATAAACTATATTTCTTTCAAGTTCAACTTTGGCGGAAATATTTTGAAAATCGTAGTACACACATCCGAATTCGTCTTCGGGGGTTAAAGTATGATGAGTTTTGAAATATTGCAGCTCATATGTATTTGGTTGAACAACACTACATGTAACTGAGGGTGTTCTACCAGTTCGTGGACAAACTGCAAGCGGAGGCGCACCGCGGTGCATATATTGATAAGTAGCATATTCCCAATGTAAGGGGTGGTACATAGTGTCCATAAAGGGAGTTCGAGAAATTTCATCCCAATCACTCCAGAGATGTTCCTCCTCCTCGTCGGTTTGACCCCTACAATGATGCACAATTCCAAGTGTTTCATTTTCATCACTATCTACTGTTTCGCTATTACTTGAGTCACTCATTGTACAACAACTGAGAACACAAATAATATTTTTCAACGTTATGTTGTTATTATTGTAAGTCAATATTTGTTAGAATATTGGGTTCCAGAGCTACTAAATTAGCATGCACTTCTCCAGTGGCTGCATCATAGTTCACTGATGGATACAGCAGAGACTGAGATGAGGACGTTGTAGGTTTGTCCTGTCTGTCACTTGTCATTCTGACTTTGGTTAATTGTCGCAGAATTGTTACTATTTCGTCAGAACGTAGTGTTGTTGGCTTTGAAATGTTTGTAGGTTATCCCACAGTCGTATAGATAGGATATCTTGTCAGTGTTAAATGCAACATTAGACATTCCACATACATCAGCAGAACAATTAGGTTTTCTATTCTGTTTATTCTTATTTCCTAAGATTATGTTACATAACTTATATGGCCCTGTGCCCTAATACATCGTATAAGTAGGTAAATTCCCAGTATAAGTAACACACATCCACCAAAATATGCCCATTTCGATACCTCAAATGGTTCGACCGGGGCCAACTGCATTTTATCTAATTTTGTAACAGGTCATTCATTTTCAACTCTTCGAGATGTTGCAATGATTTCGGAATCGCAAAGTTGGTTATGTTTACCTTGTCAAACACAGGTTGCCATATTTGACGTTGAGTTAACGAGAAATAGGGCAAAACCGTCTTGGGCACTAAAGGATTTGTTATCTCGGCGATGAAAATAACTATTTAGTAATAGTTGGCTACTAGTTGTAATACAGAAAGGGGTCAATTCTAGTATACCGATTGGTGTCACAATTCGACGTGGTTTAGGATTCTTATGTCTTGGACACATGATTGAAAATCACAATGGTACATCAGTAGTAATATACCAAAGTCCTTCTTTAATATGTGTTTCAAAAGGTAACTCTATATTCAATTTCACTCATTTGACTCAACACTGTTTCAAGTTTATGAAAAGAATGTATAAAATGCTCTAAAAGTGTTAACCGATTTTCATATTCTTGTAATACACGATCTACTTGTTCACCCAAAAGCGATACTCCTCGCGATAAATTTACCATAAATTCCCAGTTCTCTTGCACGGCATGATACGTTAATTTAATTAAACTCAAACCTTGTTTTTGTTCGTGTTGCATCATTGCTTGATTCAATGACAACCATTATAAAGGTGCTTTCATCCCCTTTAAATCAGATTCCGTGACTGTTACAAATAAAAAACTTATCCCTTCACCTATAAAATTTGCTAAACCTCGCTTATTTCGAGATGAAGGTGTATGGCCTTTTAACTTGTTATACTCGTCCAGGTCCCCTTTTACTCTTTCGAAATGATTATTGATAAACCTGACCTCCTGGTATAAATCCACTATTATCGAATGAAACGCAAGATTAAATGTATGGTTTCCCGTATTGTTTCATTCAAATATTTTCAAGAAATGTTCATCAGTTTCCTGGTCAAAATGCTTCACAAATCGTACATTTTTGTCAAACCTTTACATGTAATGAATGAATGTCGCCATTTCCGCTACATTATAAGTTATCTCGGACAACATCCAGGGTACATGGTGATTTAATATCTGGATGTTGGTTTTCAAACATGAGGCGCAAGCCGAATGGTTGAAAAGGAGACATCCAGGTATTAAATCTCCATGTACCCTGGATGTTGCCCGAGATAATGATTTTGTCCCGCCTCTTGACACTGAAATAACGCCGAGATGTAAAACATGATCCCATATTAAGACTCAGGCGACGATGTTTAAACCGCACACTGAGCCTCAGGTTTTGAACCAAACAGCGAAACAAACGTCACCGCAAAACTATAAATTGACCGAGTCTATTTCCGAATCGTTGTTTATAAACCAGGTCACACATAGAGAAGTTTTAATTTTTTGTTTTAAACAATTCAAATTCAGTATCAAAGTCTTTCTCTGACACATACTATCTAAAAAGCCGTGCGGCAGTATTGTTTGATTTGACGGTGGACTTAGGCGTGAGTTCAATCCATTTCCGAACGATGTCTTCATCGGTGTGACAAGCGAAGCGAGAGATTGACATTTTGTATTCTGTTCAAGCGATATCGAAGATAAACAGATGAGTTACTCCACTTGATGTTCTCACCCCGCAAGCGCAAAAGTATATTTGCGAACCCGATTCAATCTGTTCAGTTGTCATCGAATACGACAGCCAACAAGTGCTTCTACTCATAGGGCTGCAACGATGTTTTTTAATTTGTATTAGTATTCACTACAATACGACAATAAGTTGGATATAACTTAACAGTTCTAATAGGAGTTTCTGCAATCGATGTGACCCAGTCGGGGTCAAAGGTTATTTTTATCACCTGGATGTTTCTCGAGTGACAAATGGGGAACAACGTTGCGTGCTCTTATCACCCGCATGTTTGAAGATAGCCGATACCATGGCTATCTGTTTCGGTCATGTTGACCAATCAGAAGACGCGATGCATACTGATACAGGGACAAACATGGTTGTCCAGTCACTGTTAACCGTATATATTTATTTTACTTTTGTAAAGATGACATTGTTTCGGATTATTGTACTACCACTAACTGTTATGATCAAAAACTTCCAAATAAGTACCAATTTAACATCTTGCCCCAACAACGTGAAGGAAGGCATGGATTAGCATCACAAGTCATTCTCGATACTGAGAGTTCCAAATATACTCTTTCATTTGACGACTGGTGTAAAACTCAAGAAAATCTTTTCAAACACAGAAGAACCACCAAACTGGTTGTGCAGACCAGCAAACGACTCCTTCATGTTACATTTCTTGTCAAACTGTAAGTCAATATAATTTGGTCTCTCATGACGCACATCCTATACTCCTCCATAGTCATATAGCACATTAAGTCATTTATACTTATTTTTACTCCTTGGTACACCAAGGTTTACAATCTATTCTTGGAACTTCATGCCACCCATCCCCTCTTGGGGTGCCCTAATTTTATCCGCCAGTACTTTAATATCATTGTCACTAAGTCGAACTTTCTGTTTAGGCTGATCATAATTAATCAAAATTTGTTTCACATCAATTAAGTTTTCACCCTGTGCTACAGGTTCTAATTTTCCAACAATACAACCTCTCTTTAATGTATAATGTTTATTTGTTCTATTCACTAACATCACATGAATATGTCCCTCATTGTTACTCACTACACTATTACTAACAAATAAACCTGGTTCCTCTGCTATATACCTTTGCTTTAAACCATGATGCTCTAAAAAGTCAGTCAAAAGTTGATCGAGCCCCTGTTGACTTGGCTGTACAAACACAAGTGGTCTGAGGTTTGAGTTCAATTTGATTCACCAACCTAGTCAAACAACTAACATGTAAGTCTTTCACTTAGGTATAAGCTGTCCCTGTCATTTTAATTTTCTAAGTTCAAAGTAAATGTTTACTCCATTATCATTGATCCAATCTAAACCAAGTAGTAAGTAATACACTTCGATTAAGTTCATCTGAGACTAAGAACTCGTGCACCTGAGAAATTCCATTAATTAAAAGGTAAAGTCTCACTGGACCCCTGGGTCTAACATCATATCCTGTTACCCCCTCAATTCGAGGTAAAGTATTTCTATCCCCCAATAACCTTGGCCTATGCCGCAAATTTTTCCAAAATTTTGTACTAATGCAAGAAGTTTGAGATCCAGAATCTAACAGAGCTCTCACTCATTGCTTCCCTACATTAATCATAACACTATCCAATGATGCAGGACAATAATTAACAGTAATTGTTTTTGAAGAAGGCTGTTTTGGGCGGGTTTGTTTTACTTCCTGTTGCTGTAGGAAGTTGTTTTGGGTGTTTATTCTGACTCCCTGTTATCACAGGAAGTTGTTTTGATTGACTTCCTATTCCTACGGAAAGCTGTTTTAGTTTTACTTTGTGTTTACTGTTATTTTTTCCCAGTTACTTTCTGTTTCATTTTCTGGGATACTTCCTGTTTCATTTTCAATCTATTTTGAGCAGTTACTTCCTGTTTCAGTTTCTGATTTCCAGGGTTATTCCCCTGGGGTTTTGATTGTTGTTTTACTGGTTTCCGTTTCTCTAACCTTCTATTAATTTGATGTTCACTATTTAGTGGATGATTTCTGGGATACCATTCATATTTATAACCATTTTTCTCCATATTTTCCAGTTCTAGTTTAGTAAATTTCCTCTCTGTTAAAATTTGGGTGAAATCCTTTATAAAATGCCCCCTCTCTGGGCATCTGTCGCGCTTTTTAATACCCTCACATTAATGGGTATAATGGCTCATACTTTCACATTTTTCACACACCTTGTTGGGTTCAAATGAATTAATTTTAGTTGAATTTTTCCATGTTCTAGAACAGGTTTTGGTTGTTCATTACAACTAGTTTTAGGTGTACTACTTGATTTAACACTTGTGTCTTTGTTTTACTGTCCGCTTTGGCTTACTTCTTACCTTATTAACCTGTTGTCTATTAGTTAAAGGAATAGTTTTCCATGTTACTTTACAATTCCTAGTATTAAGTCCCTCTGTATTACATTTCTTACATTACAGCACTGCTTGTCCTTGTTTTACAGAAGGGGCAACTTGTTGAAAGTTAAGTCCCTGTTTTATATGCTGCCTACACTTAAAAGTCTGTTGCAATCTGGGTCCTTGTTTTATAGTATGCCTATTTTCACTACTTTCACTAATTTGCCTATTAGAGAACACCAACTTTTCAGATTTTACAGTTTGACTATTTTGTTTATCATTCCAATTTGTATTTGAACTCTTGTTATACACAAGTTTGTTCCGTTGTTTCATTTTTCTCTATTGGGATTTATATGTATTATTCTGTGCTTTTTGTGATTTACTATGCTTCTGAGTTCTACCTACAATATTTTCTGGATTATTTATTACTGAATTGCCTCTTCTGGGACCGCTAAACAGGTCATAAATGATAATGGGATAATATTTTTTAGTTTGCCTTGGGCAATTGTGGACTGGAGTTGCGGCAGGAATTACTTCTTTGCACTTCTTACATTCCTTGAGGGTGGCTGTATTGATTAAGGCTCGACCCTTTACCCTAGAAGGATCAAGTTTTGCTCATTTAAATTTTTCAAGTTAACCGTACATGAGGCTGCATATTGCCCGAACTCGCCACAACAAAAACCAGAACCTGGATCAAATCTGGTCTGTTCTGCACCATATGCTTGTGTTTTTTGTTGATGGGGTGGGGGCTGCCCCTCTACTGTTCTCTCTTGTCTCGCGATTTTAACCCTGCAATCATATCTGTAGTGCCCTGGTCTACCACAGAGATGGCAATTCGGCCTGGGGTATTGATTAACTCTTTGCTGTGCAACCCTTTTATTCTGATTTTGATACCATGTTTGACGCTGCCTGTACTGTTGGTACGGTTGATCCGGCATGTACAGCTTTTGATACTGTGAATTTTGCCTTTCTGTTGTTGCCAAATGCACCTTATTTCGAAGTCACATTGTTTCAATTTCCATGGAAACTTCTCCTGAATCCTTTGGACTATCATCCCTCCTTGGATATTCATAATATTGCCTTTTTCCCGTTTCTCCCCTGGCCTTGTGTTTATATTTTACTCCTGCCTCGAAGAGAGCCATCGCTAGAGCTTTTTCTAGCATTAACGGCTCTTTCCGGATGAGTTTTAATCTCATATCTGACTCATATAACCTGTCATAAAAATAGTCTGCTAACATCTTTTGTAACAAAGCTCCACGGATTTGATTTCCGTATGCGTCCTTAGCGAGATCGAGCAATCGTTCGCCCTAGGAAACAATTGTTTCATTTTTCTATTGTTTCATGTGCCTTAAGCAGTTTCCCACCATCGAGTTATCCATAATTTCTGAATAGCGTAATTTAAGGTTTTTCTGTAGGTCCACCTACTTAACTTTGGGGTTATTTTGAATCTGACGCAAAATAAAATTGCTAACCACATACTCGCTTATTTGAGCAGCGATTAGTTTTTTTCTTTGTTGGAGGAATTTCACTTGTAGCCCCGTACAATTCAAGTGACTGGATCCACGCATGATAATTCTTAGGATGACTGTCAAACCTTTTGATGTGGGAGTGTAGCGCTTGAGTTTGCATCGCGTGAGCTGTTGTAGACGAATTTTTGTTCCCCTTTAAAATTGACTTATGCAATTCGTAATAGCTTTTGTGGCTGTATCGGATTCTTATACTTCACCGACCTCACTTTTATCGTCCTCATATTTATATATTGCAATTGTAGTTCCATCATTTACTGTTTTTGGATCACGACTTCTTCATGAAACACAGCTTGTTCAGACTCCAGCAGCTGTTAGTGACGTGTATTCATGTCATCCAACTGCTGTTGCATGTCTAGAAGTTGCCAACCTCAGATGGCATCAGCTCGTTGTTTGGCCTTTTGTTGAATTGCGGCTCCTATATACAACTCAAAGTTTACTAAGCACCAAATATTTGACACATCATTGTGAAATTTTCTTGTGACACATTTGAGATATTTTTGGTGGATATGATTGAGGAATTTATTGAGATGGTCCCCAGAGTTTACATTAGCTCTCTTGACAGACTTTTCGTGACAGTCATAGAAAGCATGTACCCCTTGATTTTCATGACATTTTCGTGTACTGTCGACATGTACATGAGATGTGTAGGGTATTTGTCTTCATTTCAACACAAACTCTTGTGATTTAATGATTGAATATGGCAAATGCAAATGTAAGAAAACATTTGTTGGAAGCAGAAATGTGGTGGGCTGTAGGGATGGGGAACAAGGGGCTACCTATCGTCAGGTTGGTGAAGCCCTTGGTGTGTACCATACGGTGATTACTAGAGCCTGAGCAAGATTTCAGCAGTGTGGCACACCAGTCAGACGACATGGTGGTGGCAGAGACACGGCAACACCTGCAGCTGAAGACAGGTGTTTGATCATTCAGGCCTGCAGGAACCGCTTTGACACAGTAATCCAGCTTCCCAGTGACCTTCCGAATGCATCCGGTGTAAATGTTTCGAGACAGACTATCCGGGCAAGGTTGCACGAAGGTGGTCTCCGATCGAGAAGACCATGCATTCGCATTCAGCTGTCCCAGAACCACCACAAGGCATGATATGAATTGGCTATGGATCACGTTGGATGGACCAGAGAAGACTGGCGACCTGTCCTTTTTACAGATGAGTCAAGGTACTGCCTAGACAACACAGATAAGCGTTCTAGGGTATGGGGAAGACCAGGAGAGTGATTCCATGCAGCCAACATTGCTGAGCATGACCGCAATGGTGGAGGGTCAATAATGGTCTGGGGCGGCATCAGCTGGGATGGACTACAGAGCTCTGTGTCCCTGGCCGTGGTACATTGACTGCACAGCGGTATATTAATGAGATCCTGGATGCCCACGTCAGATTGAATGCAGGTGCAGTGGGTGATAGATTCATTCTGATGGACGACAATGTCCGTCCTCATGTTGCCCATGCTGTCCGGGAGTACCGACAGAGGGAGGGGATTGAGCGTATGGATTGGCCAGTAAGATCCCCTGACCTCAATCCAATCGAACATGTCTGGAGTGAGTTACAGCTTGCAATTTCAGTCCGTCCTCTCCAACCAAGAAGTGTCCAGGAGCTTGGTGCCATGCTGGTCCAAGAAAGGAACAACACCCCCCAAAGGACCATCTGAAACCTGACTGGGAGCGTGGGAAAGCGTTGTTGAGCTGTAATTAACAAATTATGGGTCTCATACTCGATATTGAACCCATATCAGTTCGCTCCGTCAACATTTGGGCAAATTTGAAAAGTTTCCTCTTTTTCCAATAATATCCATTTTCCATGGTTATCTTATTCAAAAGCTAAAAAATAATGTCAAACACGAACAAAATCTTAATTTCTGTGCTTAAATCATTAAAGATATAATTAAATAAAAAATATATACACTTTTCATAACAATATTTCAACTAAAACGTAAAACAGGTAGTTGGATATACATGGTGCTTAGCAAACTTTGATTAGAATATTTGTGCTTGAGTTAATTGAGAAGTCATTTTTCTGCTGATCTATTGTGAAATAATCAAAACGTTACACTTACAGTTTTTATTGAGTTGAATTTTCGTTGAATTTTTCACCAATTCACTGAATTTTTCCACCAATTCACACGTTTGTTCCACCATTGCATACTTTGCACGTTTTAACTCGGGTTTTATTGAAATGTATCTACCACTACATACTTTTGGTTCCACCACTGCACACTTTGCACTGTTTTTACCACACTGGAATGGATTTTTGACTAGTTCTTGGAGTTGGTAGCTGTAGGTAGCTATTGACGTGAGCTCGGATCTTGGAGTTGTAACTCTAGGTACCTATTGACGTAAGATCGGATCTTGGAGTTGATAGCTCTAGGTAGCTATTGTAGAACTCAAATCTCTCGTTCGTCACTGGTACATGGGTAGGGGTACTGAATTTTAAAAAATCTGCAGTCAAGGCACCGTAAAAAGTAAAAAACGAAGTGCCTATAAATCTATGATCGTAGTCTAGGACTAGTTGTTGTGTAACTGGTAGAACCGCGAAGTCCCACAAGCCTGTGGCTTTCGGATTTTTCACAGATGAACTTTGTACACTGATTTCAGACAATGTTCAGTTTTTCGTAACATCAGGAAGCTTGTCGTGTATCAAAAAGATTTAACGTAACGAACAGTGGATTTTGGTTATCTATCATTTGTTACAAATAAACTTGACGAACCGTCGTTATCTCTGGCTATTATGCAAAGTTACAATATTCAACAAAGTTCATACCTTATAGCAACAGTGGGGGCATCCATCTTAAGTCTTGTATACAGGTATACTGCAGGTGATGCGCAGGAGACAACATGGCTCGATCACCCATAAAACGGTGCTGATATACACCAATTTTCTGATGCAACACCTAATCACACGACTACCAGTCAGCGGAAAGAGTTTAGGGAAACTCCCCTGGTGTGGCAGTCGCCATTGTTGGACTCTTGTAATGCCATGTAGACTGCCGCCGGTCAGTCTGCATGCAGTCCATTGAATCTTTACATTCAAACGATATTCTGCCGGATGCCTGTTAATTTGGTGACAGTTTGAAAAATACCATCCCAGGAACTACTGCAAAATGTTATTGTACTATCTATCAACAAATCCTACAATGTTACTGTTTGTTGACAATATTGGCCTGCAAAGGTATGCTTAATATCATCAACAGAACATCTGGCGTTCACTCCTATGTGGCAACTCAAAGCACTTCTGTACTCTGATCGCCAGTTAATATAATTTCATGTAATTCAGCTTCTAATAATCGGTTAATACAATCCGAGTCCAGTTTACCAAATAGAAATTGTCAATGAAAATTATTATGACCTCAATATTTTCCCTTAACACTTAACGGAGCTTAGAAGAGCTGTAGCTATTCTCCAGAGCTTGATTAACCCCTATGGGCGAACTTCGCAACACAGCACACTTGAAACAGATTTGTTATATCAGAATATAGACCTTTATATATAAATATCATTATATTACCTTTATCAGAATATATGACCTTTAAACGATATGATTCTTTGGCAAATACGATACACCCACGAATACAAGTTGATTTAAGGTGGTTAGAAAACAGGATAGAATTCTAAAACACTGTAGTCAAAACTGAAGACAGATTTCTTAAAACCGGTTTATATGCAAAACCCACGGACACGCATCAATGCCTGCACGCCAAGATGGATCACCCAATCAAAACTAAAAGAGCGATACCACATGGGATACCTTTAAGAGTAAAAAGAATTTTTTTCCGATAATGCTGAATATGAAGGCCACACAAATGACATAAAACAACACCTGCACTGCGGGGGTTACTACGAAAAGTTTGTAAGCGAATAGCTAAAAAAGGTCGACCAAATCGAACGGAAACAGTTACAAGAAAAACGATCAAACAAATCAACCAACGAAAGAGTCCCGTTTGTGGTCACCTACTCGCGACGTCTCCACGACATCGGGAAAATAACACGGGAGCGGCTACCCATTTTACGCCGCTCAAAACGCATGAAGTTGGCATTCAAAAAACCTCTTCTGATTTCGTAAAAAGACTGAAACATTTGGGAGACAAAGTCCATAGCAAGCATAATAAAATGTTCAACAATCAAGGGACGGGATCTGATAGATCGAGAGAGACTCTGCAATCTGTGGGTTTATGTTACAAGCAAAATAATCGAACGGCCAACTACATAGGCAGGAAATTCACGTGCATGTCCAGTGATGTGGTATGAGGGATTCTCTTCAACAAATGTAATGAAGTTGTGTACGTGGGAGAGACAGGGACAAAATTGTACGAGAGAATGCATAACCATCTGAGTAGAATAGCACTTGAGGTTGTGAGTGAAACGACACCGCATCATTTTCTGCCCGAAAACCATAGTATAAACAATTTTAAGATTATTGGAAATGATCAAATTAATCAACAAAATACAGCTTACAGGAGGGGTCGTGAAGCATTTTGGATTAACAAACTTCAAACACTAGAACCCAATGGGCTCAAGAGGCAAGAATGATTTCAAATATATTCATTTAAAAACTTGTTGAATGGAGGGGGGGGGGGGGGCATAAGTTAGTGTGAAGAGCAATTACACATGATGTTGAACATAGCGCGTATATGTTGTGAGGTTATGATCAGTGTGTGTACGTGGGTGCATACTTACTTCATGCCTATGTGGTGCGGGAGATAGATGGGGTGCGTGCGTGCGTGCACACCGTAGCCTACAGTCGTCAGGCTAGACATTATTACAGGGGCCGTATACAGGTCAATGGTGGGGGAATATATATGCTGCAAAAGTGGGTGGGAACAAGACATTTACACACACTATAATGATCGGGGGAGGGGGTATTACTTTGCAAGGAAGGTATAAACAGATTATATTTTTCATTAGCAATATTGATGTTTGATTGACGTGGATGGGGTATTTGGGCGGGGACATGGAGGCACGCTTTTAATGATTGAATGATTCGGGTCAGGGAGTGGTTGGATGTGTGAATACTCCATGCGAACTTGCCTCTGCCTCTGTTACCGTGGCGAGGTTTCAGCAATAGTGTATAATTCATCTTTGCGTTTTGGGCAATAACGCGGAATATATCTTTACTTGTTGCCATCCAAGGAAGATTTTATACGGTATTTGTTTGCAAAATTTACACCTGAATACAAAGAACAACGTGAAGCGCGGAACATATCTTCACTTGCTGCCATCCAAGGAAGATTTGATACGGTTATTTTGCGCGTAATGGACTCGGATACGGACAACAACGTGAAACAGGTAATATATCTTTACTTGTTGCCACCCAAGGGAGATATGATACGGTGATTTTGCACGCAATACCCTTAAATATGGAGAACAACGCGTTTGAATGATTCGGGTCAAGGAGAGGTTAGATGTGTGAATAATGTATGCGAACTTGCCTCTGGCTCTGTTACCAGGGCGAGGTTGAGATAAATGATAGAAGGCTCGTAATTCTGAAGCTGAGAACAAATTTTGCGCGTTTAAACGCGGAATATATCTTTACTTGTTGCCAGCCAAGGAAGATATGATACGGTATATTTGTGCATAATTTACACTTGAATACAGAGAACAACGTGAAACGCGGAACATATCCTTACTTGTTGCTACCCAAGGGAGATATGAAAAAGTGATTTTATAACTGGGTTCGTGATTCGGAGCTTGGCGGCCACTTGCCAGGCAATAAGTCGACATGTAAGACGAATGCCTGTCTCGAGCATCTTTTTAATTCTCATTTAAGAATTAAGATAAGCGTGAAGCTAAATTTCACGTTCCCATGACGCGGTATACATAGGTACGGTACTTAACGTAACGGAATGTGAATTAGTCAAAAATGAAAGCCGCTTAGGAAGGAGTAATCTCAATCAATGGAAGATCCGTGAAGATGCAACAGCTTGAATTTAATTTATATCGCCTATGTCAAGCAGGGATTCCACCAGTCATAGCCTTAACACCGTGCCACTGGATTGAAAACTGTGAAGTTTTTTGGAAGGTGGCCTCGAGAATGTATTGAGATTTCCGTGTTTAAAAGCTGGGACCATAGACCAGTATAACAGTAACCTGTTCAAGTTGCACTGGATGTTAAGGCAAACGATCCATGAGTAAATCTCACAATAAAATACAGGCTACGTGTAGAAAATTACGAATCATCACAGAAAACAATTCCAACAATACAGTAATTGTCAACTCTCGAATATCGGTCTCGGGGCGAGTTGTAAATGTAAACTAACATACTCTCTGAGTCAATTGCAACCTTTTGGGGGTTGTCATTGGCTCTGTTGGTATGGTGGCCGAGCATTTATGGCCAGGCGATTGGATGTCGTAGACCCGAGATCGACTCCCGTCGAGGCCACCTTCCAAAAAACTTCACAGTTTTCTATCCAGTGGCGGGGTGTTAGGACTATGCATGTGGGAATTCCTGCTTGACATAGGCGATATAAATTAAATTCAAACAGTTGCATCTTCATGGATCTTCCGTTTTTTGAGATTCCTGTGTTTCAAAAACTGGGACCATAGACCATTATAACAGTAATCTGTTCTAGTTGCACTGGATGCTAAGGCACGAAGGTGGTCTCCGATCGAGAAGACCATGTATTCGCATTCAGCTGCCCCAGAACCACCACCAGGCACGATATGCATTGGCTATGGATCACGTTGGATGGACCAGAGAAGACTGGCGACCTGTCCTTTTTACAGATGGGTCAAGGTACTGCCTAAACAACACAGATAAGCGTTCTAAGGTATGGAGAAGACCAGGAGAGCGATTCCATGCAGCCAACATTGCTGAGCATGACCGCAATGGTGTAGGGTCAATAATGGTATGGGCGGCATCAGCTGGGATGGACTACAGAGCTCTGTGTCCTTGGCTGTGGTACATTGACTGCACAGCGGTATATTAATGAGATCGTGGATGTCCACGTCAGATTGTATGCAGGTGCAGTGGGTGATAGATCCATTCTGATGGACGATAATGCCCGTCCTCATGTTGCCCATGCTGTCCGGGAGTACCGACAGAGGGAGGGGATTGAGCTTATGGACTGGCCAGCAAGAACCCCTGACCTCAATCCAATCGAACATGTCTGGAGTGAGTTACAGCTTGCAATTTCAGTCCGTCCTCTCCAACCAAGAAGTGTCCAGGAGATTGGTGCCATGCTGGTCCAAGAAAGGAACAACACCCCGCAAAGGACCATCTGAAACCTGACTGGGAGCATGGGAAAGCGTTGTTGAGCTGTAATTAACAAATTATGGGTCTCATACTCGATATTGAACCCATGTCAGTTCGCTCCGTCAACATTTGGGCAAATTTGAAAAGTTTCCTCTTTTTCCAATAATATCCATTTTCCATGGTTATCTTATTCAAAAGCTAAAAAAAAATGTCAAACACGAACAAAATCTTAATTTCTGTGCTTAAATCATTAAAGATATAATTAAATAAAAATTATATACACTTTTCATAACAATGTTTCAACTAAAACGTAAAACAAGTAGTTGGATATACTTGGTGGTTAGCAAACTTTGATTAGTATATTTGGGCTTGAATTAATTGAGAAGACATTTTTCTGCTGATATATTATGAAATAATCAAAATGTTATACTTAAGTTTTTATTGAGTTGAATTCTCGTTGAATTTTTCACCAATTCACTGAATTTTTCCACCAATTCACACGTTTGTTCCCCCACTGCATACTTTGCACGTTTTAACTCGGATTTTATTGACATTTATCTACCACTACATATTTTTTGTTCCACCACTGACCACTTTGCACTGTTTTTAACACACTGGAATGGATTTTTGACTAGTTCTTGGAGTTGGTAGCTCTAGGTAGTTATTGACGTGAGCTCGGATTTTGGAGTTGGTAGCTCTAGGTAGCTATTGACGCGAGCTCGGATCTTGGAAATGGTAGCTCTAGGTACCTGTTGACGTAAGCTCGGATCTTGGAGTTGATAGCTCTAGGTAGCTATTTTAGAGAACTCATATCTCTCGTTCGTCTCTGGTACATGGGTAGGGGTACTGAATTTTAGAAAATCTGCAGTTAATGCACCATAGAAAGTACGTCTGTAACGAAGTGCCTATAAATCTATGATCGTAGGCTAGGACTAGTTGTTGTGTAACTGGTAGAACCGCGAAGCCCCACCAGCCTTTGGCTTTCGGATTTCTTACAGATGAACCTTGTACACTGATTTCAGACAATGTTCAGTTTTTCGTAACATCAGGAAGCTTGTCGTGTATCAAAATTATTTAACGTAACGAACAGTGGATTTTAGTTATCTATCATTTATTATAAATAAAATTGACGAACCGTCGTTATCTCTGGCTATTATGCAAAGTTACAAAATTCAACAAAGTTCATACCCTATAGCAACAGTGGCGGCTTCCATCTTACGTCTTGTATGCAGGTATACTGCAGGTGATGCGCAGAAGACAACATGGCTCGATCACCCATAAAACGGTGCTGATATACACCAATTTTCTGATGCAACACCTAATTACGCGACTACCAGTCAGCGAAAAGTTGAGGGAAACTCCCCTGGTGTGGCAGTCGCCATTGTTGGACTCTTGTAATGCCATGTAGACTGCCGGTCAGTCTGCATGCAGTCCATTGAATCTTTACATTCAAATGGTATTCTGCCGGGTGCCAGTTGACCGACAGAATGGCCCAGTGGAATGCACAATTTGCACTTCAGCATCACCTGATAATTGTTGATGTTCCAGTAGGTGCATGTTAGGATTTGGTGACAGTTCGAATAATACCATCCCAGGAACTACTGCAAAATGTTATTGTACTATCTATCAACAAATCCTACAATATTACTATTTGTTGATAATATCGGAGTGCAAAGGTATGCCGAATATCGTCAACAGAACATCTGGCGTTCACTCCTATGTGGCAACTCAAAGTACTTCTGTACTCTGATCGTCAGTTAATATAATTCCATGTAATTCAGCTTCTAATAATCGGTTAATACAATCCGAGTCCAGTTTACCAAATAGAAATTGTCAATGAAAATTATTATGACCTCAATATTTCCCCTTAACACTCAACGGAGCTTAGAAGAGCTGTAGCTATTCTCCAGAGCTTGATTACCCCCGTGGGCGAACTTCGCTACACAGCACACTTGAAACAGATTTGTTTTATCAGAATATAGACCTTTATATATAAATATCATTATATCACCTTTATCAGAATGTATGACCTTTAAACGATATGATTCTTTGGCAAATACGATACATCCTTGAATACAAGCTGATTTAAGGTGGTCTGAAAACAGGATAGAATTCTAAGACACGGTAGTCAAAACAGATGACCGATTTCTTAAAACCGGTTTATATACAAAACCCACGGACACGCATCAATACCTGCACGCCAAGTTGGATCACCCAATCAACACTAAAAGAGCGATACCACATGTGATACCTTTAAGAGTAAAAAGAATTTGTTCCGATAATGCTGAATATGAAGGCCACAGAAATGACATAAAACAACACCTGCACACCAGGGGTTACTACGAAAAGTTTGTAAGCGAACAGCTAAAACAGGTCGACCAAATCGAACGGAAACAGTTACAGAAAAAACGACCATACAAAACAAACGACGAAAGAGTCCCGTTTGTGGTCACTTACTCCTGGCGTCTCCCCGACATCTGAAAAAAAACACGGGAGCGGCTGCCCATTTTACCCCGCTCAAAACGCATGAAGTTGGCATTAAAAAAAAACCTTCTGATTTTGTACAAAAGACTGAAACATTTGGGAGACAAAGTCCATAGCAAGCATAATAAAATTCAACAATCAAGGGACGGGATCTGATAGATACGAGAGAGACTCTGCAATCTGTGGGTTTATGCTACAAGCAAAATAATTTGCAGACCAGAATGGAGCGGCCAACTACATAGGCAAGAAATTGACGTTCATATCCAGGAATGTGGTATATGGGATTCTCTTCAACAAATGTAATGAAGTTGTGTACGTGGGAGAGACAGACGGGGACAAAATTGTACGAGAGAATGCAAACCCATCTGAGTAGAATAAAACTTGAGGTTGCGAGTGAACCGACACCGCATCATTTTCTGCCCGAAAACCATAGTATAAAGAATTTTAAGATTATTGGAACTGAACAAATTAATCAACAAAATACAGCCTACAAGAGGGGTCGTGAAGCATTTTGGATTAACAAACTTCAAACACTAGAACCCAATGGGCTCAATGGGCTCAAGAGGCAAGAATGATTCCAAATATTTTCCTTTAAAAACTTGTTGAATGGGAGAGGGGGAGCATAAGTTAGTGTGAAGAGCAATTACACATAAAGGCGCGTTGATGTTGAACATAGCGCGTATATGTTGTGAGGTTATGATCAGTGTATGTACGTGGGTGCATACTTACTTCATGCCTATGTGGGGCGGGAGATGGATGGGGTGCGTGCGTGCACACCATAGCCTACAGTTGTCAGGCTAGACATTATTACATGGGCCTCATACAGGTCAATGGTGGGGGAATACATACGCTGCAAAAGTGGGTGGGGACAAGACATTTACACGAACCAAAATGATCGGGGGGGGGTGGTATTACTAGGCAAGGAAGGTATAAACAGATTATATTTTTCATTAGCGGTATTGATGTTTGATTGACGTGGTTGGGGTATTTGGGCGGGGACATGGAGGCACGCTTTTTAATGATTTAATGATTCGGGTCAGGGAGTGGTTGGATGTGTGAATACTCCATGCGAACTTGCCTCTGCCTCTGTTACCGTGGCGAGGTGTCAGCAATTGTGTGTAATTCAGCTTTGTTTTTTGCGTAATAACGCGGAATATATCTTTACTTGTTGCCACCCAAGGAAGATTTTATACGGTATTTGTTTGCATAATTTACACCTGAAAACAAAGAACAACGTGATGCGCGGAACATATCTTTACTTGTTGCCACCCAAGGAAGATTTGATACGGTTATTTTGCGCGCAATGGACTCGGATACGGAGAACAATGTGAAACAGGTAATATATCTTCACTTTAAACATATTTTATTTGCCATAACTATTGAGCAAAAAGGGATAGGAGGACAAGTGCTTTCCACTTAGTAGAAACCTCCGCTCCCATAACATGAATACAGAAAATGTTACAATGGCGAAACAAACAAGTTTTTTGAAATTCATAAATGTAAAATAAACTATTTGAATGGGTTTATATATATGTGCGTATGTGTATAAATAAATATGAATTTGTAGCACTAAACAAATACAGAAAAAGGAAGAAAGAAAGAAAGAAAGAAAAGCTGTTGATGTCCCTTTTGCGTTCTGAATCTCTCTCGATTTGAATCAATTAATATACAAAGCCAAATGCCCCTTGGGCGCTGATCTGATTAGGATGTGTTAAAATAATAATAATAATAATAATAATAATAATAATAATAATAATAATAATCATCATCATTTCTTCGCCTTCTGTACTACAGCTTAGGGACGTGTCTCATTAGATCCATGCTGATTCACACAAACGGTAGAGAAAACGCCGAGTCAGCGACTCAGACCACAAACAGCGCAACCGTGACTATCATCGTGACTGCACAATCTGTGTACCGATGCGCTGGCTCAACGTCACCCCAATGACGCGTCCATTCCGCAACCCCTCCATGCGTATTCTATATTGAAGTGGATACCTTGAGTCAGCATTGTTTTACAAATATTACTAGATGGGAAACTCGTTGTCGAACCTCCCAGTGCTACAAATAAATTGTTGCACAAATTTAAAAATCAAAGTGTTAGTTTTGGTTTCTAACACCGGATCACCGTAAAGTAGATTATCCACCGAATTCAGAGTAATATTAAGATTTGATAAATTACCAATAAGAGCGTTACGAGCGTTTGAATAAGATGGACAGACAAGGAAATAATGTTCTGCGTCCTCAACAACAGTTACACAATGTGGACAATATGGACATTCAGAGATGTAATTGAGGAATTTATCACTTCTCAGATCACTACAACCGTTTCTAATTCTACTGTGAATGATATTGTGTTTTCTAGAACCATGCGAGAAATATGCAGGTGGTCTGCATACGGGAGGCGATATGAGTTTTTTTAATTCAGTAAGCGATGAGCAATTTCGCACTGATTGGGATAAATTGTTCCACGTTTCCGTGCAAGACGGAAAGAATGATCGTTTAAATAGCTCAGTTCGCATGCTGTAAGGCATAAAATTTGACGAATTGCGAAGGTTATAAGACGATGTGTCACAAACCCGTGGTGGAAGAAGTTCATAGAGAAAATCTGGCACATCGTTGTGTATGATTTTGTAAAAGATACACATCTTTTGAACGTGTCTTCTTGTTTCTAGATTATTCCACCCAACTTCTAACAAGAGGCGATCGCGTGATACTGATCGTGTCAGGCCCGATACGATTCGTGCGGCATCGCAGTGTATATCCTCAAGGCGCTTCATTAAATGTTGCGGAGCACCGCACCAAACAGGACTACCGTACTCTAATATTGGTAGCACGAAAGCATTATACATCTTTCCCAGGATCTGTCTGTTAAAAATGTGCTTCAATTTTCTCAACTGAGAAAGTCTTGCACAAGCTTTTTTACAGATATCATCAATATGGGCTTCCCAACTTAAGTTGGATTGAATAGATAACCCCAAATGTTTGTGGACAGCAACAAAATCTAATGTTTCGCTGTTGAAAACAATATTTGGAAATATAACATCCCTGCTGAGTGTAAATAGTATTACGTTAGTTTTTTTAGCATTAAATGTGACCAACCACGTGTCAGCCCATTTGTTAATTTTTTGGAGTTCGGTGTTCATTTTAGACTGAATTCTATGAGTATCAGAAGATGACTCTGTCAGACAAGTATCGTCAGCGAACAGTCGAACAACAGACTCGATATAGTCGGCTATGTCGTTGATGTACACGAGAAATAAAAAAGGGCCAAGAACGGAACCTTGTGGGACTCCAGCTTCTATATCTTTATAATTCGATTTGCAGCCGTTAATTTTCACCCTTTGCCTTCGGTTTGTAAGATAACTATGAAACCATCGTAGGAGTGGACCAGAAACGCCATACTGCTTTAGTTTAAAAATTAATCCTTTGTGCCATACCCTGTCAAAAGCCTTGGAAATATCACAGAAAACGCCACAGGTTTGCATGTTTTTGTCTATTGCGTTGCAAAGGTTGTGATAGACTTCTATTAATTGGAATACGGTACTATTGTTCGGCAAAAATCCAGATTGCAATTTATAAAATAACCTGTTGTTAAGGAAGTATTTATGAATATCTTTAAAAACATCTCGTTCCATGATTTTCCCAATACAGCATAATAAGGATATAGGCCTGTAAATTTTGGGGTCGTATTTGTCCCCTTTTTTAAAAAGTGGAATCACATCAGCTAATTTCCACTGGTCTGGGTAGGCACACTCAGATAGGGATTTCTCGTAAAGAAGGAAAAGCGGTCTACTGACAGAAAACTTTGTTTCCTTCAACATTTTATGGCCTATTCCATCGTGACCGTTTGACTTGTTGGTTTTCAAGCTTTTTAGAATGTCGATAATGTCCTGTTCAGAAAAGGATATGTTACTTATGGATTGTGAACATCTACGTATAAAGGGTGGAAGTTTTTTTGAATGTGAGTTTAATTCACTGTTAATAATAAAAGTCTCGTTTAGGAGGTTTGCTTTTTCTGTGTCATTTTCGATTATTTCACAGCCCTCATCAGATTCACGCTGCAGATATGGGATGCCTGCAGAGCTGGGAAAGTTGTTCAAAAACTTCTTAACAACACGCCAAAACTGCCGAGGTTCTGTATCATGGGATAAGGAATCGTCAACTTTTTCCAAATACGCATTTTTGGCAAATTTTTTCATGTTGTTGACCTTGTTCCTGGCTGACTTATACTTTGCCCATAGTTGGGGCTTATTATTTTTCAAGGCTGATTTCCTTAGTCGGTCACGGTGGCGTAGCTCTCTTCTAATGGCGCTGTCAAACCATGGTTTGTCATTTTTCCTCACTGTTATTGTGATATTGGGAATGCAATGTTGTGCTATTTTCAAGAATTCAGAAACAAAGTTGGATACAGAATCGTTTACTGTTGGGGCTTTACATATTAGATTTTCCCAGTTTGTTTCAGCTATCATAATATTCATTCTTTCAAAATTGGCTTTATTGTAAAGCCAAACGTCGCGTGTGGTCACAGATTTGTTGCAACGTGAATAAGAAATGTGGGCATATGTAGCTCTATGATCAGATAACCCCAGTTCAAGTGTTCCTGAATTGACCACGCTGACTGTGTCACTTACAATTATCGGATCTAGCAGTGACTGCGACGTGGTAGTTACTCTGGTGGGTTCCGTTATTACGTTGTTTAGGTTGAACGATGTAATGAGAGAGTACAGTTTACTTTGAGGCTTCAGGAGATCAGAGTTGATATCTCCTGTAATAACTATTGCCGGGTTAATGGTTAATGCAAGATCAATTTTCTCTTCTAATTTGGACCAATATTCTGCAATACTTTCTCTCTCAGACCTGTAAGTCACACATAAAAGAAATTTGTGGCTGGTTCCAACCTCGAACCAGAGAATGTCGTCGTTGAACGAGAGACCGTCTATTTGCTTGTGATAAATTTTGTCTGAGAAATACACTGCGATACCACCACCAAACTGGTTCCTGTTGTGCGTGAAAGGAATTGAAAAGTTGGGTAATAAAATATTGCTAATATCATACTCGTCGTCAAGGTGAGTTTCCGTGAAGCAAAGTATGTCAAAATCGTCAATATCATCAATAAGAAGAGGCAGTTTGTGACGAATACTCCGAATGTTGTAATTTAGTATTGTTACAGTAAATGATTCGGCAACTGATGTCTTTGTAGGACCGGGATTTACATGGATGTCTCCACATCGAGCGATTATTAGGTTCAAGACGACAGAAATAGAAAATAGAAAGAATGTGAGCAAAAACAAGACATTTGCGTACGATGACGCAGTATAGCGTCCATGACGGGCCTTTACTTTGGAATACATGGAGTTGTAGAAGACGCCCACCGACTGCCTATATTGTGTTATTTCAATCCCCATTGTGATATGAGTGTAAGACACTATATGGTAGGTAAATGCAGTACGAAGGCGTCATCTGATCATGTTTAGTTTTGTCCAGAGTTTGTTTCAGACAAAGATCCAAATCAGAAAAGCATAGAGGGACATCAATGAAGAGAAAAAGATAAATAACATGAGCTATACAAACTATTGTACACAAATCTGAAGTAGCTTTAAGCATATTGAGATCAATTTTGAGGGCGGGTTTAGGTGATGTGGTTCAACCGGGTGGATGATGCTGGGCCACCGGAAGCTCAAGACGCGGGGGCGGGGGAGCCTTATTTCAGGGCGTTTTCCCTACTTCTACCATTAAGGTATGGAAGCTGTCTTCAGGGCAAGGGACAATTGATCCCGCGGGTCCCACCTTTCGGGCGGCCCTAGGATGGATGATATAATGATATGGGTCGCTTTACTGATATTTTGGTTCCAATTTTTGCTCCTTATATATACATATAACCCTGTCAAACCGCCGCCATGCCCGCGGGACCACTCCCGTCAGCGCGGCACCCATCCCCGACTCAAAGATGAGTCAGAAATGAGACCACTCCCCTCCACGCGGCCCCCACCCCCGACTCAAAGATGAGTCAGAAATGAAAGCAGCCCTGAAGGAAGCAATCCCCAGAACACGACGGCAACCCGACAAACCTATAAAAAGTAATCGATGAAGCACATACATGCATATATATATGTATAAAATATCGGCAAGTGCCACACCCCGAAGCCCCATTTTAGTAAATTAAAATAGGTCTTCAAGGTGCCAAACCCACCAACATTCCATACGCCAACGAGACCTACACGTCCACCTTGATTATATGTATACCCTTCACCAAGCACCCCATATGATTTCGTCAATCAGCCGCCATGCCCGGGAGATCACTCCCCTCCAAGCGTCTTTGAAGGGAGAAACCTCCCGAACACGACGGCAAATCGACGAAACCATTTATATTTATATATATACACATACATATATATATATATATGGAGCTTCACGGATTGGAAAAAATGAAGCAGACATTCAGGCTGCAATGGATTAGAAAAATGATTAAATTGGGTATGTTTATCACACCCTTGCCGTGTTTGAAGATGTGTGTAATTTGCTGATCAGAAGTTCGAGATCGCGTTGTTCCTTGCAGTTCAAATCAGTGCAACTGACAAATTTTAACCGAACCTGACAGTATTCTTGCAGTCAGATATTGTAAACTGAGTAAGTCTCAGGTCGACTTTCCTTGTGTTTTTCACGTAACAACAGAATAGTGGTACTCATCAAAACATGCGTTCTACTGTTATGCCAGTGTTTGTGGAAATATTACCTTGCAGAGGAGAGGATGAATTATTTAATTTACTTGGGAACTGTCGTTAACTAGTGTTGATCTGTTTTGTTTTGTAAATAAAACTGGCATTTCAGAGGAGTGTTGTGCTAATGGATTTTAAAAGGAGCATTTATGGTGTTTAATTTGAGGAAATCAGGATGTGACATTTCACAATAGACAAACAAGCAGAAAATAATAATAATAATAAAAAAAAAAATAATAAAATAAAATAATAATAATGACGTATTACACCTTGCCTGTGTATACATATTACTCCAAAAAGAGTCTGAGCCTCCTTGGATACTCAGGTGGGTTTCTGTACAACTGAATTACATTACAACGAAATGGTTAATTATTTACACAACAATAACAACAATTCAGACATGGCTGCTTTGGAGCAGCCGGGCCATAGCCAAATGTGGGTTAAGATGACATTGTTCGTGTGGTTATTAACCCTTTGACCCCAACTCCCCGACAGTAACGCTCACCTCTCTGTAGGTGAAGGAACATGGTCTCAGTCCAACATAAAATGCGTGTATGGGGTGGGGGGGGGGTGGGGGTGGTCAGACAGCATCCGGAATCCGTTCACCGTCAGTGTACACAAAGACGATACCGTTTCAGGAAACTTGGTTCCAAAGTGTTAGTTAGGTAAAAGGAAGCTGAAATTTAAACAAGATTAATATTTTACCGCTGGAGTGAACAAAGTTTCGATGGATTTTATTTGCATGTATGAGTGAGTACTGGTCTGGCTTCCGTGCTGCAGCCACAAGGATGGCAGCAACAAAGTTTGAAGTACGTTTTCACCTTAGCTTGAAACTGGAAGAGACATAATTAGGTCACTTACAAATATATATTGGTGTGTCTGCATAACAGCAGCCAGGAGCGTGTATATATTGAGCTCAGGCAGAAACTGCGTGAACAACAACTTTTAATATCTTTACTTGTTGCCACCCAAGGGAGACATGATATGATGTGATTTTGCACGCAATACAGTTAAATATGGAGAACAACGCGTTTGAATGATTCGGGTCAAGGAGAGGTTGGATGTGTGAATAATGTATGCGAACTTGCCTCTGCCTTTGTTACCAGGGCGAGGTTGAGATAAATGATAGAAGGCTCCTAATTCTGAAGCTGAGAACAAATTTTGCGCGTTTAAACGCGGAATATATCTGTACTTGTTGGCAGCCAAGGAAGATATGATACGGTATATTTGTGCATAATTTGCGCTTGAATACAGAGAACAACGTGAAACGCGGAACATATCTTTACTTGTTGCTACCCAAGGAAGACATGAAAAAGTGATTTTATAACTGGGTTCGTGATTCGGAGCTTGGCGGCCACTTGTCAGGCAATAAGTCGACCTGTAAGACGTATGCCTGTCTCGAGCATTTTTTAAATTCTCATTTAAGAATTTGGATAAGCGTGAAGCTAATTTTCACGTTCCCATGACGCGGTAGACATTGGTATGGTACTTAACGTAACGGAATGTGAATTAGTCAAAAATGAAAGCCGCTTAGGAAGGAGTAATCTCAATCAATGGAAGATCCGTGAAGATGCAACTGCTTGAATTTAATTTATATCGCCTATGTCAAGCAGGGATTCCACCAGGCATAGCCCTAACACCGTGCCACTGGATTGAAAACTGTGAAGTTTTTTGGAAGGTGGCCTTGAGAATGTATTGAGATTGCCGTGTTTAAAAGCTGACCAGTATAACAGTAACCTGTTCAAGTTGTACTGGATGCTATGGCAAACGATTCATGGGTAAATCTCACAATAAAATACAAGCTACTTGCAGAAAATTACGAATCATCACAGAAAACAATTCCAACAATACAGTAATTGTCAATTCTCGAATATCGGTCTCGGGGCGAGTTGTAAATGTAAACTAACATACTCTCTGAGTCAATTGCAACCTTTTGGGGGTTGTCGTTGGCTCAGTTGGTATGGTGACAGAGCATTTATAGCCAGGCGATTGGATGTCGTAGACCCGGGATCGACTCCCTTCGAGGCCATCTTCCAAAACCTTCACAGTTTTCTATCCAGTGGCGGGGTGTTAGGACTATGCCTGTGGGAATTCCTGCTTGACATAGGCGATATAAATTAAATTCAAGCAGTTGCATTTTCACGTATCTTCCGTTTATTGAGATTCCTGTGTTTCAAAGCTGGGACCCTAGACCATTATAACAGTAATCTGTTCTAGTTGCACTAGATGCTAAGGCAAACGATTCACGGGTAAATCTAACAATAAAATACCAGCTACTTGTTGATAACTACGAATCATCACAGAAAACAACTCCAAAAGTTCAGTAATTGTCAATTCTTGAATATCGGTCTCTGGGCGAGTTGTAAATGTAAACTAACATACTGACTGAGTCAATTGCAATCTTTTTTGGGGTTGTAGTTGGCTCAGTTGGTATGGTGGCAGAGCATTTATGGCCAGGCGATTGGGTGTCGTAGACCCGGTATCGACTCCCGTCGAGGCCACCTTCCCAAAATTTTCACAGTTTTCAATCCAGCGGCCCGATGTTAGGACTATTCTTGGGGGAATTCGTGCTTGATATAGGCGATATAAATTAAATTCAAGCAGTTGCATCTTCACGGGTCTTGCGTTAATTGAGATTTCTGTGTTTAAAAGCTCGGACCATAGACTATTATAACAGTAATCTGTTCCAGTTGCATTGGATGCTAAGGCAAATGATTCACGAATAAATCTCACAATAAATTACAGGCTACTTGTAGACAATTACGAATCATCACAGAAAACAGCTCCAACAATTCAGTAATTTTGTTAATTGTCGAATATCGGTCTCGAGGGCGAGCTTTAAATGTAAACTAACATACTGGCTGAATTAAATGCAATATATATATATTAAGTATTAAATATATTATTACATATTAAATATTCAACGGGAAAATGTCATGATTTTGAATACAAACCCTTTCAACGCTTAATCCCCAAATGCGATCGCTAAATTCAAGCTTATCCATTTCACAAAGGAGAATCTATTTGCATTTGTCTTTGGGATTAGTAAAAGGTTAAACATACTGTCCCACAAGCTGTGTGACTAAGTTGTTGCTAATCCTCCCCACTGTTTTTATTTGTTTTACTTACATTTGTCCCACATTCTGAAATTCACACCTATTGATTACTCTTCCCGTTTGTCACCCTTTGCTTTTGGCAAAATGTTATAGGCCTTTTCATAATTTGGACATTATTCACTTGTGACAGTTTCGTTTCGTTTTATCACTCGAGCATCGTGATTTAACTAGGCAGTTTAAGTATGGCTACCATACAGTTTGCATTTTAGATTATATATAACGTGCAGTTTTATACGCCTTTAGATCATTTATTTTAACCATAAAGTAGTTCTGCTCTCCAACAAGTAATGTAGATGTTGGAACCAACAAAAGCCAATAGGAGTGCCGGCACAATCTGAGAGGATTCACAAGAAAGGCCAGGGAGCTAGAAAATTATTCCATTGAGACTGGTGATCTGGATGGGTGACTAAAGCAGGAGAACAGTTTTATCAGGAGAAAGAATAGTACCCCCCCCCCCCCCCCCCCCACACACACACCGCATCAGAGAACCGTGGCAAATCAGCGGAAGGACAAAGTATTTTTATTATTATTACTTCTGCTTTCCTCTCAAATATGTGGAAACCAAAACTCAGAATGGGGACGCCCAGTAGCACCATTTGGCGGGCCATTGACTTCCACACGCAACACAATCCATACAGATGGAGAGAGTCGATTTCCCCCACCTCGTCCCTGTGCGCCTTGTAAGTGCCCGAGTCGTCTTTCATTTTATATTTTATCATCCTGCCACACCTTTTAACGTCAGATTTTTGTCAACTGTTATAAAGACGAATGAACATGGGAAAAAAGATCTAAACGGGCAAGCAGTCGAAAGTACTGCATTAGAAAAGTCCGTTACTCAAGTCATAGTTTGTCCAAATGCATGGTAGGGTACGTGCTTATGCCGGTGTTTGCGTTCTGTTCCTGAAATATACGCCACATATATTATTATTTCAATACTTGCACCTATATAAGATTCATTATTTGTTTAATAACTTAGCAGGAAAATTAACCATGTAGCCGAGAATGACTAAATATTTGTTATATAATGACGCGTTCAATTTCAGATGAAGAAGTTCGTAATAGTGGACGAAACCAACTGTACAGAAATGGATATGACAGGCGTAGAAATGCCTGGTCCGTGTATCCCACGTAAGTTTATAAAGCAAAAAAGCATATCATGTTTGGTGGAAACATGTCCCGCACCTATAGTATTGTGATGACAAAGTGTCTTTCACTCGGCCAGATTACGATCCGGTCGCAAAACACTTGTAGCAGGGGTGGTCGGGATTCCATAAATAAATATTGCAAAATAAACACTAAATGGAGAAAAACAAATGGAAAAACCATCTGAGTTTCATTTTTTTCGCACTTTGTGTTTCGAAGAGTGATATTCTACAGTGTCGTTAAATAAAAACCAGATAGCGAATTTCGATCGGATCGCAACACAGTCGCAGATAACACCAATTTCTCTTCCCACTGTTTTGATCACAGCACTGCATTTTTCTCTCGCACTGCCTGGACAAAGATCAGTTTTCTGGAAAATTGATAATGTTGAATTCGGTTACATGTGTCCAGTGTGCAATCCAAAAATACTTGAATGGATAATAAGATGCTATTTTCAAAGAAATAATTTGATCATTTAAACAATTCGAGTCTATTAATACGAAAGGGAGAAATTATTGAATATTTGAAAAAGGCTGGCAGCCTTTTTTCAAATATCAGATAAATTTTTGCATTCAAGTTAATTTATTTAAACGAATTATATATAAAACACGGGGTACTTTTACACAACGCAAATTTGTGTTTAATTAAATGGTCAACTTATTTCTTTTCAAAATCCTGGCGTATCGTTCCTTTAACAGTCGATTACTACAAACTAATGCATTTTTCCGAAGTTTTGGTTTCATTTGAAAGTTATGACGCATTGATTTAACTTAGTTGTATAGTTAAACTCGATTACGTACTTATTTTATAATTATTACACATTTAGAGTGTCATTTGAACTCTTACGTTAGTAGTATGTCTCGGGCTTTTCAGGTCGTATTTGGATGACCTCGGTGGATGACCTCGGAAGTGACGTCATGTCGCGTGACTTAGTGGCGCCATGTTGTGTTGTCATGATAACCCGCGTGAGCGGCCATGTTGTGATGGCATCTCCATAGTGATACGTGGTATGAGTGCGCATGCGTGTTGTTAGGGTGATACGTGTTTCCGTCGTCCATTTTGTATACTGGAGGCCGCCATCTTGGTTTCTATGGTAGCACATGGTTGCTATGTTACGCAATTTTTCTGCAATTGGACGGGGTATGTTCGGAGGGTATGATCCTTTGTAGAAGAGTAAATCTAATTACCACAAACAACCCGAGAATCCCTCCAAATCACCAAAATCTATCCCAACTTTTACTATTTCGAATTCTTTCAGAATTCTCTTCTTCTATCTATATATGCAACAATTTTCCCCTACCTAGCCATGTTCCTTTGTTTTGGAGTATACTCCAGTAGCGTAGAAGAGCCTATTAGTTGGAACAGTTTACCTTATTATTACTATATTTAGCAATTTCTGGTCTATTCTTGTTAGTTCTGACCCTAGTCCAAGTACTCTTGTTGTTTCATATATCTAGATCATTTATAACCAATCAGATTGCATGATTTCCCATAATCTCTATGCTGAGTTATCTCCCCTTATTACAGTGAAGTTTTATCCGATTCTCATCACCTCTATATCCAATGGCCATATCCATGGAATCCCTTATTGTGAAACACCCGTGGTTATGGAATCCCGTTTTTTGTCGTATGAGGCCATGAGGGCTATGTAAAAGCCCTCAATGAGTCCTCATATATTATGCCTCATAGCCTAATTGAAGTTTGAGGTTATGAGGACCATTAAAAATCCCTCAATGAGGTATAATTTACTACGACTCTTAGCCTCATTTCAGTATTTGAGGATACCTATGGCCTGGTATTGTATTATTCGAGGATACCTATCGAGGATACCTTTTGGAGAATCCCTTTTTTGTCGTATGAGGCCATGAGGGTATGTAAAAACCCTCAATGAGTCCTCATTTATTATCCCTCATAGCCTCATTGAATTTTGAGGTTATGAGGACCATTAAAAAGCCCTCGATGAGTCCTCGTTTATTATCCTTCATAGCCTCATTGAATTTTGAGGTTATGAGGACCATTAAAAATCCATCAATGAGGTATAATTTACTACGACTCTTAGCCTCATTTCAGTATTTAACAGCCATATCCCCACGGCACTCCCTTTTGGAAAACATGGCCTTCAGCACCCCTTTTTTGTCGTATGAGGCCATGAGGACCATGAGTAATCCCTCAATGAGGTCTAATGTAGTCTTACCAACCGCTTCCATCTTGTCTCCAAAGCTCCTTAAGCTGGTAAAAGTTAGGGTAGATTTCCGAACATACCCCCGTCCTATTGCAGAAAAATTGGGTAACATAGCAACCACGTGCTACCATAGAAACCAAGATGGCGGCCTCCAGTATACAAAATGGACGACGAAAACACGTATCACCTTAACAACACGCGCCGCGCATTCACACCACGTATCACTATGTAGATGGCGTCACAACATGGCCGCTCACGCGGTTACCAAGACAACACAACATGGCGTCACCCAGTCACGTGACATGGCGTCACTTCCGGGGTCATCCACCGGGGTCATCCAACCTTGAGGTGTAGGGGGAAATGACATACTACTACGTTATTGAGTAATTAACTAACTGGCGATTTTCGTGTGGGATTTTCGGGAGGTAGATCAGTGTTTGTTTGCTGAAGTAGCAAAGTTCTGCTGCTTCAATGGTATGATAAGATCCGGTAACCAACACCCGAGATGAACGTTTACTAAAGTGGGCAGCATAATTATAAATGATTGACGAATCCTGATTGCTATGTAGTCGTGATGTAGTCACGAATGCTAGAAGTTACCTCCAATCCCTAATAATTGACGACTAAAAGATTTCGCATACCGACATGAGTCTGTCGAGTATATGTTTATCAGTGTTGTTTAATTGTGTCTTTATTTGTTTGTTTTTTTTTAATAGTTTTATCGTTGTTGTGTGTTTTATCCTCGTATCATCGCTGTATCCATTCAACCAAGCATTGGCAAACTTTATACATTTAAAAATTTTACAGGTCTACGTTTCGTATTTGTAGTTATTGGGGGCAAAACTGCCAAGTTGCGAGGTTAATAAGTAAGTTAAAAAGAAAGATGCTGATAAAATTTAATGGGAATTTTTGGTGTTGTTTTTCATTTCATTTATAACCGGGTATTCTTGAAACACTGGGAAGAACCATGGTTTACCCAGTCCGTCTTGGATATTTGATCAACTGTATCACGTTTAATGCCGTTCCATGAGAATAAATTTTCTGTTCGAAAATCGGTCTTGCATTGAAAAGTATTTTTGCTAGCTAATGCATGAACAGTGAAAACTCCCTGAAATATAAATTACAAAAAGGAAAGGAAAAAGTTCCACATCTTTTATTAAATCATCGTTATTTATTCTCTTTCAAACGACAGCGCATTGTAACACTGGGAAACCATAGTCGCTGCAACGTTAAAACCTCAAACAATGAATATGGGTATCAGTCTGTCAGACATTAATGTTTTGTTCGTAATTCGTGGTAGGTTTTTTCATCAGACAGAAAAAATGGCAATATGACGGCAATGTTCGTGGATAAAAGAAACATTATTCCAACAAGTCTCGGGAAGCACCACCTTGATCCGGAATTGAAAATGGATGGGAGTACGATTAAAGTTGTAAAGGAAGTGGAATTCGTAGGTTTATTAGTTGACAATAAACTGAATTTCACTTCTCACATAAAACAGCTAAAGATTAAATGTAAAAGGGTACTGACATTTCTAAAGGTGGCTCGTAGCACTGACTGGGGTGCTGACGATAAAACGTTCTCCCTCTGTATAGATCACTTGTTAGATAAAAATTGGATTACGGTTGTGTGGTTTATCGTTCTGCAAGAAAGTCGAACCTCAAACGACTTGATGCAACTCAGAAGAGGGGTATTAGAATTGGCTTGGATACTTTTATAACGTCACCAATAGATTCAATGTTTGTTGAAGCAGAGGAACCTCCTGTTGAGAAGTGTAGAATCAAACTGTCACTCCAATATGTTTCTAAACTGCTTGCTAATCCATCGAACCCTAGCTATGTCTCCGACCCTGAAAATACTGAATTTTTCAACCGACACCAGAACAAAAATCCTCTTTTAGGCATTAGAATCAGGCCCCATATGGAGTTCTCCACGCTTGAATCTGATATGATAAAAGAGAACCTTGAACCTACTGTTATTTTGGACATTGTTTCAACCAAAAAGTCCGAGACAAATTCTTTGGAGTTTAAACAAAAATATGCTGAAATAAAGTGCAAGTAGAGTGAAAAAACAAGGATCTATATAGATGGATATAAAAATGGTGACAAAGTATCATCAACTCGTGTTACAGGAGATCAGCTCACCTCAATTGGAATACCAAACAAAAGTTCTATTTTCACAGCTGAAGTTAAAGCTTTAAAACCTTGCGCTTGAACGCATCGAGAATGTACAGTTAAGAAAGTCCATTACTTTTTTGGGACTCTCTTTTCTCTTTGCTAGTTTTACTCAACCCCAAACTAAAAAACCCTCTCATTTTGGAACTTAGTGAGACGTTGACTACTCTGACCAACATATTATCGTGTTTTGCTGGTTACTTGGAATTGTTGGTATCTCCAGTAACAACTGGGCAGACAGTGCAGCAAAATATGCTTAACAAAGCCTCTCACTGATTTTAAAATTCCTTCCAGTGATTTTAGGCCTCTTATCAATACGTACATCAAATCTGTGTGGCGGACAGAATGGGATGGGGCGACATATAACAAGCTCCATCGCTTCCGACCAAATCTTTGTTTATCACTACTCGATTAGAAACCTTCCTGGAAAACATCATGTACTTCTGACACATTGCACAGATTTTGTCTCAAATTCAACAGGTTGATTTAAAGATATTGACTTATCTTATATCGTTACTCTTTACTGTTACTGTTCATACCACCCCGTATTTGCCATTTCTATTGTAATTATTTCATATTTTTATTCTATCTTTTTACTTCATAACTGACCCGTTTACTTTTCAATGTTTTCTCGCCACGACCTAGCCTTAGCTGTTAATGTGGCGTTGAGCACAATAAATAAATAAATAAATAAATAAATAAATAAATAAATAAATAAATAAATAAATTCCAACGAGCGTGATAAAATAAATTAATTTTTCTTAATACATATTCTTTATATTTGCGGCATTTAGAGCCACACATCCCAGATGATCGTTGCAGTGATAGGTGGTATGCTGTCCAGTGGTATGACCACAAAAGTTTTATTTTATCGATCAGATCGTAAAAGGATCGCGACAGACTTATACACCAGTGGGTCGAGATTTCAAAATAGATTATCATAAAACCAAGACAGGATTCAATGTCCTAACTTCATTTTGCCGACTGGTGAGATTCTTCCATATTGTTGAGATAAAAGCGGAAGATAGTTCAGACAGGATCATTACGCAGTCGTGATCCGATCTAAATAATCTATCCGTTTCTATGATCACACTATTCTAATGTCAACAGTATGTACTTTATAAATGCGACTGAAAGAAGAGCAATCCGATAAATACTTGCATTATATTGTCTGTCCAAATGATCAAACAGTACCAACGTGTTTTTATTATTGCTTATGTAGGATAATGTTGAGCTTCGTTTACTAAGCCAGGATACTCAGAATGATGGTAGGATAGCGGAGGTCCCTATTAATGATAACAGTCTATAGGCATTTTTGTCTCCACGAAAGAGGTAACACATATTGGTAATTTCTTCTCTAACTTGCGTTAGGTAAATGACCGGGGGTCCATACGTCTGAATTGCTGGAACGTCAGCGAAAAACGTCACATCACAATGTGCACCCCTACCACCCCCCCCCTCTCCCCAGATGACGACAAATCAATCAAGGCAGTAACTGCTCCCAATCCATGACGTTTCCTGACGTAAAAGCTATTACATTGTGACTGTAGTCACAACATAACAGCTTTTCACTTCATCAAACGTCAAGGTGTTTTACTAAGCACGGAAACTAGTACCACTCTAACAACTTTCTAAAATTTCGACACATGTTTTTTTTATAAATAATAATTGACCTGTATTCTCAATATTTAATCTATATTGTCCCGAAAAAATATGCACATCATCAAAATATTCATTTTTCCACAGACATCAATGTATAGTATTGGACTTTTTTGTTGTTTTTTTTAGTATTGTTCATTTATAGCATAATCCTCACACCTATGATAGTGGCATTTGGGAAACTTTTTCTACATGTGGCCAATGAGCGTTCTAGCAATATTCAGTTGTTTTGAGATCAGTGGTAAATTGTCACTGTACGGACATTTAGAACCTTACAGTTATGGTGTATTTCAAATATATCAGGTATATTTTTATGATCACTATGTCAAATAACCACAATTTCAGATAATGCGTCATACGTAACTTCAGCTGTTATGGGATATGGGAGAGACTCGGTGCAATTTGAAACTTGGGTATACGATGTTGCTGACACAGGACTCAGCGTTACATTGGATGTTGCACCAAATGGATGTATTCCAGTTCTACAGACAATTGAAGGCAATGACAAAGGAGGTAATATGAAAGTGTTAACATCTTTGACAAAATGAGATGGTATATCGTAATATTGAGCGTTTTCATCAATTTGTCCCTAAATAATATCAATATAGATATCACATGCAAAATAGCGAGTTTGTTCTGTATTTTAATGCAGAGTCCGCAATAGTTCGTGCGACGCTTTTTTTTTACTTGAGGGGCTGCTGGTTTCACTTGATACTTCAGTCTGCTCGTCACCTTGGTTTTAATTTTTGTCTCTCAATTCGTGTGTGACGGGGCCGTAATTTCATTGTTGTATCTTGCACCAATGACCCCGATACAAATCTGTAATTGGAGGTCCTAGATACAAGAACTTACACATCTACACTAACAGATGACTTTTACCAATGTCGCCAGGAACTAGCCATACCTCCAAAACCATTTGGATGGGTTAATGGTTATCGCGCGAGTCCTTTAGATACGTTAAGAAAATAAAATAAGAAGATTTTTCTAAACTGATTCTCACACGCAAGGGACCGGCCTTAAGGCTACTTCCAACACTGTTTAAACGTTTATTTATAAATTTCATGACTTCTTCGATTGATCAAACATTCTATGAAACTGAAATATATCATTGAATCCATTTTGGGTTATTATTATTATACATTATTATAACACTAATCGTGAGTGGTTAATGCTATCCTCACCAAAAGTTACCGTAGTTTCACAACAATAAAATCAGTAAAATACTTCATTGAGAAATAACCTCCCAAAAAACTCACGTTCTTTTCTGGATCTCATGCGGCTGTTGTTAATGTTTTTTTTTCTACTAACTGATCAGTTAAGGTTAAGTTGCTTGTTTATTTACTCCACATAAGTTACATTTTTTTTATCTAACAATCAAAAACATGTTTGGCTTGAAAACCACAAGAGACGGTATGTATCACATAATGTGTCCCGACTCCGTATCATATAGACGACTCATTCTGATTCCGTTTCATTTTCGGCGACTCGTTTCCGGAAACGCAACGGGCTATCATAACAGGCGTATGAATAAATTATATGTGCGTTTCAGTGATCGACTCAGCTGATCGCTTACAAAACAAAACAAAATTCCTTGCAATTAGCGACAGAACTATTAATAGCCAATGACACCCCCCCCCCCCCCCCCTCCGCCACACACATACACAATAAATAGAAACTGCAGAATTAAATATTACTCATTTGTAAATTCAAGCGTATCATCATGGGAAGTGACATTGAGAGTGAATAATGTTACAACGCATGCAACTTTGACAATTTTGCGCTGACCGCGTTACTCATTGTTTATTAAAGTGCACAAGTGCACAACAATATTGTTCCATAAAATATATTTTTTTTACCTTTTTTCTCCCCCAACATTATGTCTCAAAACAATTTAAATGAATTATCATGATAATGTGCAGGTCCTGTGATTTGCATCAGATTCTCGGTTGGTGTCCAGAATGGAATCTCAACGAGCCGGCTTTGATACAAATCACAGGACATACACATTATCATGATAATCTATACATATCATCATTGTCCATGAGAAAGTGGTCTATTATTTCATATGTCCTTCATCATTCACTTACATGGTTTAACATAGATACAGAACGTTATCGAATATATCAATGTATATTCTGGAAATATTCGACGTGCATCTGTATTGTATTTGGATTTTGGTGATCTAAACCTTGCTCGCGCGACGTCAGTCGTTCGAACGGACGTCATTCGAAGGTTGCTTTCGGATTTTATCCATATTGCTCGTAGTCAATATTCAGAATGTGTTTCGGCATATTTACATTTTCAGAAAATATATTTTGATACTCGGTCGTTCTCTAATACCCCAGAAAAAAAATCAGGTACTATACACCGATAAAACACAAGTTACAGACAGCATCATATTAAATGCTATATTGTTTTGGAATCGGACCACATTTCCCTCTGGTTCCATTCCGGTTTTAAAAAAAGTGAAAAAAGACTTTATCACGAATGTGTTCCTTGTAAATTTATTTTTATGACACATTCTGGAATGTCGTGCACAAACCTCAATTTTAGATGGCACGCGCCATAATTATGCAGAGGCCATTTTAGCCATACACTACTAAATTATGGAATGACCTCTCCATAAATATACATGGATAGCTCATTAATTATCTGAAGTGAGATAAAGTTTTAGAGCCACAATTCTTCTTATACAATAAATCGCTATAACACCAGGTACAACATTGCAGATTGCCCTCTCTCTAGCTGTGATGGACGCGAAACTGCAGAACATTATCTTCTCCCCTGCACAGATCTCACATGTAAACGAAACGAGACACTTGACACTCTAACTTGTTTCATTAATGTAGATATTTTAATGAATGGAGGCGAGATCACATCCCCAAAATAAATAATGAAATATTTGGAAACGTTCAAGAGTATATATTTCCCCTAAAAGGTTCTGACCTCCCCACAGTCAGTAGACAAGAAAAGTGAATAAATATACTATTCAAAAAAGTAAGGGATATTTGATAACAATGAGATACTTGAAGAAATATATTTATATTTTCATCAAAAAGACAGTTGAGGCATTGCACTATGACATCTGGTGAAGGATTTCAGGGATAGTTAGGTGTCTGACAAGCACACATTCCACGCACTGTGCTGTAGAAGACATGGACGGTCAGTCAGAAAATTTACCACATCCAGTCCAAGACCTCAATATCTTGTAAATCCTCTTTGGATCGCGAGACTGGCGCGGATCCGACGTGGCATACTCCTCACCAAACGTCCAATATCAGCTTGACTGATGTTATTCCATTCTTCCTGTAGTGCAGCGGCGAGTTTCTGGAAATTGGTAGGGGGCTGTTGGCGTTGTAGTAGGCGCCTGTCAAGCATACCCCAGACGTGCTCGATTTGTGAAAGGTCTGGACTTAGTGCTGGCCAAGGGAGTGCAGTGATATTCTACTCCTGGAGGAACTCTGTAGCGACACGAGCTCTGTGTGCTCTTGCATTGTCATCTTGGAAAATGAATCGACGGCCGTGACGCCGCGCAAATGGCACCACATGAGCTGCTAACATGTTGTCACGGTAGTACTGCCCTGTGACACTCCCTTGGGTGACATTTAATGCTGTTCTGCTTGTCATGGTTATGTCTTCCCACACCATAACCTATCCAACACCTAAACGATCGTGCTGCCTAACGGTTACGTCATGGTATCGTTCGTTCGTTCCGCCGCTACACTCTGTTTCGCCTGTCGTGGAAGTCGAGATTGAACCTCGATTCATCGGAAAACATGACGTTGCTCCACCGACGATTGCCAGCGTTGTCTCGCCCCACACCAATTACGCCTTGCTGCGATGTGGCGTTCAGTCAAACGTGGAATTATTCGAGGTCGTCGAGCGTACAAATTCCCGCTGTGTAGGCGATTTCGGATAGTCTGACCACTGATTCGCACATCTGTCGCTCGCTGCAGCTGCTGTTCAATTTCTGAGGCACTTTGATGGCGGTTACGTATTGCTGTGGTTCGGATCTGACCGACGTCTGCCGTCAACATTGCCTGACTGACGGTAGCGTGACCACAACATGCTAATCACGATTGAGTAATGTTGAGCATTTGAGCCACTGCAGTCTGTCTGTTGCCAGCTTCCAACATGCCAACGGCACGTAAACGTTCGTCACGTGTCAGTCTTCGCATACCTCAAATGTTACGTTTAGACCAGAAACTATTGATGAATGAGTTTATACCAAGGAAAGAACGATGAGACCTCCGAAAAAGCCCGTCCAGTACAAATGAAAATTTGAAAACGTACCCCTCAGACATTGATGCGGCGCTCGTGCGAAAAACCTGCACGAAGTGTTCGTGGGCCGGTGACATTCATGATCCACACTAAACTTGGTAACATATTGATGTGTCCAATTAAGCGTATCCAATACCATTTTCCGAAAATATCAACATCAGTTTGGATATCCCGTACTTTTTTTTAATAGTATACATATGGTGTATTGGACAATCATAACGTCTGCTGATGGCGCCTTAGTGCATTCAATGACCAACATGTTGTAGGGTTCGATGGTGTGTCAGAGGTGTTTTTGTGCTCTGTCAAACAAGATTGAGTTGATTAAATTCCTGGTTGAATTATGGGAAAAAATTAGCTTGGGGTTTTGATATTTCAACAGCAGTGCACAGGAAGTTAAATGTCTGGGGTTATGACGTGTTTTATCTGCTTGGTGTAATTTATCGTTTACTTAGATTTCAAGTGTTGCATTCAATTTTTAAATACTCATTATCATATAACAATCAAGCTATCATAAGAGCATTTGTAGCCAATACTATAAAACTTCTACAGTTGTATTTTTCAGAATTGTATTTTTGACCTCTAAGTACAAATCACTGAGATGAATCGTTATCGTTTCAAAAGACGTAGCAATTTATATTTTGAAGCGCCAGTGATCCATTTCTGTCAGTTATTCTCATAAATAGAAAAGTACAATTCTGGAAAATACAACTGCAAAGGTTTTATAGTATTGGATCCTGGTTTGTTATATTCCGTTTGGTGGATGACACCGTATCCGCCAAATCAAAGATAACACATTCGGCGTCCTCTTCGGTTTGCAGCTGATATTGCCTTTTTGACGCAATACGATGACTCAAAATCTATTGACAGTTGAAATAACAATACCCTCTATGCATCTCAAATTCAAACTCATTTTGAGACCATGTAACTGCGAGTCGGATGTTTTGTGTACACATATTATTACATATAAGCGCAAAACTCGAACTTTTTAAGCGCACCGAAGATAGGCTAGGGTATGCTTCATAACTGTTTCAAAATCCCTGAAATACGTATTCCCGGCCCTTTTCGATATTCGTTATCGACCATCAGTCTTTGTATCAGTGCAATGTTCAACACATCCGAACCCCACCCTCGCTACATTGTTGAATACAAAAAGTTATATCTTAACCCATTTTGTGTGTGCGGGGTGTGGGGTGGTATTAAATGTAAAGCATGCTACAGTGCAGTGACTGTTTCCAGCCACAAGTGACTCTGTAATTTCAGACTGTGCGTTATTCTATTACAGAAAGAAAAGGAACACCTTTCTATTTTATATACTACACAAACCTGTCTTACTGCTCATATCTGTGACAACCATAGCTCAGCAGAAAAGGAGAGCCAGTCAACAAATACTTTCCAGTACAATATCAACACGTTTATTTTTCAGACCTGACTATGGACTCCAGAACTTGACTAGTTATTCTTAAGTGCTCGAGCATTTTTTTCAGAGCGTCCGCCACACCACAGTCCTTTAATCTATGCATGGTCGTGCTACCTATGCAAGTCATGGGTTTTGAAACAAATATAAGCTACAGCTAAAGTTTATAGCAATATTTCAGCTGTGTGTTTCCTTGTTTTATTTTTCCGGTTTAACGCGTGGTAGGCCTATATAAAAATAACATCATGACAAAAAAAATTTGTCTAGTCTAATTTATTTCGTTCAGCTAGCTATTTATCATTTATTAACTGTTGTCAAAAACGGTGGCCTAACTACGGGTGATCTGTTGTCGATAAGTGCAAGTAAGACGTTCTCTTTTTTAATCGAATGATCGCACGTGAGGTTGCGATCCTCAATACAGACTTGTGTTTTGTCTAAACGTTTTCACGTTGGGGGAAATACGTTCTTGTTGTAAGATAAAAGTTCATATGCATATACACAATGGTAATAATATATTCACATCTACCTCTCCCCTACCTCATTTTCCTTACATTTGTTATTTTTACGAGTTGAAATGGTTTGATGGAACGTTGAAAGAGCCTGATGGCAGATGGATGTACTACTTCTGCTACTACTTCCCAGGCAGTCGAGAAACGATCGTTGGACACGACAGGGGTGCGTTAAACTAAACGAACTCGAAGAAAAACGAAATGAATTCTTCCGCATTGGAAAGGATGTGCACACAAGAATGCACACGTTTTTTTTTTCTAAGCAATAGGGAATGCATAACTGAAGAATATATGGTTAAATGGAGTCGGTATGAAACTTGTTTGGAAACGAAATACAAAGTTAGTAATATTTTCATCTTCCAGCTGTATAGGGTATTTTAATGATGGATCCAATTATAACTTACGTGCATAGGGAACAATTTGTAATTTCATTCAGATAAACTCAGGTTGAATTCTATACATGTATTTGAACTAGCTGCTAAATATACTATTTTATTTCTTTGTTGCAGACAAAGAGGCAATATCTTTTTCATACTCCAACTACGAAATTGGTATTAATAATCCATCAGTATTTCACGTTCCATTCAAGTGTCCTCGTAACGACACGGTGAGTAACAAATGAACTATGTTTCTTTTCTCTGCTTAAAGTTCTGGTAACTTATATTGATCCTCTCTACCAGATATGTACAAATGTATACATCAGGAAATCAGAAAGTCACAAACAGTTTAGTTTAAAAGCCATCAGTGGATAGCCAACAAGCCGCTTTCAACGACGAGATTAGACGATCGCAAAAGGATTGAGTTCCCTCGGCCTTTTCCCCTCAGCTTTTACTCACAGCTATACGGAAACGTTATTGAATATCAAACTAATACCACAAATAACAGCAACAACAACAACAATTTATCACCGTGACATAGTAAACAACTCTCACTTTCGTAATACCTGAGAGAGTTTACTGCGTGTTCGTTGATACTATTCTCACTGTGATTTACCGGTCGTACCTACAGTGAAAAAATTTATTTTAAAGAGACAGTAAGGAGCAAATTTGAAAAATTGAAAAAAATATCGCCTCTCAGATGTTGTTTATATTTCAAAGAGCCTGTTAAAGACAACCGTATGCAAAGTGTTAGACGGCAGAAGCATCGCGAACCTACTTAAATCTGTGACTATAAAGCTTTAATGCAGACGGAATTTCAAAAGATACGACATTGTGAAGTGATGAAAGAAGTTGCCCAAAAAGAAACGGAAGTAAATACAACCTCGAGTTATAATTTCTGATACGCGTGAACAAAATTTAATACCTTCGCTACTTTTCGAATGATTGATCTCCACGAGCGACAACTCCGCTTTATTCTAGCGCTAATTGGATACTATTTGAACAAAAAATTCGTATTATATTAAATGAAGCGCATTTATGCTCCCAATAAAACGCACCGTACGCATAACGACAACGGCAATTCGAAATAGATCGCATGAGTGCGTATACAAACTTCAACTTCATCCCTTTGAGAGAGCTGACTTTACCGAATATTTAAAACGGCCTAACACTTTTTGCTGTCCCAGAAATTTCCGTGAGTAATCGGGTTAATAGATTGGGATGAAAAAAGATTGCCAGTCGTTTTTGATAAATTCAATACATTCTCGCCTTCAAGTTAGTTTATTGAATCGATATCAACGCGTTCATGGGAATGATATACGGAACATAAGGTTACTTTTGCAAAACGCAATTGTGGTTTGTCAAATCGTCAACTTATAATTTTTAAAATTGCGTCTTATTGTCCCTTTAAATAAGGTAGTCGTATGTCTTGTTTGCGTCAAGACTAAATATGGCATCTACGTTTAGATTTTTAGTGGAAGCGTATCATAAATAGTCGCATTCGACGACGAGATGGCACAATACACCAACCAAATCAATCGATGAAGATATATAACAGCCGACTAGGGCTGTAGAATTAAATTATTAATGAACAACTCGATAAATACAAAACAAAACAGATTCGCCCAGGACTGTATTCTTTGGGGCGATTCCGGGAGCTCGGTTGCTCGAGGTCTAGAGCATTAGACTTCGGCCTTTTCTTTTTGTCTAAATTGAAATAGGAGAGGATCTCACGTTTGAAAACAGGGTAGAGACGTGGAGAGTAGGGTTGACGCAAACTTCAATAGCACACATACATGTACCAATTTCCGCAGCAAGCTAGAACACGTATTGAACCTCCAGTGGTTGCAACATTTCCTTTGTTTCCTTCATACCGAGGTCCGCCCTCAACTTCGTAATTCCATAATTATCCAAAAGCAAGTGATCCACAAGTCCACTCTGGAATGCATTATTTATTTCCATCTGGGGAAGAACCAGGATTAGAAGACTAGTCAAGTTCATTAAATAAAGAGCTCTGATTATTTTGTAAAAGCTGGTTATCAAAAATCCTCTGGGAATAGACATAGATTTTTGCTTGTTTCGAAACGACCGATAGAAACTTTTCACTTATTTGCCTGTCTTCCAGTGTTCCTGGCTATGCCTGTTGTTACTCTCTGTTTATAATCCGTTCAATCCGGAATACATTAAAGAAGTACATGTCTGTACAAAATGAAATAAAATACAGAAACAGAGAAAACGTTTGCCACCAGGATTGATGATAACTAAGTTATATGGCCTTTGAAATGAATTATAACTTCTCAGTACCCTCAAGTAAAAACAAATCGACGATTTCCTATTAATTGGGACAAAACTTCACAAAAACATCCCGGTAACACATTACCAAACTTATAAGCCACACCCGACTGGCGCCAGTAACATTTTAGTATTTTAAATGTGCCTTGCTTCCAAAATATAACTTTTGACTCATTATTGGAACCAGGTCGCCAAGCTCGTTACAATCAGGGATTAAAAGCTATGTTTCTGATGTAAAAGAAAATATGATTTTTGTGTGTGGGGGATTATTGTTGTGTAAGTATCGTCTTCTAGTCATGTTAAGTATAGGGTTGAAACAATGCCATCGAAGTGTGTGGTCCTGTGAACTCGCGAAGCCAATTTTCCTGTCCAGGAACATGTTACTGCATAACTGCATTAAGCAGGATGGTTGCTAAGTTAATGTGTGGAATAGACCAATCAATATTAACAACTTGCCGCCCAAAGGCTGCACGTTGAAAATATTAATTGCTCTTCTCCCCGAAAGGCCTGAAAATAAGTAGTCTGCCATTTGCAGAATGAGGTCCCCAGAGAGTGAATTTGATGATGCTATCCCATACAGTGGACCAATGTATCCGCTGGGTACCTCTTTCTGTTTAGTTGTGAGACCCTGATTCAGATTGAGGTTCACAGAGGGGAACTTTAGTGATGCTACCCTGCTATGCAGGGTAGCATCACTAAATGCACCCTCTGGGGACCTCATTTTGCACAGTCTGCTTATTTTCTGGCTTGCTCCCAAACAATGAATATGAACTTTTATAACTGCTGCCATTGAACTGACATTGAACATACCATAAGAGTTCAAAGGGTTTTGGTAGTTTCGTTGGCTCTGGCTTCAACAACACAGTTTCTTTCAAAACGCACGTTTCATATAAGTTTGTTTCTACGATTTTATTTTTATTTTCAGACATTACCGGTTCGAATATGGCGAGCACTCGAAGCGTTCAGCAAGTTTTTCGTTTCAGATGAAATGTAATAGTTGCTTAAAAGATGAACAATGATATGAAAAACAAGAAGAGAGTTTCTTCGTCTGTTCAGATTCCATTCCCCCTGTCTGGACGGGTGTCAACAAACTAACCGAATTTAAAATAATAACGGCAACACCAACATCGATTGTAATAAGTTGTTAATGAAAGTTGTCTCAGAGGAACTTGTTTGTCTAATTAGCGGCAAATCATTTTACTCTAAATTTTACCATAAGAACATACGGGCGTAGGAAGACAGTTGCCCATCCCGACATAGCAGAGAGAGGGAGAGACGGGGGAGGGTTAGATCAACATTATCTTTACTAACTCGCCATTGCAAAGCATTGACGAATTATTTAGCAGGAAGGGGTGCACAAATTACCCTTTACTCACACGATGTGACCAACGATTCTCTAGTTTGATTTGTCTCTACTTCGACCATTAAAATTGAGAAAAATATGCACTTTTGTTTACATATTTAACGAATCCCCCTACGGGCCCACAGATGTTTGGAAATTTGTTTAAAATGCCGCCAAAAATTACTTATCCGACCAAGCTGTTCGTTCGTTCGTTCGTTCTCTCTCTTCCTCTCCGCCCCTCGCCCCCACCCCTCCCGCTCCCTTCCACACCCACCCCTCTCTCCTCCCATTCCCCTCTCCTCCCCCTCCCTATCTCCTCTATCCTCGTCTCTCTCTCTCTCCTCGTCTCCCACCATCCTCGTCTCCCTCTCTCCCCCTCCCCTCCATCCTCCTTTCACTCTTTATCTCCCTCTCTCTTCCTATCTCAATCCCTCTCTCTCCCTCCCTCCCTCTTCCTCTCTCTCCCTCCCTCTCTCTCCCTCCCTCCCCTCTCCCTCTATCTCGCTCTCTCTCTCTCTCTTGAACTGGAACAGTTCTGGTCCATGACACGTGGTAGAATGTCTTGATCGTAATTTCGATCGGCGAAGAAACACTTTAATTAGACAACGGAAACCAACTCCATTTACAGACAACTCGACAGACAGAAGGACGCGCCCATGGTCAGGCAGACAAACGCCCTGCGCCGCGACTATATTCCCAGTCGTTCTTTTTCGGGGATGGCGTAAGAAGGCGTAAGAAGGGAAGACAATTTACCCGAATTTTCAGCCAAAAAATGATGTGTGGAACACACAATTGGTGATCAGTTTTGTGATACCCCGACCTTTGTCCAAAATAACGTCACTTTTATATTTTTTTTTCTCTTTTTATATTAGCTCCAATATCAAAGCCACCTCTTTCATATTTTAGATATGTCATCTCCACCAAAAACATACCTAAAAATGTGGCACCGACCTTGCAAATTATGGACGCTTATACTCGAATTTTCACCCACAAATTATATTTAGGGCCATTTTTAGGCAATTTTTGTATGTTGTTGAGCTTATAAAAATAGGAGATACATACTTTCTGATTTTTCGTTTTATAGCCATTTTTTGATGTTTTTGCGTATCGTAAAAGTTAAGTTATTTTCGTTAAAAACGTTACCTTTTCTTTCTATTATCTCGGTGTTTTTGTATTGCGCAGCTACGAAACTCTACACAGCGTTTCATGGGCATGGAAATTGTGCACATCCATTTTTTTTAATTAAATTTTACGTCATTTGTTTGACGTTTTAGATCAAACTTTATTATGAGCTTTAGTCATTTGAAATTGGGGAACACAATCTCCACAATATATATATATAAAACTCTACCATCGTTTTCGGAAATTCCAGCCGTTATGGCCGAACTCTGAGGTGAAGTCATAAGTGGGACAGAACTTCACAATTTAAAATGCGTTGGACTTTTGTTTTAAATTTAATTATGTTTATAAGCTAAAAAATAGGAGATAGCTGTTTTTTGGGGGGGGGTGGTCTTTTTCGATTTATCGCCTTTTTATGTCTTTACGCCATTTCAGAGTTTAGTTAGGCTCTTTTGTCATATTTCATTTAAAGCGCCACTTTTGTGATTCCATTATCTCCGTATATATAAACTAACCAGCTATAAAACTTTACACACCGTTTTATGAGCATTTGAAATTGTGCACACCCATTTTGAGAAATAAAATATTGCCCCCGATGCCAATTTTACGTCATTTTCTTGGCCTTTTATTTCCAACCTCATTTTGAACCTTAGTCTTCTGAAACTTTCGGAATTTTATCTCCACAAAAACGCATGTAAGTTTCCGGTGCGGTCCTAGGAAATTCCAAGCGTTATGGCTGAACCCTGAGGTGACATCAGAAGGTGTCATATAGTAAAAAGGTAAACTGCGTCAGATCTTTTGTTGTTGAAATTTCAGTATATTATAAACTTTTAAAAATTAAGAGATGGATGCTTTTCGTTTTTCGATTTATGGACATTTTGACTTTTTTAACGTCATTTCAAAGTTTAGGCCATTTTTGTCATATTTTATTTAAAGCCCTACTTTTGTGATTCCATTATCTCCGTATACATGCATCACACAGCTATGAAACTTCACACACCGTTTTATGGCCATTTGGAATTGTGCACATCCATTTTGTTAATTAAAATTGCGCCAGCGGTGTTAATTTTACGTCATTTCTTCATCCTTTATTTCCAAGCTCATTTTGAGCCTCAGTCTTTAGAAATTATAATCTTCACAAAAACATATCTAAAATTTTGATACTGTTCTTGGATATTCCAACCATTATGGCTGAACTCTGAGGTGATGTCATTAAGTTTTATACGCTTAAAAAGAGGCTTTTGTTTTAAATTTTAATATGTTACAAATTTAAAAGAATAGGAGATACCTGCTTTTTGGTTTCGACTTATGACTATTTTTTTCCTTTTTATGTCCTTTCAAAGTTTAGACTATTGTTGTCATATTTCAGTAAAAGCGCAACTTTCGTGATTGCATTATCATTGTTTAAATAAATTTTACAGCTACGAAACTTCTTACCCCATGGTCTGGGCATCTGAAATTGTGACACCCATTTTTGGAATGAAACGCCCCCCCCCCCCCCCCCCCACCCCCCATGCCAATGTTAAGTCATTTTCTTGACCTTTGAGTTTTAACATCATCTTGAGACGCATCCTTTAGTAATTATAAGAATATAATCTCCACAAAAAAACAATCTAAACATGTGATGCTGTTCTAGGAAATGCCTATCCGTTATGACCGAACTCAAGTGACGTCGTTGGGGGGTGCATAGGTTCGAAAATTAAAATGCGTCGGATTTTATTTAAATTTCACTATGCTGTAGTTCTGAAAAAGAGGACGTATTTGTTCCTTGCTTTTTCAATTTATAGCCATTTGGGAGTTTTTACGTCACTGCAAAGTTTAGTCTACTTATGACATATTTTGTTAAAAAACTACATTGTTCTTCACGTACCCCCCTCTTTATAAATGACACAGTTGTAAAACTTCATACACTATTTACTGGTTATTTGAAATGGTACGATTTACTATTTTTTCAAATTTACGCACTCGGCGCGAACGATGCCGATTTTACATTTTCTTCTATATCCTTTACTTTCAACCTAATTTTGAGGCCCAGCCTCTTGGAAATATAATCGCCACAACATAGCCAAAACTGTCCCGCCGTGCAACAACATTCTAATTCGTTATGGCCGAAACCTGGAGCTGACATCATAAATTAAAGTGCGTTAGATCTTTAGGAAGTTTTAGAATGTCATGGAGCTAAAAAATTAGTAGACAACTGTTTTTCGTTTGCGATTTTTTAAAAAAATGTTTTTACTTCATTTCAAATTCCGTGCTATTTTGGTCCTATGTTATCAAAAACTCTACCTTTGTAATTCCTGTAGCCTGGACCCAATACTATAAAACTTTTACAACTGTATTTTCTAGAATTATGTTTTCTAGTTATGACTTTAAATGGGCTGAAATGAACCATTACCATTTACAAAGATCTGCCAATTTGCCAGTTGGCAAATTGCCATATGTTTTAAAATGCTAATGATTCATTTTAGTCAGTCATATTAATAGGCAGAAAATACAATTCTAGAAATTACAATTGTAAACGTTTTATAGTATTGGCTCCGGCATAATATTATATTTATTACACAGCTATCAAACTTCACACACTGTTTTCTGGACATTTGAAATTGTTAACCTCTATTTCGGAATTAAAATTCTAACCACCAACCCCCACCACAGATGCCGGCGATATCAGTTTTACGTATTTATGTTTATCTTCAACAGAACAGAACAGGAAACTTTATTCGAAGAATGCAGTTTTGTACAAGTATAATAAATACAATAAATACACTGAATACAATGAATCAATGAATACAATAAGATACAGATAATTATTAGCATCTTCAGGGGCGACATGCCCTAGTTGGTCGTTTCCAGTCGCTACCCAGAAAAAGGAAGAGTAAAAGGTTTTTAAATATAGATAAATGAGAATAGCAGTGACATTTCTGGATAGAATATTTTCAATCTCATTTTTAACATTTTCCATTCGAAACTTCGAAAATACCATTACAACCCGCAGACTTGATCGCAAAATGGCGTTGCTTTTGAAAATTCGCTTTGCGATTTAAAAACCATCTCGTTATGGTATTGGCAGGGTGAGAAAATATAATCTTATGAAAGACGTCATGTTATGTTTTGAAAGCCACAGGTACATCGAGACACACATCTCACTCTAAAAGACAGACATGGCAGTTGTGAAATGTTTAGTGTTTTTGTTCCAAAATTCCTACATACAATCTCGAGAAAGAAGTCTTTGAAGAAAACATTTTGTTTACATCGGAACTATCGTGGCATAGTCATTCCTGGGGAAATTGACTTTTACATCACTGCTAAAGTTGGTCTAAACATTTAAGACAATTTTGAGTTTTACAGTTGAAACTAGAAGTCCTGTCACCATTAGACCAGAAAATGCACGTTAGTTAATGCGCTCCTCCCTGCAGAAGAGCAAAATAGTCTGAAATACAAGAGAGCCTTTGCGATGCAATGCAAAATATAATGCGCTATTAGCGATGTCAATAATGAAATCACGAATTGAACCGACCAAACAGAAAGAAAATGAGACTACAGTATGTGGAGGGCGAATTACTACTGAATCACTGTGGGATAGAATTTTCACTTAGAAGTTATTTTTTTACAATTTTTGAGGACAAAACACAAAAAGCACTTGCAAACTTTCATCGCATGGACCACCGGGCTGCACCCGATGGTCCACGCGATGAAAGTTTGCTAGTGTTTCTTGTAATGTTATGAATAATTATAAATACTTTCCGGGTGAAGAATATATGGCGCTTGCGATTAAGTAATCATCCACTCTCTTCATTCTGTATATGCAGTAGAATTTTAATATCGCCAACGTCAGGCAGGAATTTCACCAGGCATCGTCCTAACACCGCGCCACTGGATTGAAAATCGTGAAGGTTTTTGAAAGGTGGTCTCGATGGGACTCAATCCCGTGTCTACGACACCCAATCGCCTGGCCATAAATGCTGTGCCTCCATACCAACTGAGCCAACGTTAACCCCAACAATTTTAATATATTTACGTCATTACATGTGCATGTATCCCAGTAGAGGTAAAGAATGATGTTAATGGTCTCTATTTACTTGTTTTGAATTGTACAGTGTTGGACATACTGCTTTTATTCCACAGGAATTGAGTTACGCTAATCGCTCAGTTTGACAGAGACAAAAGTGTACTTACTCAGCGCGTTATAACTTCAAAAATAGTGCACAATGCCGTCACAGAACTTCTAGTTTCAACTCTACCTCATCGAAAGCAGACCGATTTTCTGTTGAAAACTTGAGGTTTGTCTGTAGTGGTGGAGGCAGATTGTATCAGAAATCCTTGGCGAAGCCTCTGTAACTATTTCATCTTTTAATTCGAATAATAATAAAATGCTTGTGTGCACAGATGGTAATAATTTCTAATATTAGAAAATGCATATTCTGATTAACAATTATCTTCTGTTCAATGGGACAAAAGCTAAAATACATTGTGCCCAATAACAAAGAGTAGACAAAAAAAACAATTATACACTGCATTGTCTGTTTCAATTTCAGCTAATAATTCAGATTAACTATACACTGCAGTTTTAAAATTGATATTATTTTTAAAAATATTCCATTGCTTTGCAGAAAAACTCTAACCCTTTAGCTACTAAGGCCCGTTAAAACTTCAATTCAATTCAAGTCAATGATTAGCAAATTTTCGAATTGTCGCGATGTTCTTAAAATCTTTTCAAACAAGTATTTCTTTCGTCAGGTCTTCTGTACAGGAGTCATGATATATATGTAAGGTGGTTAACAAAAATAAACATATTATACAAGCATAATAAATAGCCTATCGTGGGAAGTGGCATAGCCAAATTGGCTGTCTACCTGCCACCCCTGGAGGAAAGAGAAATCGCAAACAGACTGTGACCAAATGGATAAACTTGGAGCGATTCATCTGATCTATGATAGGGATGTCGTTTTTCGTTTCTTGCGCAAAACATATAATCCAGTATAAAAAGCCAGCGGTGTTTCAATGTTGGTAGAGAGCAACCTGCTTGCTGCACTATCTACATCACTCTGGGTAATGTAAGAGAACCACAACCAATCCCATCGTATGGTTAGTATCGCTCCGACTTGAGAAGTACGTGATCTTTCTGATTGGGCGAGGAGTCTATATCGGCAGGCGCACCATGGGGTGCCGAATACCGTGAACCAGCTCGCTCCAGCTAGGTGTGGGTCAATTCAGAGGCGACTCCCCGTGATTAGCAAACCGACTTGACCCAGCACGTGCCCAAATACATGTTTCGGACTGCAAATCGTTTGCTCAAGAGTATTGTTTGCAGCTTCTTAATTGCGTGAAGCTCTACGCGAGGTTAGTGGGACCACTTGAGAAAAACGCAGCAGATTGCACTGGTCGAGGATGTCAGATTAAGACATATCGCACGACTAGTATGTTTCTAATGCGGGTCTGTTTAAATTCCTAATGGTCTACTATCCTTGATTGTTTCAAAATTTACTAGGTGTAATCTGGGCAGTAGGGTTTATCGCATTGGACATAAATCGAATTTGACGAACTGAATGTAGAAGTTATTTTTTTCTTCAACGTTGCCCTATTACTACAATTTCGAACTGCGCCGTCTAAAGCTTTCCACAGTTACTGGATGGTGTATAGAGGACGTTTATCTAGGGTTCGTGTACGTGTTTTTTCTATGTATAGGTGTCCAGGCTGCCAGGTTGTCCTACCAAATGGATTGTGAGTAACCTTAAATATATCGTTAAAAGAAGCCGGTAATCTGCCATTTTGCCAGACATGCGTGAACAGAAGTGCATGTAATTCAAACAAATCATCTGCTTTAAGTATTTCATTGTTCTTAAATAAGGTGTCTCTATGGAAATTGTATTTTTTGTTATTTATTATTCGAAATGAGCGCTTTTGCATGATACCTAGTTTATTAATTTATCTTGAATTGTCCCATGCTAAAATCCCGTATACCAAATGGCTATGAACCAGGGCATAGTAGAATGTTTTCAGGACTCGGTGTGGGACACTATGTTTTACTTTATTGAGACTAAAATTTGCGTGCGCTATTTTCGAGCAAAGTCGAGATATATGAACTTTGTACATATAGGGTAAGTGTTCATCAATGCTTATTGCCAGAAATTTTAAAGATTTTTCTGTCTCATTTCCCCCGATTGTGCTTATGTTTTGGTTATTTATGTTTACCTCTTGACAAAAATTAATATTCCTACTTTTATTTGCATTTAGTATAATATATGATGTTTTATTTAGCATTCAACAATAGTTGGTTCACCGGGTACCATTCGAAGTTTTTTTAACTTTGTTGTTGAATTATACTATTCAAAAAAAGTAGGGGATATCAAAACTGATGTTGATATTTTCGGAAAATGGTATTGGGTACGCTTGATTGGACACATTAAAATGTTACCTAGTTTTGTGTGGATCATGAATGTCACCGGCCCACGGATACTTCGTGCAGGTTTTTCGCACGAGCGCCGCGTTAATGTCTGCGAGGTACGTTTTGAAATTTTCATTTGTACTTGACGGGCTTTTTCGGAGGTCTCATCGTTCTATTCTTAGTATAAACTCGTTCATCAATAGTTTCTGGTCGAAACGTAACTTTTGAGGTATGCGAAGACTGATACGTGATGAACGTTGGAAGCTGGCAACAGACAGACTGCAGTGGCTCAAACTATCAAGGTTACTCAATCGATGATTTGCAGGTTGCGGTAACGCTAGCGTCAGACAGGCAATGTTGATGACAGACCTCCGGCAGGTTGTCCAAGGGCGAGAACTGCTAACCAGGATCGTTTCATCGGAACAACAGCATTACGTAACCGCCATCAAAATGCCTCAAAAATTGGACAGCAGCTGCACCGTGCGACAGGTGTGCGAGTCAGTTGTCAGACTATCCAAAATCGCCTACACAGCTGGAATTTGTACGCTCGACGACCTCGAATAATTCCACGTTTGCCTGAACGTCACATCGCTGCAAGGAGTAATTGGTGTGTAGCACGACAGCGATGGGGCAATCGTCGGTGGAGCAACGCCATGTTTCCCGATGAATCTAGGTTTACTCTCGACTTCCAAGACAGGCGGAACAGAATGTGGCGGCAGCAGAACGAACAATACCATGAAGTAACCGTTAGGCAGCACGATCGTTTTGGTGGTGGATCGGTTAGGTATGGGGAGGCATAACCATGACATGCAGAACAGCATTACATGTCATCCAAGGGCGTGTCACAGGGCAGTACTACCGTGACAACATGTTAGCAGCTCATGTGGTGCCATTTGCGCGACGCCACGGCCTTCGATGCAAAATCTAGATCTCTCACCAATCGAGCACGTTTGGGATATGCTATGCTTGACAGGCGATAACGAGAACGCCAACATCCCCCTACCAATATCCGGGAACTCGCCGCTGTACAGCAGGAAGAATGTAATAACATCATCCAAGCTGATATGGGACGTTTGGTGGGGAGCGCGGTGGATCAATAGGTAGAGGTGCAGGCTGCAAGCCGAGAGGTCCTCGGTTCGAATCCCATCTGCGGCAACCGCGTTGTGTCCTTGGGCAAGACACTTCATCTCCATGGCCCGCGTGGGGGCACGGTGGCGTTGTGTACTAAGACGTCCTTCACGTCGATGGTGCACTTGTCTTCAACCAATGCTAACCCTGCGCTTGCGCGGAGTTAGTATGTTGGGGAGCTGACAGATGCTCGCCGTTGCTTGGTGGTTCTTTCCGGTACTCCGGCTTCCTCCACCCGTAAAACTGTCGCGGTCATGATTAGCCATTGTGCATAAATATGTGACCTTAAGCACCAATAATGATCCGCGCTTGTCTCGCAAACCCAGGAGGATTTACAAGGTATTGAGGTCTTGGACTGAATGTGGTAAATTCTCTGGCTGACCGTCCGTGTCTTCTACAGCTCAGTGCGTGGAATGTGTGCTTGTCAGACACCCAACGCTCGCTGATTTTTGTGATACAGAAAACAGTATGCATATATAGCTTTGAGGCACCAATTTAATTTACAAACTGGCACGTAAGGGCGCACGTTTTGTGCTGAAATAATCAGTATTACATCCTCATAATCATTTTCCCAACCAATAATGTAATGGAATAAAAAAAACAACAAAAAAACAAACGAAAAGCCATTAACAACAACAACGAAAATCCCCTAAACAACGAACTAAATATTACTATTTTCCTGTCATTGGACCAGGCTAGGTTGTCTAACCGAATGATAAAAGTGGATTGCCATGAAAAATAAATTGATACAAAGAGTGGTTAATATTCTCTTTTCATTTTCTTATGAGTAAGCGTTTTGAAATTACGCTTTCTTTAAGCATGAAGTCCTTTTTTTCAGAAAATGAAATGATTCTATATTTGAAGAAAATAGAAAATGTTGTTGTTTATTTATTTATTTATTGGTGCTTAACGCCATATCAGCAGCCAAGGCTATATCGTGGCGATAAAAGTATGTAATTATAAAAAAGACCATTATCCACCATGAAATAATTAAAAACAGAGTCGATGAAGTGTGAGGTATAAAACTAAGGAGGATGAAACGCAATGTCAGTGTTGTACAAACAATGCTGTGTAAATCAACCTGTGATATAGATATGGATAGACTTGAATTTTAAAAGAATAAAAACAATTTTAAAATTTATTAAAAAGGTTGATTACTTTCAAAAATGAGAGAATTTTACGCGGGCTTGTGTAATAAAATAAATCTCTTAGAGATCCGACTGTGAAATATTGCCCTCTAACATGATTAAAATCTGTACAATGTAAAAGAATGTGTTCCACTGACAACACAAGCTGACAAGGAACACACTCTGGTCGTATATTACCCTCTAACAAAAAGGAATGTGTAAGTCGTGTATGACCAATATGACATCGCGTCAGAGTAACATGATTTTTTCTACAAAGGTTACTGGATGGGTGGTGATCAAATATGTTTGGTCGGAAGCGATGGAGCTTGTTATTTGTCGCTCCATCCCATTCCGCCTGCCACATAGATTTGATGTAGTTACTAATATGTGGTTTGAAATCACTGAAAGGGATGTTAAAATCAGTGAGAGGCTTTGTTAAAGCCTGTTTTGCTGCACTGTCAGCTTTGGTGTTACCAGCGATACCTACATGTCCGGGTAACCAGCAAAACACAATATTATATATTTATTTATTTATTGATGTTTCAGGTCACATATTTATGCACAACGGCTAATCATGACCGTGACAGTTTTACGGGTGGAGGAAGCCAGAGTACCCGGAGAGAACCACCGAACAACGACGAGCAGCTGCCAGCTCCCCAACATCGTAAATCCGCACTGCAGCACAGGCAGGGTTAGATTGGTTGAAGACATGCGTACCATCGGCGTGCAGTCCGCCTTAGTACACGGCGGCATCGTGCCCCCACGCGGGCAATGAAGATGAAGTGTCTTGCCCAAGGACACAACGCAGTCGCCGCAGGTGGGATTCGAACCGAGGACCTCTCGGCTTGCAGCTTGCACCTCTACCTACTGAGCCACCGCGCTCCCACACAATATCATATTGGTCAGACATGAGAGTTGTTAACTTCTCACGAAGTTCCAAAATGAGAGGGTTCTTCAACTTGGGGTTGAGTAAAGCAAGTAAAGAGGAAAGAGAGTCGGAGAAGATGATCGACTTTCTCTCCTGTGCATTCTCGATGTGCTCAAGTGCGAGTTGAATAGCTTTAACTTCAGCTGTGAAAATAGAACTCTGATTCGGTATTCTAATTGAGATGATATGATCACCGGTAACAGCAGCTGATGATACTTTGTCGCCATCTTTAGAGCCATCTGTATAGATCCTTATTTATGCACTATATCTGGACTTTATTTCGGCATATTTTTGTTTAAACTGTAAGGAATTGGTATAAGATTTTTTGGTAGAAGCAAGGTCCAAAATAATTGTAGGTTTTTAAGATGCTAAGGAGGAATATGTGATTTACGGTTTTCTTTTATGGAATCAGAATCAATTTTGGCAGATTCTATGTGGGGTTTGATTCCAATTCCCAATGGAGGAATATGTTGCTGGTGGCGGTTAAAAATTCAACATTTTGAGGGTCTGAAACACAATTATAGGACAGGATTTGAAGGATTGGCCAAAAGTTTAGACTCATATTGGAGAGATAATTTAATTCTGCACGTCTCAAGAGAAGGCTCCTCTGCTTCAACAAGCATCGAGTCTATTGGGGATGTTCGAAAAGCCCCTAGACTAATTCTAATACCACTAGTATGAATTGCATCAAGTGGTTTGAGATATGATTTCCTTGCAGAACCGTAAACTATACAACCGTAATCTAATTTTGATCGAACAAGTGATATATACAGTTGGAGCAAAGTTTTTTTGGTCAGAACCCCAATCAGTGCTACTAACAACTTTCAGCAGGTTCAGTGCTTTCTTACTTTTAACTTTTAGTTGTTTTATGTGGGAAGTGAAATTCAGTTTGTTGTCAAACAACAAACCTAAGAATTTCACTTCCTTAACTGCAATAGGACTCCCATCGATTTTTAACTCTGGATCGAGGTGATGTTTCCGAAGTTTACAAAAATGAACACAGTTCGTTTTTGACTTGGAAAATTTAAAACCATTTTCTGTGGCCCATTTTTGAATCCTATTCAAACGCAGCTGAAGTTTGCGCTCGATAGCATTCATATTTTTACTGCTATAACAGATTAAAAAATCATCGACATACAATGAAGAATCTACCATATTCTCAATTGTATCGATGATACTATTAATTTTAACCGAAAACAGGGTAACGGATAAAATACTACCCTGAGGAACCCCCAATTCCTGCTCGTGAGGATCAGATAACGTTGACCCAACACGAACCTGAAACTGGCGGTCCTTTAAAAAGTTTTCAATAAAAAGAGGCTTACGTCCTCTCAACCCCATGTTAAAAAGATCTTTGAAAATCCCATACGTCCACATTGTATCATATGCCTTCCCTAGATCAGAGAAGATGGCAAGCTCTTTTCTAGCAAAGGCATTTCTAATAAACGTTTCAAGTTTGACCAAATGATCCACATTACTTCTCTGACCTCTGAAACCACACTGAACATCTGCAAGCAGATTGTTCGATTCCAGAAACCAGACAAGCAAGTCGGTCATTGATCATCCTCTCCATGGTTTTGCACAAACAACTGGTTAAGGCAATATGCCTGTAATTGCTTGGGTTGCTGTGATCTTTATCAGACTTAGGAATAGGAATTATACATGTGGTTGCTTTACGCCAGGATGATGGAAACTGGCCAGTCACCCGAATGCCATTAAAAATTGATAATAAGAGTTCCAGTGATGTTTGTGGCAGATGCTTTAAAAGTTTGTAATGTATGTCATCGGGACCAGTGGCAGTATCCCTTGCTCTATGCAAAGAGTTACGTAACTCCTCCATAGAGAAAGGTTCCTTGTAATCCTCTAAATTGTTGGAGGTGAATTTGATCTTTTGTTTTTCTTGCTGTTTTTTAATTTTTAGAAATTCAGGATTACAATTTTCAGACTAAGAATGTTTCGAAAATGTGGAGGCCAATTTATTTGAAATTTCTTTGTTTGATGTGATAAGTGTGCCGTTATCTTTCAGATGTTGTCCCGTTGATTTTGAGTTTTTTCCTTTAATTTTTCTTATCATTTTCCAAATTTTATTGATGGGGGTGTTTTGATTAAGTTTGGAAACATATGTTTCCCAAGAACATTTTTTTGTTTGTTTTATCAGTCGTCTTGTTTTGCCCGATTTATACGAAGTTTGTCCAAATTATGTATGGTTGGTGACTTATTAAATTCCCGTTCCGTCTTTTTGCGATCTTTTATAACCTGTTTGCAATCAGAATCAAACCATGGTTAAGTGACACGTTTAGGATTTGTCGAGGTTTTAGGAATGACTTGGCTTGCAATGTCAAATAACTCTGTTGTAAAATGTTCAATCTGGTCAGCACTTTCACTAAATTTCTCCAGTTTGAGGTGTTCAGAACAGAGCAAGATGAAGGTCTCCCAGTCAGCCTTTTTAAAGCTCCACTGGGGCACCCTCCCATCGTCTGCCGGAACCACACTCTCCAACACAACCGGAAAGTGGTCACTCCAACATAAGTCACCTTCTACCTTCCATGAAAAATCAAGGAAGACAGAAGGGCATGCAATTGTTAGATCAGTTGAAGTGTACGAACCAGGTGCGGGGTGCAGATAAGTGTCTGACCCATCATTGAACAAGCACAAGTCATATTTTGTCATGAACTCTTCCACAGTTTTCCCTTTTACATCTTCTTGACTGCAGGAATTACCCCAAAGGGGGTTATGAGCGTTAAAATCACCCAACAAAATGTATGGGGTTGGGAGCTGTTGGACCAGCAGCTCAAGATCATTCAGTTGTAGCGTTTTACTTGGTGAAACGTAAATAGACCATAAAGTAATTGTCTTGTCTAAAGTTAGGCGTACCGCTACAGCCTGTAAATTTGATTGCAAAGATACAGCACTGTGAATAATGTCGTTTCTAACTAAGACGGACGTTCCTCGAATATGAAGATCAGCTTCATCTGCCCAGGCATTATACGAAGTATAATGCTTAAAGGCTGAATGATCTTGAGCCTCAGGTTTCTTTAATAGAGTTTCCTGCAGGCAAAAAGCAGCAGGTTTATATTTTTGGCTGAGAAGACCCAGTTCGTTAACATTGGCTCTAAAACCTCGACAATTCCACTGTATTATATTATTTTGTTTGTATTAGCCATATTTCGATGGAGATTTATAGGGTGGACCTATGGGCGAAATGGCCCCCTGTACTTTTCTTCGGTGAATTTTTCCTCGGAGATTTATTCTGTGAGGAATTTTTCCTCTGAGATCTATTCTGTGAGGAATTCGAACGTAAGTGGTCGAACGTTTCGTCGATACACTCACCAACCTCCATTTTCTCAAGCCTTCAAACCTGTTACGAGTAACAGGATCTTGAAGAGCCTTGGGAGTTCGATCTGATTTGTTTTGTGTTTCTGTATTCTTTTGATTGTTTTTTGACTGATTCTTCTTCGGATTCTGACTAAGATTTTGATTGTGTGACTTCGGTTTTGTTTGGTCTTTCTTCTGTTCTGATCTTGCTTCTTTTACTTTTGCCCTGTGTAGTTTTAGTTTTTCCTGATCTTTCTTCTGATTTGTTTTTGAGTTGTTGTCTAATGTGTTGTTTGACGGTGAAGGTGTTTGGGTGGATTTTTTATCAGTTTCGCCTGCCTGCTCTATTGTAAAGGCCTGCACTAAAGTTGGTAATGTGCCATTGATCCAAGTATAATTTGTTTGGCAACCCACTGACGATGATGGTAATTTTTGAGATAATTTAGCTGCATAAGATGGCTTTGATGTATTAAGGCCAGGCATCAATGTTACTATTTCTCTGGCCTCTTTGAAACTTAACTGTTTTTCACATTTGACCTTTTGAATTTGTTTTTCTTTTTGCCAAACAGGGCAGTCCTTTAACGCAGCCACATGGCTGCCCTGACAATTGCAACATTTGACAGTGTTAGTACAGGGGTCTTGATGTTCCTGACCGCACTTGAAACATATAGTTTCTCCTCTACAATTATCTTCCCGTGACCAAACTTTTGACATTTGAAGCATCGAAGTGGATTTGGAATATACAAATCCACTTTGATGTTCATACAACCAACTTTAATTGATTTAGGCGGCTGAGAAGAATCGAAAGTTAAAATATATGTATTTGTTTTAATAACTGCACCGTCTCTTTTAATGTTTATTCTTTTGACATCGCTGACACCTTGAGGTTCTAGTTCCTTTCTTATTTCCATGACATCGATGCCAAATAGTTCCCTTGTTCGAATTACACCCCCGCTTTTGTTGAGGGTTCTATGTGGGAAAACGTTTACTTTCATATCTGCTAAATTTTCAATTTTGAGTATATTGATTGCTTGTTGTTCTTTTAAGCATTCTACCAATAGTGCACCAGATCTTAGTTTTTTCACATTTTTGACGGTGCCAGCGATTCCTTTAATGGCTTATTCCAACAAAAGTGGATTTATGTTGGAAGCCTTTTGACTCTCATCAGCCGCATAAATAATGACAAATTTTGGCCAGCTTTTTGATTTTGGAACATCATGATCCGAGTCAGAATCAGAGTCTGTAGAAAATTCTCTATCACGTTTTTGCCTTTTGTGTTTTGTAATTTCCATATTGGTGTTAATTGTGTTTCATCATTCCATGACTTCCACCCTTACTCTGGGCCCAACTTAGGGGGTTGAGTTGCGGATAACCAGGAAACAGCACCAAGAGTACATGGAAAGCATACTCCCCCAGCGTTGATGCTAATGCATACCGCTGCAGGATTGACCCGTCGATTATTTTAGGAAGTGCCAGGTCGTGGTGGTCACTCAACCAATCATTTTGTGAAGCTAGTACACGACATTTACCACGGATAACTGACGCAGACAGTGCCATAAAAACCTTATAACTTAAAACAGTTGGAATTTGTTTAAAAATCAGTATACCGTAGCAAAAATAAAATTGAATTAAAAGAAATAACGGATTGAATGACCACCCGAATGCCCCCTGACGTGACACCCGATATTTTTGGGGTTCGGGGCTCCCGATTGGCCAGAACGGGTCATTCGGCTATCCATCTACTCTCGAAATTGGGGCCAGAGCAGTGTGTTGGACATTATCTGAAAAATGAAAACCAGGGCCAAACAGGGTTTACGACCTGATCTCCATCTTGGAGACTGCCCTAACCGGGGCCACGAGTCCTCAACTGCCAGGATTCCTTCTTCCGGGGCCCTCGGAACGCACCTCACAGGAGAACAAGGTGCCTGCCAGATGGAATTAGCAGGATTGACCTTTTTGGTCCGGGGCTGCGTATTTGTGTATTTCGCAGCAAACCAGCTCAATTGAGCAAACCTACCAATCAGAAATTAGCAAACCTGTCCAATTGAGCAGGCCGTCCTCTATCCGCCACCCGAGGACCCGCCTGGTAGGGGATGATCAAACCCTGTCAGGAGAAAATGTTGTTTTTTCAGAATTAAAAATCCTAGTGAGTTGAGAAAAACTCGCAACCTCTTCGCGCAAAAATCGCACCTGTTTCTTGGTATTGTACAATTTGCTCCATTTACGTTGTCGCTGTTGGAGCCTTTCCATGTCAGTATCTGTGGGTGAATTATGATCGAGCGAGATTGCTATTAATGCGTAACCCCAGCCCTAAAACATTCCAAACACTTTCGTGTTCTCCCCTCTAATGCGTTCCAATTCCGCCCCGTTGCACAAGTGTTTTCCCTGCCTCTATCTTTGTGTGAATTATAACCGAGCGAGATTGCTTTACTAGTAATGTCTTAAAGGCAATTATTGGGTCACTGCAATGACAATACTCGCTTCGAGTTATATTTTTTGAGAAAACATCACATTTGTCTTTTGTACAATATACACGAATTGTGAGGCAAAACACATATTAATTATTACTGTGTTTAATTTTTTGGTCCGAAAAAGGCCACTATTTTAAAGGCCGCTTTGAATGAAAAGGAAATAACCAGTCGTGTGCTATTTTTATCTCAGTTTTTAAAAAGGATTTTTGCATTACTCGGATCATTGTATGGTTTGTCATGTGTGGCGGCTTATTAGCGCCATGTAATTTTTAGCTTAACTTGACAAAGTCAAGATAAACTTTTGCCATCGTGCGTGCGGAAGTATGTGAGTCTAATCACATTTTCTTTAGCACAGGCTACACCCCGTAGTTCTTGTCCAATCATCACGAAATTTCATATGCAGGTTCGAGGTCATGTCTAGATGAGAACATCCCTTTTCGCACAGTCTACAGGTCGTATTTATGAAGGGATTTCGTTGTAACTTGGTAGGATGAGTCCGTATAATGTCTAGAAGAGAACGTCCCTATTGGTTGTGATCGGTCAACCGCGAGGCTACGCGGGTCCGAAGCCCGAACACCTTTAACACAGTCTACAAATCGGATCTATGAAGGGATTCCATTTCAAACTCGTAGGATGAATCTGTATGATGTCGAGACGAGAAAGTCCTTTTTGGTCGGGTTCAGTCAACCGTGACGACCGCAGGGGTGCGTTACCCAGATTACTATTTTAGTACAGCTCGCATTTATGAATGGCTTTCATTGCAAATGTGTATGTTGACTCAGTATAATGCCAAGATAACAACGTCTTATTTTGGCCATGATATGTCAGCCGCGACGACCACATAGGCCTGTGACCTAGATTTGTTTAGCACAGTATACAGTTCATATTTACGAAGCGATTCATTGTTACTTGGAAAGATAATTTGGTATGATGTCTCGATGAGACTTCCCTATTTTGATCACGATAGGTCAGCCGTTACCGCCGCCTGATCATGTGACCTAGCTTCCTTTAGACTGTCTGCAGGTTATTTTTTATGAAGGCATTTCATTGTAACTTGGTATGATATCTGGATGAGACTTTCCTATTTTGGTCACGGTTGGTCAGCCGTGACCTCCGAACAGTCATGTGATCTTGATTTCTTTAGCAAGGTCTATGAGTTATATTTGTGAAGGGATTTCATTGTAACTTGGTAGGATGACTCGTTTTGGAATAATTTAACTGCAACTTGTTAACGTTTGTTGACGTACGTTAGCTGTGAGGGCCAAATTAACCCAAACCTCAATTATTTAGTACAGTCTACACCTCAGATTAGTCTTATTGAAAACAGCATACAGGGGACAGAAATTACCATAATCTCAATTATTACAATTCTTGACGTATTCCATAATCCTTTCATAATCGTTGAACAGTATTCTTTTCATTAAACACTACACACAGTCAAGTTAAGCTACAGCGTCATTGACACTTCCATTAGTTATCAAATTGCAGCTGTAATTTATTAAACTGTACCTGCAATTTAGCTAAATTGCACCTACAATATACCAACTTGTACCTGTAATTTAGCTAAAATTGTAGCTACATTTTACTGAATTACAGCTACAATTTAGCATCTTCATTCTCATTGGTCAAGCTGAATTGTAGCAGCAGTTCATCTCAACCATTCAGGGGCACGGGCACGTTATTTAGCGCGCGTGTATACCAGGGCGATCACTGCCTCAGATCATGCAGTAGTGAATTCTCAGGTCGATTTAAATGACTGGGGAAATCAAAAAATGGAACTGTATATATATGGCGTTTTGTCCCAAGTCGAGTTTCGTAATGGTCGATTCGTCCAACAAAGCTGGGTGTTTAGGGGAGACTGAGGTGCTTTGTGTGGGAAGGGTGCCTTTCAGGTGTTTTCGAAGAAATATATTAACCCGCATAGCCTTGAACCCTGTCCAATAAAAACTCGAAATTATTTTAAACTAATTTCTTGTGAATAACTACTTAAACTGCTTTGAGATACGGTAGTTTTTTTCTTTTTGTGAGAGGGACTTTCTTTGTTCACAAAACGTTTCTTGTAGTTATTTCTGATGAAAAGCAAGTGTCGAGATCGGAAGGTTGATATAATGTTAGGGCAATGTTTTAATGTTGTTAATGCTTTCATGGAAGTAAAACATCACGAAGTTTGACGAAGTTAACTTTGTAACGCTGTGACTACAGTCATAGCGTAACACCCTTCGCTTGTTTAAACGGCATCGGGTTTTTGACTTGACGCCAGAGGGGGGTGGGGGGTGCGACCTTTCTCGCTGACATTCTAGTAAACTTGTTGTATTGAGATCAGGTGGATGAACAAATAATATAATAAGTATAAGAAACAAGTGTAGCCAATATTACATTCGATGTTCTCATTCAGAAACACAAATAGTTCATGTGCAAGGTAAAAGGCCAACGCGCCTCATGTTCCGTTAACCCCTGCACACTTGTTTTCGAAATATCTAAATTTCAGACTGCAGTTGTTTCCCATGATGCAACTGGAATTTAAACATTTCAATAATATTTGACAGTGCTCATCGTGTTCTGTCAAAGAAGATTAAATTTGTTAAATTCAAATTTGCATTATGTTATGGTGGCTGCTCAAATGTTCAGTATTATGACATCAGTGTGTAGGGGGAGGGGGTGACGTTCCTTGTGTGGAGAAGAGAACGTATAGGTTATTGTTTCTTATATTATAAGGGCAGTTCTCTATCCCTTGCTACAGGTTGCCCCCCACTGATCAAGGATGTGGGGTGGCGAATGTGGTTCCCATTGAGCTCTGTCAAACAAGATTGTTTAAATTCAACTTGCATTGTGGGAAAATGTCTACTTGAAACTGTGTTATTATAACATCAGTGCGTTGGGGCGGGGTTAAAGCAATGATGTTTTTCATCAGGTCCTTGTGTGAAGATATTGACATGATGGATATATATTCTAATGCCAGAAGGATAGTCCTCCAGCCCACCTAGCCACACTTTTCCCCCCACAAATCAAGGACATGGGGTGGTGTATGGAGAGCCGGTGCCCTGGATATATAATAAAGTTAGTTGTGATGGGTAGGAAGCAAAAACGCATTTGGGTCCTATTTTTGGAGTCGAATTGTATTTTGCATTTAACAGTTTATTACCCTAGGAGCGCAGTGGCGTTGCGGTAGCCGGTTCTCGTCAGATCACCAAAGTTAAGCAACATCGAACCCGGTTAACCCTTGTTTGGGTGACCGTCTGAGCGATCGATTCGGACTCACGCGCTATGTCTTTGGGCAAAGCACTTAATCCCGAATGTCCACATGGGGGGACGATGACGCCATGTACAAAGGCGTACTGCACGACGGTGATGCGCATGTATTCAACCAATCTACCCCTGCCTTTGCTGAAGTGCGGAGTAACGATGTTGCGGAGCTGGCAGCAGCTTGTCTTTGCTCGTTGGTTCTCTCCGGGTACTCCGGCTTCTTCCATCCGTAAAACTGTCACTGACACGATATGACCTTGGCTGTTAAGGTGTCGTTAAACCGTAATAAATAAACAAATAAATAGTTTGTTACCCTGAGAAACAAGTCTCACCGATGTAAGATGACAGTAAATTTCCCCACAAAAGTGTTGATAAATACCTCTGACCGGTACACACTTATTAATCACCTGCAAATGTTAACAAATTATTAACCGCAGCACGGTTAAAGAATGTCGACTCTCTCATCACCACTTTAATGAAACTGCCCCCGGTGACTATGTTTCTGGTTAGAGTAACATAGGGACCTGCGAATCACACATTTTCGATTTAAATCGGATCTCGAATCGAATCATATTTATTATTCGAAATCGAATCTAACCTCGAATCGCATCAGTGGCGTTTTGAAGATGACCGATGGGGATGGGGTGCTATAAACCTGATTTGTTCTGACTGTGATGGCTCAAGTTCCTACTGGTAAAATAATCCAACTACATCTTCAAGGCATGTCTTCGTCGAATAATAGTACTCTATAACGGTTTTCATTCATCGTCGACATTGCTTGGAAATCTTGTTAACCCTTTACCTAACCTGCAAAGCAGACAACACTTGCAAAAATAATTCTTGAATAACTAATTTTTTTCATTTTTTGTCTCAAAAACATAGGTTATGACCCCTCGTTGGAACGAGTTCGACGAGCTCGTTCCAACGAGGGGTCATAACCTATGTTTTTGAGACAAAAAATGAAAAAAATAATTAAAATTAATTGGCGATTTTTGAGAATAGCGCTGCCCGGTTTTGGCCGTTACGTTAGGTAAAGGGTTAATGTAGCGGAAGTTACATTAAGTCTTTTATTTCAACATTATTCATGTACGATTTCCATCTGAACTATATGTTTAGTGAGACGATGAAGATGATTGATACCAAGCTATATTCCTATGGAAAAGATTTAAGAGGAAACGAATCGCGCAGCTGATTTCGAATCGAACCAAATATCTACTTAAGACTCGAAATCAAATCAAAACTCGAAGCTTCGCAGGGGCCTAGAGTAACAGCAATATGCTGAATTGACTGAAGATAGACTTCACTGGCGAACATTAATTTAATTTGTTAACATTTGCAGGTGATTCATGACCGTATGGAAAACAGCTCCCTGTGTCCCCTGCTGCCTCTGAAAAGGCTTCAGAGATGCGATAAAATCATGTTGCGTTTGATTTGCTTGCATGGCTACTGCTGTTGGGCATGTTCTTGACCACGCTTTACACAAGAATCTGCTCGACAGAACAGTACAATCGCCGCGGACTGGTCGTAATTCAAGCTGTGATGTCCACGCATGCGTTTACCAAGTGATAAAGATCATCATCAGCAAACTTTTCATTAGTGAAGCACCGGGTTGTATCCGGTGCTTCATTAATTAAATTATTGATGATCATTCCTATAATTACTGTTTGGAATCTGATCTTATTTCGTCCGTAGAAATATTACCCTCCCGCAGAAGGTGGCCACGTCAGGGCGGCTGTACTGTAAAATCCCATACATTCGTACATGTAGTATACAAAATCAAAAACAAAGAAACCATAATAATTGCTGACAGACTATTAAATCAACATTATTCACTCGCAGTTCAGAGTTTTTAAGTGACATTATAATCGAAGTGGAGAGTGGCACTCTCGTCTTCGGGCAAGATTCTCCCCAAACTTTTTGTCGTTTCACGACAACAAATTGTTGGTCTTCAGACCTCGGGAATGGAAACGTTATGTGTCGGTATGGTAGATAACAAATGTAATCATAGTTTACAGACGACACACCGCACCTTCCTCCAAACTGAACTTCCGCTGTAAATAATTGAGAAGTTTCTAGTCGTAGGTGGCTGTGTCATGTTATCAGACATTTATCAGGAGATCACACCTGTTATTTTCCCCCCGACTAATCTCGCCTTTCTGCTTTTGTCATTCATTTGCACGTGTACACTCCATATTCTAAATCATGTGGCGATTAGTAATTTTTTTCGTTTTTTGCTGCTGTGTGAATGCGGTAGAGAAAAAGCCATGCTGCTGGGCCCCACAGTACGAAGTGCTTGAAGGTCGATTTGATGAACATTTTTCAACGAGACACGGTCATTTTATTGACAGAGAAGTAAATTTACACTATCTTTTATTTTAGGCAATATTATTTATGTCTGAATAGGTCAACCGTGCTACGTCATCCCACTTCTCTCTCCCTCTCTGTCTCTTTCTCTCACGTTAGCGGTTAATAGAAAAGTTTGCGAGGTAAGATTTGCTATTTTTTTTTTTTTTGGAAAGAATAAAAACTTTCAAATTGCTGTAAAAACACTTACGCTAAACAACGAGCTAAAATAAGTAGTTACTTTCTTAGTTGCTTCCAATCAGCTTGTCATGTCAATGTAAGTTTCCTTTTGTAACTTTTGATAAAAGAGAGCTATCTGTTATTTTCGTTTATCAAAAGTAACAAACGGAAACTTTACTTTATTTTACTGATGTCATGGATATTTTCTCATCAGTCAGATGATTCCTAATTGGTCCTTCCTCTCCCGTCTATTAACCCTTTACCTAACGAATCGCCCGTATCCGCCCGCGTAATATGCAAATTGAGCAGTTGAAAAAATTAAATTTTTCAAAATATTTCAACAAAACCATATCATGTGACCCCCTCATTGGAACGAGCTCATTGAGCTCGTTCCAATAGGGGGTCACATGATATGATTTTGTTGAACTTTTTGTAAAAATAAAAAAAAATGATATTTAAAATAATAAATTTTGATATCGTCTGCGTTGGGTAAAGGGTTAATTTCATGGGAGATAACTTTATTGAAAGTCGATTTTTTTGGCGAGATTAGTCAAGGATAGTTCCCAGAGCCACGGGCTCATTTTCAAAACTATTTAGAGGAAGCGCACCGGATAGATTTCCGTTACTGTGCAGAATGTCGCGTGTTTTATGCACTCCAAAATGAATGCAGATATATTGCAGAGCAAACCAACCACAATATGACAATTGTCTTCGCAGTATGACAACTTTGCAGTCTTATATTTTTATTTGGGAATTAGCCTTTCATTCATCTGTGAGATTCTTCACATCATTTGAACATAAATATCCTTTCCCGCGGTTCGTAAGTAATAGAAGGGAAAGAATTGTCTTGGTGTTGCGATCATTCAAAGTAGGGTTAATATGATTCCGTTGATTAGCCAATCAGAGTCCAGTGTGGTCAGCTGAGCATGAGTTTTCGTATTAACTTGAGACAGTTAATCAGTTCTACGCGAGAGCGCTCAATAGAAGCATCTCAATTTTTCTCCATTGAATTTATAGAGTTGAAAATAGTTTTTTAACAAACAAACAAAAATTCAAGTTTGCATTTTTTCTTGTAGCTTTTCTAAACAAGAGCGTAGTTTTTTGTATTACGCTCTCAACATTAGAAACGTACATTTATGTGTCGAACTCAACATTGCTCAACATTGCTGAAATCTTTATTTATTTTCCGCATATTACTTTCCATGATTCAAAGTGTAATAGAATTCAATTTTGACAATTTATTACTACTACCACCGGATAAGGTCCGATATCCTGTCCTGAGGAGGTACACGCCGGTTAGACGTCGGACACAGATTTCCTCTATATATCAATCAACTAGTTTAGGGTTTTTTTTCTGGGCGATGGTTTACCCCCCGAGATGGATGTTTTTATGGTAGATTTTGGCGCATTTCATGCTCGTTCGATCTCTTGGACATGGGGGTTAATACATGAATTATTACACTTTGATGTTAACATTCTTTCGTTCTTATTTCTGTTTGCACTAAGTTTTTGTTTACTCGGAGCAAATAAACACTCGCTATTTGCCTTCATTTATAGTAGTTTTTGTTTTTCGAAATCATTTGAATAGTTTAGCTCAGACCTAATTAGGCACTGTTGGACGTGTTTCTAATCTCTTTGTATTTATGTATTTCATATCATATCATAATCTATACCGCAAAGTTGAACCTTTTACCAAACATGAAATGTAGACGACACCTGGAAACAAATTGATTGAATAACTATTTTTGTTCTTCATTTTTTGTGTCCAAAACATAGCTTATGACCCCTCATTGGAACGAGCTCAATGTTGGGTAAAGGGCAAAACAGGGATGGCAAATGATTTGCACGTTCTTCAATACACGTGATGCTGATTTTGCTCTCAAAAGAAAATATTTACGAAATTCGTTGAAAACAGATAACTGGATCTTTTTTAACAAGTGAAAATACAGATTCATTTACTGCAGTACCACAACCTAGATATACTAGCCGTCCCACCCGTCTCACCCGTCTCGCTCATCCATGGACGCGAAAAAATATATCTTCAGTAGAAACTGTTACATTTCAACCCCTTTTAATCCTGCCCCACCATCCGTCACCCCCCCCCCCCTCACCCCCCCCCCCCCACCCACACACACACACAAACGGGATTATCGTCTTACCTTCTCGGGGATTAGAGGAAATGGTGGCTTTTGCAGTCTAAATTCGGAAAAATCTGCGAGATGTGACCACATTCCTAAAAATATTAAGAATTATTTGTACTGTAAAAGTCATGGTTGTCTGTCACGTCTCCGTTTACTCCCACTCATACTCGAGCTTTCAGGCCACAAGTCTAATTTCGGGAGAAATCCGACGTTGTTATGAGAGTCTTTCTTTACCTACTTTTCGTGGAGTTTTGGGAATAGTCTACCGTTGATATGACTTGTTGTTTCTTCACTCACAGAGATACAGGTATATTATTTCGTGCTCGCTCCAGTCATACGCACTATCAATAAGTATTTAATTCACCTTGAAAGAAGCAAGCTATCAACACAATTAGTGTAAGCGGGGTAATCATAAAACTACGGTTATGGTGAGGGTGTCATCCTGTTTCCCCCACTTTTATTTTCACACCTGAATGTGGTGTTGTTTTAAGGTTTATAGTCTGTATCATTTTTGCTAGCTTTTTACTTGATGTCCTGTTTCTCCCACCTTTTTCAGAGTTTGAGAAATTCGAGCCAACACTGAACTTTCCATATGCTGCAGGAGGCGTAAGAGTCCCCAAGAAAAGACGTTATGTTAGAATTGATACTAGACTATGTTCATTAAAAGAGCTTTTAGGCATGGTCAGTTATCGGTGTATGATTATGCAGACAAAACGTCTCAATTGTTACATTTAGAATAATGTCACATTTTTTGTTGTATATTCCAAATTATGCTCACTATGATTTCCCGTGAAGTGAAGTGAATAAAATGTCATGTTTTCGTTTATTCTTGGAAAGATAAATGATAATTCAGGTTGTAATAATATTTCTTCAGAAAATCTGAACGGTTGAGTCCGAACAGACCCTTGACGTCGTAGGATGACAATGTCCGAAAAATTAAAACACGTTCGATTTTCACGAAATTTTAGTATTATATAGAGCTCAAAAGACAGAAGAATGTGTGTTTTGGTATTTTTTTTTTATTTAACGTCCTTTTCTACGTTTTTTATATTATTTCATGTTTTTACTTGTTATCTTGCATACCACTCCACGGGGGGCGCAGTGGCGTTGCGGTGACTGGTTCTCGTCAGATCACCGAACTGAAGTTAAGCAACTTTTAGCCCGGTTAGTCCTCGGACGGGTGATCGTCTGAGCGATCGACTCGGACTCCCGCGTTGTGTCCTTGGCCAAGGCACTTCACCCCGATTGTCCACATGGGGGCACGATGACGCCGTGTACTAATGCGTCCTGTCGATGGTGCGCATGTCTTCAACCAATCTAACCCTGCCTGTTCTGCCGTGCGGAGTTACGATGTTGGGGAGCTGGCAGCTGCTCGACGTTGCTCGGTGGTTCTCTCCGGGTACTCCGGCTTCCTCCACCCGTAAAACTGTCACGGTTATGATTTGCCATTGTGCATAAGTATATGGCCTTAAACACCAATAAATAATAATAATAAATAAATACCACTCCACATTATGACAGCCCAATCTTAGCATCGACATAAGATTCGGCTTTCTTATCTCACAAACACATGTAGGAACATTTAAATTTTGTTCAGCATCATATTGGTATTTACATTGAGACAGTATCATCAATGCTATCAGGTTTCATAGTTTCAAGTGTCGGGAAGCTTCAAAATCAAATTTCATAGTATGAAGTTGGAATTACGATACACTTTTGTCCACCTGATCTTGGCACCTTCTCTTTGAAGAGACGAAAACTGATATTGGCCCTGCTTGATTAGGTGGTGTCTGGGGATTCGCTTACGATCATAAGTAGACCTCTAGTTTTTATTTGTTTCGCTCTCAGAACAATACAACAAAGTCGTGGTGCGTATTGACGTTCCAAGTACCGCTACTAAGTAGTTTCAAGAAACTCTATACATTGGCAGTACCGAGCCCCAAAATAGTGGATCTCAGAAATATCCGTAGCTATTTGAATGTCCTGGTTTGTTCGTTTCTGGCTGATATAACTTTTCTATATTTTTGGTCTTAATAAAAGAGAAGAAACTGAGGTAAGGATAGGCATGTTTTGGATATGATGTCGAATCTTTAACGTAGAAAGTAGCACACAAATCAAGTTATGTTTATTCTGAAGATTAATCGTCATCAACTAACTAAGATAGTGAATAGTACTCCCCGGTGACGAAAATTCTACAACCAAAGCCTTATAGTCCGGCCGCCGAGGCACTGAACCTGGTTTTGTTGTATTAAGTTTTTTTCTCGGCGGATTATTATTCTATAGGGTCTCCTTGATAAGATTTTTCTTACTGGACAGCTGACAGTGTTGAGCAATTTTTTTTATTCGACAAAATCCAAGATGGCCGCCAAGGTGGCCGCTATGAAAAAATACAATATCACCATATAACTTGGATCGGAATGTTTGGTAAGATAATATGGAATTTTGAAGATTTTTCTTCTTGATTCATCGTACACATATATAATTGTTACTTATTGGCCAAAATAAGATTACCAAAATCCAATATGGCGGCCAAGATGGCCGCCAATGTGTCACACTTTTCTCATTTTTTTTAGATTTCACCACGTATCCTTCATATTGTTGCTAAGATGTTGACAAATATGCACGCTTATATAATTCGATTTACCAGAGGGGCCATTTCTGCACACACTGGTACTCTAACATCCCCCAGAAGTGGATTGTTGCTCACTGTATCACGTTATTTATAAACGCCGGTATAACCTAGTCAATCCGAAAAAAGTTGCGAATTATGTTATGTCCGTCGGAATTAACTGATATTATATGTATAAACAATGTAAGGTATATACACATATCGGCACATTTTCATGAACCTCCTGTTACTCTCATGTGTCATATGAAATATATTCTCTCAAAACCCAAGATGGGGTCCAAAATGGCCGCAAATATGGCAAAAAATCATCATTTCTTACAAATATAGGCGGCTATTAGGCGCTATTATTTAAAATGTCCAACCATGATTACCGATATGAATTAGCCATATGGGGTGATGCTCTTTTGTTATATATGAAAAAGGAATTGTTTGAGAAACCCAATATGGCGTCCAAAATGCCCCCAAAATTGGAAAAGTAACAAAGCAATTACAGTCTACACTCATATGCCCATAGTCCAGTCGCCAATACACTCAACCTGGTTTTTTCTCGGTGTATTATCGTATCACTATATCGTATAACTATATGGTCTCCTCGTGCGATTCCTTTTACTGGGCAGCTAACAGGGTTGATCAATTTCCTTATAACCGCCAAAACCTAAGATGACCCCAAATTCAAGTTTCCGCCGATACCACTGAAAATATTGAAATTGAAAGTCAAAAATCTTTACTAAATAATTCAGTACAGCACGCCATTTCCAACTGATTGTGTTGGTCACAAAGCGGGTCAGCTTTTCCGCAGATTTTCCAGAAAAAATCCAAATGGCTACCAAAATTAGTAACATTTTGCTATTTTCAGCAGTTGTATTAAAATAATAATAATAATAATAATAATATGGTTTTAAGCCGAGTTTAAAGTTAAAGACTCCAAACTCCAAGGTGGGAACTGAAATGTACGAGAAATTGTAACAAGAGAGATGTTTGCAAATATCATTGGTGAAGTACTTTATAAGGACCACACAAGAAGCAGTGAATATCAAGTTGAATGACTGTGTAGTTCCTTAGATCGACTAATCACTACGCATTACTGCCAGCGATGTCTGTTCATTGCAGCAGTCCTCTGAAACACCTCTGAAACACCGCACGCACAGAAAATGGTACACGCCATGTTTGCTGCATTACACTTACACCTCGAATATTTGCATGGCGTTTTACTCGAACATGTGCACCTAATCATCTTCAGTATTTCATTAGGTGCTAGCTTGACGTTGGTCGCGACTGTCACAGGGTTCAAAGATTTTGTATTCACGTCTTTCTCGAATCCAAATACAGTTGGGTCCATCTGCGGTGGGATAGGTTGAAGGGCATGCTTCCATATATAAGTTCTCAAGTGGGCCCGTTTGACATTCTCAGTAAAAGCCTCTGTTGTGGGTGGTAGGCTGCCAGTTTAGGAGCAGATGTTGCAGTCGGATTCCCAATTCGGGTTCTCCATATGCACAAACGAGCATCGGACATTGATGTTGATTTAGGAGATCTATAGCATAATGCTATGAACTTGGTGGCTTGTTCCAGAACATCCGATATCTCCACGTTTTTCTCACCAAGTGATTCCAGTGTCCCACCAGTTTGCAGAACCTTCAGTACACGCCCTTTGCCGATACCAAAGTATCCCCCTACAGTATCGCACCCGGAAAGTGCGTGAGCAGCGAGCAATTGAGGAACAATTTTCTTATGTGTATCACTGCGGCAGGTATATCTATCACCACCCGTCCATGGATTGGTGACTCCATAGTCATTGTAACCTTCAAGTGTTGTTCAAGGTAGTGATGCAGCAACAACAAATAGACGTCAGTGTCGTCAGCAACAACCACAACGTTATTAAATTCAGCTGCAGCAAACGATATTTCCTGTTGAACGATAATGTTGTCAGCTTCCTCGTGACTAGTTGCCATATCTACTCTATCTGTCACCGATCCACAACTAACCTCAACCGGAACATCATGTTGGCCAGTAATTCCAAGTTTGTGAGTTCGTGTGTTTTGCTCAGCAAAACTTTTGTCCGTGGCGAGTTGATCACATATAATGGAGATCAGTTGCTTTTTGTTCTCCACTACGGTCAGCACATGTTTTGTGGTGGTAGCAGGGAGGTGGATACAAGTTGAAACACCCGGCAGCTATCGGCCTTTATGTGTGCCCTTGTTACGTACGTGGTGCTGTAGTCAACATATCTGTCAAATACCAAAGACACGTCATTCGATCGCAACTTCTGTTTGATGTTGTCTTTAAACGCTGTAATGAAGTCTAGAACAGTTGCCGGTCTGGTTTTGGTAGACACGGGCCAATGAGGTATCCAGAGCAGTGCACAGCCATCGATAACAATTGCAGATTTCTTATCCACACCAGACATTTTCTTTGGTTTCTCAACAACTGTTTTATTTTTCAATACTGATTTTGATGTGCACACGCGCATATCCCCGGATTCATCAACTATGGCGGTTGGTAGTGGTGACAGTTCAAAGGAAAGGATATGTTTGATATCTAATTCACGTGAACTACACAAAAGTCTGATAACTCTGAAATGAAGTCTAGAACAGTTGCCGGTCTGGTTTTGGTAGACACGGGCCAATGAGGTATCCAGAGCAGAGCACAGCCATCGATAACAATTGCAGATTTCTTATCCACACCAGACATTTTCTTTGGTTTCTCAACAACTGTTTTATTTTTCAATACTGATTTTGATGTGCACACGCGCATATCCCCGGATTCATCAACTATGGCGGTTGGTAGTGGTGACAGTTCAAAGGAAAGGATATGTTTGATATCTAATTCACGTGAACTACATAAAAGTCCGATAACTCTGGAAGAAATGAGATTAGTGTCATATATTTTGACCTCCCCAACCTTCAGTGACTTTTTCAAGATTGCCACAGTTTGTACTGGTTTCGAAATTGACTCATAAAATCCACTCGGGATGTGTCAGGGCACCTGAGGCTCCGTAAGGCCTGGGCTGACGTGGGGTTATTTAGTTCCGCTGATGAAGTTGCGGGAAAATTAGACCAACGTGGAGGGTCGGAATCCAAGTGTCGCGAACTCGGCGCAGGGAGCTGAGTTAGACCGACGCCGTGATTCTTTCTCTGCCAAATTGGCCTGAAATAGGTTCGATTTCCGTTAGGTGCGAGTCCTAATCACTTCAGGCTGTATAATGGAAAGAATGATTTAAAGTAACAACGATACACATAAAAATAAATCCGTTTCAATATTTCAGCAATCAACAATTCGATTCTTTTCACAGAAAATGGGTCGCTAGGGTTAAACAATTCTCAACAATCATATAGTCATTCTATAGCCATGTACTGGCACTATAGTCTACACACTGGAAATGTTACTACCCTGAGCTCGCCATAAGAGCTTCACAAATCTGAAATGTTATTACTGTGAGCTCGCCATAAGAGCTTCACCCGCTTAGGCTCAAATGTCAACGTCTGCGCGTAACTGTACCTCTGGCTGTCGGAGGGTTCCGACCAGCAATGTCCGTCATCTATAAAGCCACCGTACTTCTGATTTGGGTCAGGTATTGTCTACTCATACCTTATGTGCCTTTTGAAAGTCCTCCTTGAAAGTCCTATTGAAATGTTCACTGTTCCTGGTTGAATTCACGGTTCACAAATGCCCCTTTTTGTGCTAGGGCGAAATTGTCACTCACACCGATCTCCAGTCGATATTACGATGCTTCGACAGCAATACAAACTACTCAGAACGCAATCAGTCTGACGCTTCAAAGGGTTAATACGCACAATACAATTAACCTACACTTCTGACTATTGCAGGCTGATACCTGCTACTCGACAATCTAAACTTTAACGTTCCACCTGGGGCGTTCCTTCTCAACGAATTTGCCGCCTATCAACCTTACGCTAAATCAATCGTGGAATGCCCTCTCTGGCGATTCCAGCCGTTTCAGGGTCCTGTGATCGAAGGTACCCCTATGCCAGGAAACAGTCCGCCTGTCCTGGACTTCAACAACGTGTGTGTGACCCCAAGTGTGTGTCTAATGCTTTGCTCTTCCAGGTATATATACTTTTTACCCTAAACTGTCAGGTGGACGGACGCTCATCCATCCATCTGTCAAAACGGTGGGAGATGGCGTATATCGAGACAGAATCAATACAAGCCATCTCGCGCGTGACTTAACGGTGATTTCACTTGTCGAGACAACCGATTCGTTTCTGCCATTTTGCTATTACTAATGATGACACGACATTTCTATCTTTATCGGCCGTGACGATATCCTGCCACCAACCGATTACGTCTCGTAAGCCTCGCGACTTCTGCATAAATTAAATGAGAATAGACCTTATCTTACATACCGTTTCTCCCCTGGGTCCCTGCTAAAGCTGGATATACACCACGTGTGTTTTTTCCATGTCCAGCTTAACAGAGAAGTGAAATTCATGTGGGTTTTTCGCCTTGATGTGGAATATATTTTGAACTTACAATATCTTTAAATATGAGGCCCCTTGCCCCTATATTTAGGCTGGCTTTGCTCTGACAACTCCCTTCCCGAGAGAAACACCCTGTGTATCTCTTAAAACACAAGGGGCAAAGCCACGCACACTCGCCTCTCACACCTTTTTACAATCTACCCATCATGTTAAAGACTACAAAACTGTACCCTAGTGGTCGTGGGACTCATGACCGGGCTCATGCGTCGGCCATGTCGATTCCAACGACACACACGCCACCACATGCTCCCGTCTTGCGGGTTTACATATGGAGAGTAGCCTTACCCTTAGATTTGCAGCACTCTCTCTCTCTCTCTCTCTCTCTCTCTCTCTCTCTCTCTCTCTCTCTCTCTCTCTCTCTCTCTCTGTAATACTATATATTTACACTTAAACATACACATCTTTATACACATTCGCCCATTTTGCAAACAGTTCACTTGGCACTCACTCCGACGAGTAACACCGTCCGCGCCTTTGCGTCAGATGGGTTAATTCCAACGGAGTGTAACTTCGCCTCCCATTCCCCTATGACTTGTGAAGGGGCAAACGACCCCTGCATTATGTTGAGCCTCACCCTCGCAAAGCTCAACCAGGGGATTAAAATTGTGCCTCACACACTCACACATTCAACACACAGATTTCCCGACCGCGCCTTTGCGACAGACGGGGTTAGTGTATCCCACACTTACAAAAGCTCGACACACAGGCTCCCCGTCCACGCACACGCGACAGACGGGGCAGTGTATCTCACATTCGCACTCACAACCAACTCTAGTCAGCGGTCAGAGCAATAATAATACTAAAATAAAAAAGTTTCTTCCGGGCCTTAACACCGGGTTTACGAAACTCATCACCTCATCCACTAAAATATTTGCGACTGGAGCCCCCGTCCCAGACAGCAGGCCCGCAGCCACCCAACTATTGCTTCTTTATAACCACCGACCATTGGTAGGGGCCTGGTTCCCAGTATCCCCTTGGGTAACCCTTGACACACCCCTACTTCTCGCCCCGTTATTTCTACGGGTATTCCACCAGGGTCCCCATACCCTGTCGTTGTCGCATTCCAAAGAGCTTCCCTTGGCGCTATATCCCCCAGGCTCACTCGTCCCGGCGATTACCTTCGTTCGAACGACACCGGCCGCCCTTGGCCCTTGTGCCGTCGACCCCCGGTCCATTGCGACGACTTCTTGCGCACCTTGGGCGCTGCGTGCCCCCGGCACTCACTGCGTGGTCTCCGCCACCTAGGATGCTTCTCCTTTGATTTGTGGACCCTTTCCTCGGCCCCCTAGGCACCCATCTTAGCGGTCCCATCCACTTTGACACCCTCAACTTGTGTTGACCCGTGCCCCCTCAATTCTGGGGAAGTTTGCCCAGCCATTTGCGTGGGTCTGGCCTTCCCTCTCCATACGGGTGACACCGACTTCTTGGGGCGCTCAACTTCCCCACATAAATTTGCTTGAGGGTCTTTCCCTAATGACCCTGTTGGGTTCCCTCGCCGTTTGCCGTTTAGCCTGGACCGCCTGCGGCCCCTTCTCCCTAATTGGACAGGAGTCGTCCCTCCTGAAACTTTCCGACATTTCGTCGTGTAGGGGCCATCCCCTGGACCATCGGATTGCTTCCCCCTGGGAACCTTCCCTTCCTTACTCGGTACGTTACCGAGTGCAACCGCCGGGGACCCTTGCCCACCGACTTGAACTTCCTTTGCCCTCGTTGGGCCCTCACTTGGCCCCCTACCCCTGGACCATAACTCATCAGGGCTTGCCCTCACCCCTGGGATATTACCTATGACCAGGTCATACACAGGTGATTCAATGCACATGGCTTCCACTTCGCCACAATAAAATGGGGTATCTACCGTTATCCTCGCGATGGGGAACCTTCTAACGGTCCCATCTATCAAAATACACAAATGGTCGCGCCCCAACAATTGCTTGTCGTCAACCAGTTGCCTTCTAACCGCTGCAGAGGAGCACCCAGAATCCCGGACCAGACGGATCTCCCTTTGTCCCACATATCCTGGATACACTGGCATATTAACCTTCTCCTGCGAATTTGTGAGCCTCTCACACATGCCACTTATTATCGGGACAACCTTCCCGCCTTCCAGCCTTAATTCTCCCTCTTGTATACATTCCCGGAGGGGACTGTGTTCTGGACCGATAGTTTGACAGAACGCTGCCGTCTGTCTACTGGGCCCTGGATCAACGCGGTCATCTTGCTTCCAACCCCTTGGTGCTGCGTTCCCGATCCCCTGCTGAGGTGGTCTAACGTTCCCAGTGGTCCTAACCTGTTTCTGCCAGCAGTCCCTGGCAATATGTCCCCGCTTGTTGCAGATGAAATAAGTTGTGTCTTTGGGGGTGTTTCCATTCCGGCTGGCCTGCGACGCAGGCGGATTGGGGAGGTGTTGCCTTACAGGTGCCATTGCCAACCCGTTTGCCCCACCCCTAGCCGATTTGGGTGCGTTTACACTCCCACCGTGGGCCTCGATGTAGCGTTCTGCCACAGTTGCCATCTCATCATAGGTGGGCGGACCCCTTTCCTTGATGAACAGGCCCAACTCCTTGGCGCATGTAGTTAAAAACTGCTCCCGGAGAAATAGATCTCGCAGGGCTCCATATGACTCATTCACTTCTGCGAGATCAGTCCAGCGGTCAAAGTACCGCCTAGCTCGGGCAAAATACTGAGGTACTGTTTCTCCCTTCTGCTTAATTTCTCGGAACTTGGTTCTTCAGTGAGCTGGTATCTCCGAAGGATGGCATTCTTCAGCTCACTGTAGTCGTTAAGAAGTGCAGGAGGCATACTGGTATAAGCCTCGAGGGCTTTACCTGACAACAAAGGGCTCAAGCACATAGCCCATGTGTCTTCTGGCCACATTTGACTGGAGGCAAAACGCTCGAACCTCTCCAAGTACGAGTCCAAGTCATCTGTGTTTTCATTAAAATGAGCGAGGTGGGGGCGTGGGGCATGAATTGCTACCCCTGCACTCCCGTCCCCTGAGCGCCGACTTTCATTCTCCACATCGGCCCTTGCTCTGAGGAGCTCTAATTCTCTCTCGTGCCTCTGTTGTTCGAGCTCTCGTTCTGCCTCCCTTGCTTCTCTTGCTAATTGGGCTTCCCTCTCTCTCGCCTCATTTGCTAAAGTATTTTCCGAAACATACTTGGCGTAAGACTGTATCGCGTATCTCCTGTTCTGTTTGTTATTCAATTATAATCAACCACGCAAATTAAAGAATAGATGAAGGAGAAAATTTTCGCTTTACTACCTTATCGGTGGGTCTTCATTTCCCCTTGATTTCACTCAAAAGTTCACCGTTGTTGTCATTTTACGCCAGCAGCCGACATGTTTGTTTACCAATGACGTAACGGATAGCATAATCTATTTTTACCTGAGGGTTTCGAGGTTGTTGCAAGGAGTTGTGTTTTGATGGATTTGGATACAGATCAAAACATAAATCTGAACCGTTCCACAACATCGGTACGTTTGTTGCGAAATTCGGGCCCAAGTGAAACTTACGATCACAAAGTGATGACCGTTTCTGTAAAATAAATAAAATACGTCGGAAAATAATTGTTGAGGCTTTCTAAATAAAATTTTGAAGTTCACACTGATAAATTTTGTAACAGCTTTAGAAACATTGTGCACGAAAGCAGACTTGTGATTTAATAATGTTTTTCTGCCGAAAATTCCTTTTCGATGAAAATTCTTTAGTAGAGTCGAAGTTTATCGCCGAATGGGGTGGGGATAAACCCCTTATTTTTCAATATATGGGCTTTATCCCCACCCCATTCGGCAATAAAACACCGATTTCAACAGGTTTCTGATTGAAGACCAAAACACTGATTTCAACAGATTTCTGACTGAAGAACCAAATTATGTACCGTTTTTAGTTAGTTAGATATTGGTGGTTAAAGACACTTATATATGCACAATGGCTAATCATGACCACGACATTTTTACGGATGGAGGAACCCGGATTACCCGGAGAGAACCATCGAACAATGGCAAGCAACTCTCAGCTCCACAACATGGTAACTCCACACAAGCAGGGTTATAACATTGGTTGAAGACAGGTGCTCCATCCACGAGGAGCAGTAGGCCTTGGTACACAACGCCACCATGCCCCAACGTGGGCAATGGGGTGAAGTGTCTTGCCCAAGGACACAACCCGGTTGCCACAGGTGGGGTTCGAACAGAGTACCTCTCGGCTTGCAGCCTGCACCCCTACCAACTGAGCCACCGCGCCCAGATGTAACGTCTTTTGCATCCAACGCGGATTACTTATCGAAAAATCAAGCTCTAAAGTATGTTGCTGTCAGAATACCTGCTTTCACTTCCATTTCGCCAAATTTACCAACATGAAACCTAAAACAACCCCACACCCCCCCCCCCCCCCCCACCTCCACCACCTGAAGTCCACTCCGGCACTGTCCTGCCCTTGAACTGCGTAGAATATAATTAAGTCAAGCAAATCGCATTGAAATCAAGATTGGGGAAATGGGCTAACCATCTTTGGTTTATCGCATATATGTGTCTTGCAAGGAAACAGATTCAAGACAGTATGGGGTTGAGATAGCTGGCGGCAGATCCTCGATCTGGCATCACTGACTGTGTACACGATGCTCACAAAAAAGCACTCCACCTCTCCAAGTGACATATAGACACACGTTCCAATTTTTCTCTGCCAGTGAATTTATAGCCCATGCTCTTTGAAGTCTGGGCAGAGCATATAACTTGAACTAAATTTTAAAAGATTAACATGGCTATTCAGGACGTGTCATGTTTCGACCCCCTCCCCTCCCCCACCCGTCCGAACCAGTTCAATAACATTGAACTTGGACTTCGCCAAAGTAATTCGCGTTCGTTTTTTACATATGTTTTGGGTCGTCGGCCTTTAATACCATTCAAATAATCGTTAGAAAAAAATTGTAACATACTTCGCGAGGGTAGGTTAATTTTAGGCTTGTAAAACTTACCGTAAGTAGTTTTCAGGGTGCGTGGATTATCTCCCTTCCACATTACTAAGAGGAAAAGTTACAACGTCTCAGTTATAGCTCAAAGTTTTAACTTTACAAACAAAATTTTCAAATATGAAGAAAAAAAAGAATATATAAATCGAATGCAAAGTCACATAGCGGAGGCAGGGTGCGAGATATTCCGTCATGGCCTGCGTGTGTCTTTTCATCTTCCACCAATTTTGGGAGCCAGAAATAAGCTTTTTAAAAGCAAATGTTTTTTTTTTTATATTTAGAAAGGGGAAACACACGAGATTTTATCCTATCGGGTGGGGGTGAAATGTAGGGAGAAAGTTAAACGGCTACACCAGAACTAACACATATCATTAATTAACGGGAGGTCATTTGAATTTGTTCCAAGAACCATGCGCGCATGAGACGAGGGGAGGGGGGGGGGGTGCCACCCCTCTTGGTCACAGGGAATTCAGCTATAATCATTGTTACATGTATGTCGTAAAAACGTCACGTTTCTCGATGACGTGCGCGTTCGTTGTCGCGGGAGTGGGCCCCCCCCCCCCCCCCCCCCCCCCCACACACACAAAAAAAAATAAAATCAACTTCTAGAAATTTCGAATCACTATTTGACTAACAGCTGGAACCTTCACATACTATGGTAGAAATCGTGAAATACCTCTTGGAATGCAACACAAACAGACAAAATTACATCCTGTGCAGGAGGTGGGAAGTAAATTCAAGAGGGGCAAAGTTTGGATCGGAGGTAGGGGTTGTCTAAAACAACTGTTTTTCAGCTTAGTATCTATATTTTGTATTTGCAACCCCACCTCCTTCTCTAGTCTAAGTTGAGTTTTAAAAGTTATTTCAAATTGAGCACCAGTGTTTCTCAAATTTGTTCAATCTGCGCCAAATTTCATCCACTATGCCTGAAACGAGCAGATGAGGAGGCAAATATTCTAATCTATTTTACTAGTATACCATTAACTCACAGTGGATAAGTCGTCATAAGTGGAAAATACAGAAACCGAAACTTGGAACTCGCGAGGCGGAGAATATTTTGCTCCACCCATTGGGAGTGGTCTGTTTGAGTGGGTTCAGGGGGCGACCAGAGACGCCAGCTCCCCCCCCCCCCCCCCAAAAAAAGAAGTGAAACGGTAAAACAATTGAGAGAAGAAAAGGAAGTATGACAAAAAGAAGGCGGACTGTTTTTATATGGGCCTACGAGCCTCATCGTTCGGACGCCGAACACCGACATTTTCTGTCCGATGCCGATTCGATTCGCGGCAGCAAATTCAGTTTCGTACGCAACCGCACCGATGTCAATGAGTTCCTAAATCAGTTTTCTCTCTGACAAACGCTTCCGGTAAAAATAACACACCGGACCCCAGATCTATTGCCGCAACTGCAAACACGTGCGCTTAGCTTCATTTACAAGCCACACGGAACGCGCTTTCGTGACGCAGACCTGCGGTGGCTGATTTAGACCATCCTCAATATTTTATCTCAAGATCTCAAGATCTCGAGATAATATCTCGAGATCTCGAGATAATATCTCGAGATCTCGAGATAATATCTCAAGATCTCGAGAAACTATCTCGAGATCTCGAGATAATATCTCAAGATCTCGAGATAATATCTCGTGATCTCGATATAATATCTCGAGATAAGCATATATAATCGGTGTCATCCTTTGATCATTAGCATGAATTCACTGCTGCCACACAAACTGTTTATTTACTTGTCGCATCTTTTCCGACTGCAACATATTCATGACTCCCATGACAATTATACGAATCAACTCCTGTCCCTCAGAAAAGTGAATAACTTATCAACCAACCACTTCGTTGCGTTATTAGTTATGAGAGCCCACCAAATCCAGCTCTAATATAAACCGAGCCCCGTCATCCGAGCTTGCACTTGCTGGTGTCATGTTCCCACTTCAATCCCAAAGTGTCAACCCAGCACCCGGTACCTCCCAGTACTTACTGAAGTGCCTTTTACCCTAAAACACAACGTTTTCTCACTACTTTGCAAGATGAAAAGTTTGTGTCTGCCTAGCACTCCAAATCCAAAGTGTTGATCCAGTATCTCCTAGAGCATACTGTAGTGTTTTTTACCCTAAAACTCAACGTTTTCTCACATCTTTTCCTTCCAGCCCCATGCTGATTGTAGTGATTTGCACCCTAAACACAAAATTTACTCACTACTTTACAAGACACATACCCATAAATACCAAATATTTCTTTCCAGCTCCACAGTCAATGAAGAGATTTTTACCACAACTCACAAAGTGTACTCACTACTTTGCAAGACACAGACCCGTAAATACCAAATAGCACCCCCCCCCCCCCCCCCCCCCCCCCCCCCCCCCCCCCCGTCCAGTTCCACGCTGAAAGGTTTCATTCCCGCAGTGAAATCAATCAATGGTGGATTTTTCATCTACTTTCCACTTTGGTGACTGAGACACGTTGTCTCTTGACACACTGTTATTCCACGGACCCGTCATACAGCCTAACTTTAACCCCATCCGCGCGTCCATTTTGATCGAGCAAATCGATGGTGCTACTCGATATATAATAACCTTACAACAGCGACAGCTGTAGACATACCATCGGATTCCCTTTCCTCTCGTTGGTTTGAATAGTCTGGATTAGGCATAACTAGTTACCCCCTGTGGATACTTCTTCTGGACGAGTGATTAAGGCCCTCACATATTACCAACGTCAGTTTTAGAAAAGGGCTTGCCCAGTACAAGGCTGCAGATGCTAGACAAAATCGTGAATTCATAGCCAATACTCAGCAATCTCCTGACCCCCAGAACCAAATTGAAACCCATAACCCCGAGCCCAAGAGGCGAATGGAATCCCCCCCCCCCCCCCCCCCACTGTCCCCGGTGAATCTCAAACGTGGCAGGATGGGCATGTCTAACATTGTTTCCACACAAAGCCCAATTACATGTAGTAATGAAAAGATTGACCTGCCCCCCGACAAGTCTCAATGGTCCATACACCTTTCACACTTATCCGAAAGTGACAACTCCAACAGTGAAGTATCCAGTGCCACGCATATAAAGACGGACAACGTGAACCCGATTCCCAGTATCTCCGAACAAAATGAAGCCCCCTCAACGTCATTTACTGCCACTCTTAACCAGCTACAACATGGCATCCCAATTAACAATACGTTCCTCCATGATCCCATACTCTCACCCGGTCACGCTGAACCCCCCGCACTTGTAACCACCCACCCCCCCCCCCCCCCCACACCTTCAAGATCAACTCATGAACCGAATGTAATACAGAACATCCCGTATCATAAGATTAATTGGACCTGGGGGAGTCGTGGCTGAGTAGGTATAGGTGCAAGCTACAAGCCGAGAGGTCGTTGGTTCGGCAACCACGTTGTGTCCTTGGGCAAGACACTTCACCCTCACAGCCTACGTGGGGGCACGGTGGCGTTGTGTACTAAGGCGTAATGTACGTCGATGGTGCATCTGTCTTCAACCAATGCTACCCTGCTTGTGTGGAGTTAGTATGCTGGGGAGCTGACAGTTCCTCGCCGTTGCTCGGTGGTTCTCTCCGGGTACTACGGCTTCCTCCATCCGTAAAGCTGCCATGGTCATGATTAGCCATTTTGCAGAAATATGTGACCTTAAACAACCACAAATAAATACATAAATAAATTGATTGGTCCCCTATGTTCTTAACCGTACGATCCTCCGTGATCACATACTCTCACCCGCTCACAGGAAACCCCTCACCGCACCCCAGTACTTGTGACCCCCACCCCCAACGTCAACTCATGAACCGACAGTAATACAGGACATCCCGTCCCATAAGATTAATAGGTCCCCCAATGTTTCCACTTTCTATTTTGCTACACCCGGCCCCATGAAGCTGGAATAGCAAAATAGAAAGTGGGGTGCTACTTGTTTCAAATGTCGCGGGAACATATTTTCAACACAACATTGCGGGGTTCACTGTTTGGCGGGAGAGACACTTTCGCTCATTTGGGAGGACCGCAAATTGGGTCAAACATTTTTTGGGGCTATAGCAGCGATAGGTCAAACCGGGCGGTATGTTCACAGGTTTGAGTTTCGACTATCATTGCAGAGTGGTTCGCAGTGTCGTTTTGAGGGATATTGTTGGGAGTCCCACTGAAGGAGTATGAAAAGTGTATTCTTAGTTGGGTATTGTCGGAAGACAAATCAATGGTGTGAGGCGCTATCGGGGTTTGGTTGGGCAAGATGTTGCTCTCATAAATTGGGTGTGTGCCTGTGTCATATTGTGGGTTAGGAGGGAGTGGTCTGTTGTGCGTGGTCCTGGTGGAACTATGCTCTCATGGATGGCGAAATTAAGGTTTCTCAGATTGGAATGGGTTTCAGCCGGTGAGAACATAGGGGACCAATCAATCTTATGGGACAGGATGTCCTGTATTACTGTCGGTTCATGAGTTGACGTTGGTGGTAGGGGTCACAAGTGCTGGGGGTGTGTGAGGGGGGGGGGGGGGGGGGGGTTCTCATGTGAGCGAGTGAGAGTATGTGATCAAAGAGGATCGTTTGGTTAATTGAGGTACCATGTTGCAGCTGGTTAAGGGTGGCAGTAAACGACGTTGATGTGAATCGGGTTCAAGTTGTCCTTCTATATATGCGCGGGACTGTATACATCATCACTGGAGTTGTCACTTTCGGGTATGTCCCTGGAGGAGTGTGAAAGGTGTATGGACTGCTGAGACTTGTAGGGCGACAGGTCAATCTTTTCATTACTACATGTCACTGGGTTTTGTGTGGAAACAATGTTAGTCATGCCCATCCTGACATGTTTGGGATTCACAGGAGGGGGATTTTATTCGCCTCTTGGGCTCAATGTTATGGGTTTCAATTTGGGTGTGTAATTGTGAGAACGGCTCCTGGGTGTCAGGAGATTGCTGGGTAATGACCATAAAATCACGGTTTTGTCTAGCATCTGCAGCCTTATACTAGGCAAGCCCTTTTCTAACACTGACGTTGGTAATACGCGAGGTCCTTAATCACTCGCCCGGAAGCAGTATCCACAGGAGGTAACTAGTTACGCCTAATCCAGACTTTTCAAACCAACGAGAGGAAAGGGAACGAATTAGAGCTAGTTTGGGCTAGACATACTGCTAGTGTTAGAGTAGTATCTGTAAATAGGCACAAAAATAGGGTTCTTGGAAAATCTGGACCAGTACTTTAGTGTAATAGAACATACTCTCGATCATATAGCACTACGTGCTACTACTAAAAACCCTAGATGGGGAGTACAAGTCCGTTACGGTTGTTTAGGGCGCATTTTGGTGATTTGGAGGGATTGCCGGGCTTGTTTGTGGTAATTCTACAAAGTAAAACTACTCTTATACAAAGGAACGTACCTGTTATTGAAAAAAGAAGGATTCGTGAGGAATCCATATCAAATAGTCGTTTTGGGTGTTTGGATGGATTGGTGGGTCTTTCTGGGTAATCAGATTTACTCCTATTCAAACGAACAAACCCTCCGCACATACCCCCGTCTTGGTGTAGGCCATTCAGGCTCATAGCAACCACGTGCTACCTTAGAAACCAAGATGGCGGCCTCCATCAGACAAAAATGTCCGACAGAAGTACTATCACCTTAAACAACACGCTCTGTGCATGCGCACTAAGACCACGTGTCGCTATGGAGATGACGTCACAAGATGGCCGCTTCCGCGGGCTACCATGACAATCTAACATGAGTTAAATTGGGTCACATTACTGTGACATCACTTCTTAGGTCCCCTCACTAGGTCCCCACATTGTGGCAAATAAGGCCAAGTGGCCGAAAGCTCCAGTTGCTGATTGATTTTATTATATAAAATGTCACACTATCTACCTACCCACTGAAAAATGTTGCAAACTGAATGGGAACACAGTTTATTTGGTGGCCAAAAAGCCCTCGGGGATTGAATTTTTTTTTTCCAATTTTCCCGGGGATACTCCCCGCCGCCATCCATAATTCTATTAGCATCCCATCTTAGGTGTTGGGCATATATAAACGCCCCTTGCTAAAGTATATCCAGAGGGGAGACTCCTTTGAGCCGCCACTGGACCCAGTGGAAGTAACACAGGTATGTAGAAATATTAGACAGTCGAGATAATAATTCATAGCTTAGGGTTTCTAAAAATTTCGTTATGTAACTGCAGTAATGGTGTATGTTTGTAGGGATTTATCCAAACGATGTATCGAACTCAGAAATAGAGACAAGCAAAGGTAAAAAAAAACCGTTACAGAAAGAGTCATGGGGATTGTAAACAAAATTGGCGAGAGTAGGTCAAAAGAAAGAGGTCTTTGTGTGGCCTGCGTGACAAAGAGAAGACAGGTTTGAAGAGTACCTTGACAATGGCACCATTGTAAGGGGGGGGGGGGTGGGGGTGGGGGGTGTCACTGTTGTTCAAGCTGAGGTCGCGATCACTGGAGATTAGGGGGAATGGGAAAGACGATGGAAAAGGAGAGTCAAATGTGTAACTTGGGCGAAGTGGTGACCTTGGAATACATTTTATTGGGAAGTCCAAAATCTCAATCTTCTAGATCAAAATTCACTGGGAGTAGTATAATGAGGACGTGGGATGGGAGAATAAAGGACGTGGTTAGTGGTTGACACAAATGCGATGGTTAGTATGCTTATTGGAGGGATTGCGAAGAATGGGGGCACAGAGTGTCTTCAAGCAGTTCGTCTCTGTATTGGGAGGAAAGAAGCGTGGGAATCGGGAGGCAGTTGGAAGCACAATGGGTAACCAAAACCTTTTCAACTGAGAACCACGGCAAATCAGCGGCCAGCCAAACTGTTATTAATAGTATATCGACCCACGTGAATAGTGTTAAAGCCTCATCCATCTGTAGGGTTCGATCCTCTAATGCTATGGGCACACAGGCCTTACATTACACGTATTTACTCCAGCTGAATCCCGAGAAGCATATAATGTTTTATTGCAGTTGACTGATACCAGACGAGACCGCTCGAACACATTCAGTCAGGCACCTCTACAAAAGCGATCGTCTTTTCTTCCAATTACAAGGTTCGAAAGGTAATCTGGGTTCTCTAGAAACCCTCAAGCGGATCAGATTTTTTAAAATGTTCCCGGGGAGGGTTCCCTTAATCCCCACCAGTAGGAGAAGACACGCTCACGAACATCCACACCAGGGCTACGCACGTAGTTACTTTTAGGGCAAAATCGTCCAGCCCCCCCCCCCCCCCCCCCCCCGCAGCCATGGAAAAAAAGTTGGCCCGTTGGTCTATATACGCCTGTGCTGGGTATAATCAGTGAAGTCGAAATATGATTAATATTATATAAATTCTCTTATCAACCTTTTCCTAGTGATTTCTCCCTCAGAAGATTTATCAGGTGCTTGCTGAGAAATGGCGGGGGGGGGGGGGGGGGGGGGGGTGGGTAGGGGGCAGCGTGATGACGAAGTGACGTATTCGTGACGCCCCCCCCCCCTCCCCTACAATTTTCTAATAAGCTTTCTAGTGATTATACGTATTCATCAGGGTTGTATTCGAAGATGCCAATTCTCTCGTGCTATTAGTTATATACCGTACTTTCTTAAAAGAAAATTGGTTACTTGGACTTGTGTCGGGTTATAGCGACAACGGCACCGTGTGAAAACGGCACGTGGAGTAAACGGAACCGAGTGAGCGAAAACGGCACCAATTGATTGTGGCGAGAACGGCACCAGTTCCGATGGCGAAATTAATTCATTTAAATTCTGCCCAAACCGAGCCTATTTAGCCTATGGTTCTCTAATAAATTGTGGACAATTGAGCAGTTAAAATGAGAGGATACATCTCACCTCCCAACTATCTCATGGTTTTCTTGTTGTTTAGCAGTGACTTCTAAACATTAAAAGCACTAACACCCCTCCCCGAACCCCACCCTTTCCTCGGCCCTGGGATCTATCCAACCTGGATTCACGATACACCTCTTTATTATTTGACGCACAAATCAGAATGTTGTGTGTGTGTGTGTGTGGGGGGGGGGGGGGGGGGGGTCCGAATTCAAAGGACGTGCCAAGGTAAAAAATTAAAACAAGGTCTTTTAGGCCATATCAGGATGGGGGCAGTCCAAACCCAAGAAATCCGGACTCCTGTGCCAAACCGAAAGTAACGGGTACCGGATTTCACACGGTGCTGTTTTCGCCTGTACCCGTGTCACTGTCATACAAAGCCCAAATGGAGGTCTGTAGCAACATACTGAGGGCAGTTGTCGGCAAGACATGACAAATTTGGAAAACTGGTACGGCACGTATTAATAAAATAATTTGCGTCACGACTACAATACATGTATATTTTATTTATTCACTAATTCACTAACGCGTTTTGAACAAGACTTGAGTTTTATTTTGAACCATCATCACGACGAAACTGATATTCTAACTTCGTCAAAACACGCCTTCTGCAAAGGCAAGCCGTGAAAATTCAAATTTACCCGTTCTCAAATGGACGGTCCCAGTTACGTCACTTGTGCATTGTTGCAAAATGGACGCTCTTCCGAAAATACACACAAATTCCCATAGAGAATTAAAAAAATCGTTCATATAATTTTCGAGCGAGCTAAAATCACAGAAACGTAACGACGGCGAAGTTAAATATATTACACGTAATCGGGAGCTGAAAACTAAAAGATATTTTCTTGATTTTGTATTATTCCAGAGTTTATTTACCATTGGGGGGTTATGGAAAGGACAATAGGTCAATATTAGCCTTGTTTTCAGTAAAAAGTCCATATCTAAAATAATATCTGCTGACATTTTTTCCAAAATTAGAAAAGTTTGAGTCATATCTAGCCTACCCAGGGATAAATGTAAATTTGTTTCTCCTAAAACCTTCAGTAAATTGCCGTCTACACCCGTTATGAGTTTAATACTAGGAGGAAGAATTTCAATTTTGCCCCACAAGCGAACGGACTGTAAGATTTCTTTTGATATACAAGCGCGACTGGCTCCCGTATCAACCAGTGCAGGAATTCTAGTATATATATTTTCCAACCTAACGTCGACTTTATTTCCATCCATTTCCGTACTAACTGAGGTGCTTAGTACAGGTATCGCATTAAATCTGCATGTTGAGCTGACATGGCCAATACGCTTACATGTGTTACACCTATATTTCCTAGCGGGACAAGTTGATGAGTTATGGTAATGTCTTCCACATCTATGGCACAAGGGAAATTGCCGCCTCTTACCTACAAATGGGCGATACTCCCGACGTCTTGAGAAATCTCTTTCAGTGTGTAGTTGGCGCTGGCCACAGTCATTCCAGTGTTCATGTGGGTCAGAGTTACGTGAGATCTGGGCAGCTCGAATTGCATTTTGCTGAATGATTTTCTCCTTAATTTCACGAATGTAATCAAAACATATCTCGGAAAGTTTCTGTGGAACCCATTGTCAGTCTAGTGAGAGTACTGGGAAAGGTTCAAGCTAGATAGATGAACTAATTCGGATTCTCCACCAAATATGACCAAACGGTCCGCCTGTAAAGTGGAACCACGCGTTACTTCCACTGGGGAATCGCTCATTCAGGTGTCTATACAGGGGTTAGCACTTTCTGATAAATAGAAATTACTGTCCCCTGGAACGCCGCCGTGGCAACGTCTCGAAGGGAGCGAATATTTATTTACCAGAGGGCGCTTGTCAACGGAGGGCCAAGGCTGGGGTTGATCAACTTTGCTGGGGACCTAAGATAATCTTTCACCGGGGACAGGGGATTTTCACTAGCTCACTTTTGTAGATCGCAATTGCTTATTCACGAGCCGCAGAGTAGCGCCGCGCTTTAACCAATTGCTTTCAACGGTAATGAACTAGCATGGGCCAATTTCTTGGCGGGGCTGAGGTTCCATCAATTCCTAGGGCACTCAGGGCTTCTTCATTAATAAGATAAAGACTATTAACAATCCAACAATTTTTATATATAAAATCTTCTATACTCTTATTTACAAATAGCCAACAAATCCTAAATAAATGGTCCCAACCACAAATTTAATGAGTTTTGTGACTAGTCACTGAATCCCACCGAAAACAAGTACTAAAATATCATCTAAAATTAAATTGTTTCCCAAATTTATATTCGTAGAGAAAGGTCGAAGCTGCGACTACTGGTAAGAAATCACGAGATCTATCACTCAACCGCTCATGCGCGTATTTACCCTGTTGCGCCTACCACATTATGGGGAATCACATTTAATACTAAATTTCACCCCTTAGAATGTCTTACCGCCTACAATTCCTGCTAATAGTGCTTCTAACTCGCAATAATAACAACTGATCATCTAATAACACAGATTCACTAATACACTTAAAACTGTTAACTAATAACTATGTAACTACGACGTGTTATCACAACTAAATACTATAAACTAAATACTACATATACTCATCGGTTCTTCTTCGGCGTCTCCCCTCGATGCAAATCATCAGATCGGGAATCCTGTCGTCCAAATGACGGCTTACTGGAACCACACAAAAACCTTAACTCTTTACTGCACCGCGTGAACTAACGATTATTCCATCCTAGCGAGTCTGTCCTGAGGTTAACTCGAGGGGTCTTATATATACGCGCGCATCACCTATCAAAGACTTGATTTGGGCAAAGGTGCTAATTTACAAAAGACGGCTTTGATGACTTGCAGTGACATGAACTGACTTCTCAATAAGTTCTAATTTGGAATGCATTGTTTATACAGTCCCTGCATGACAGCGACTGAACCAAGAACGCTTTCCGAATATGAACTTAATTAAATTAATGCGCTTACCCAGTTTACTCACACTGATTATAAAAAACTTTCTTTCTTTCATTCATTCTAAATAACTCGAATTGTTTACTTATTTTTAAAATTTAGACTAACCTTAAAATAACACCCCTGTGATAGTATAATGGGGAACGATGAACGTCTGTTCACATTCCCATGCAGCTAGCCCCTATCCTGTACTACTAATCCGCTCCCGCGTTGAATCCTTGGGCAAGGCACTTCACCCCGATTGTCCACATCGGGGCATTATGACGCCGTGTACCAAGGCGTACTGCACGTCGATGGTGCGCATGATCTTGCCCGCAGGGGAGAAGCAATTCCTACAAATTCCTCAATTATACTTTGTGACATGGGTGTTGCGATTTCACCGATATCGCCGTTTCTGCCAAGATTGTACAACAGCGATCAAAAGAAATTCATGTATGGTAAGACACCATCATTTACATAGTTTTTGCATAGTTACTTAGACCAGAGAACTACTTCGATTTGCCCCTATTTTGGGGTTTCGCCTTTCCAGTTGTTTTCAAAAATAGTGTACATAATATAAATTATGTTTCGATATTTACAAGTGGCATTGAAAACATGGGAACACCGGAAATGGTCTGCCTTCATCGTCCGACCGGGAATATTCGCAGAAATCTAATTGGATTCAAGGTTATGTCAGATAATCAGATATTATTTAGATAAAAAGTAGGGGTCCAAGAATACATCCTCGGGGGCTGCATGTCCTAATTCTTCTTCAAGAGGAAAACTTGGAGTGTAAAAACTACTCTCCCTTTTCTGTACTCTAAATAGGATTTGATTCTAGTTAATTATCAGCGATAGCGATCTTTTACATAGTAGGCCTGCATGACAAACCTCATATCAGAGGACAAACTAACATCACAGAAAACGACTCTGTCATATCAAAATTCATAAGAAGAGTTGCATCGATAATTTGCAGTGATGGAAATTTGAATAATAATAGTAATGTCACTGTGCTCCAGTGACTTAGATTAACATCAGAAGCAAACAAAAAGGAGGAAGAAACAAAAAACTTTATTGCCTTAAACTTATAGGAAAATTGTATCTGTTTATTTGCCCGTGAGATCACATCTTCACGTTTCAGTTTTCGTGCCTGTGAGTAGAAGCGGTGTTTTGGCTTAGTGAATGGTAAGAGACAACTGGCGATTGATCACTGTAGGTGGGTTGCATACTAGATATCGTCTCCCTTAGCTAAAAAACTTGAAGCTTTCTGTGGAATTCGTTCTTCAAGATGGATTTCTGATTATTGTTATACTACGGTTATTGTAACAAATTCTGTGATGTGTAAGTTTTCCATTTTTTTATACAATGATTACCTATTCTACTATATATGAAAAGCCTATGGCATAACTTTTAACTTTATACACCAACCGTGGTGAACACGCCAGCAATGGGATTTCAGTAGTTAAAATTTACACCTACAGTGGAACTACATCCAAGTTGACCTTTGGTGACGTCGATTTGAATACAAACATTTCTAAATTTATCGCACGTCGCCTCGCGAAGAGTGAAACGAAAGTGGCAATTATTTATTATGTTTTTAAATGAGTGTACTCCATAAAGCACAAAAAATTAACAAACATGCATTGTCTCATGTTAATAATGCATCCATAACTCGAAACAATATGTTATTATATTTTTAAAATGAAAAAGGCCCTGTTTCATTTTCTATTTCGGAAGTACCAATGCTCATGTAAACAAAAACAAATTCGCACGCATGTACGATTGCTGCTCAGTAAAATCGAGAAAACATAATAGTGACTCTTAATAATCTGACGACCGTGGTATAAATAAAATATACCTAAAGTAGCTTGGTGTACAAAATGTTCACCGCTCGTGGTGAAGTGGTGTTATGGGCATATTCTATATATACAGTACGTGGAGAGTGTATTATCATTAAAGCACCCGCAGAGTGGATATTCCCCCGAGCAATAATAGCAAATTTATTGCAAAGCATAACCATTACAAGCAAAGTTTCAGCCAATGGACCTCCAGGTTAAACCCGGGGGTCCATTGGCTGAAACATTGCTTGTGTTTTATGTCCACGTGTACAGAATGTGAAAGTGATTCTTTGGGTGATAACTCCACTCTGCGGCTGATTGAGTTACAATCCACTCTCCACGTACTGTACACACAAAATGTAATTTGTTCCAATAAATATTATTTAAACAAAAAAAAACTGAAAACTGATAAATTAATAACAATTTATTTGTCTTCTCAAGACAACTATTGCAGTACAACCTGTCCCCACAACCGGCAAACATCACTGCAAGTAGATGGGTACAGAATGACGCCTCAGACCGTGATTAATGGAATGGTTTTGGGGAGAACATATAATTGTGAAAGGAAAAATTTCCGAGGAGCGTAAAAATACTTGGCGATGCAATCTATGTACATGGGACAGTGGATCTGAAAACTAACGTTGCTAATCCCGTTGCTGACAAATAAAAGACTCGGTGACAAACAGAACAACATAGGTGGGGAAAATTATTTTGCGAGAGTCACATTGTTGAACGTAAGGAAATGGGTGAGCAACTTTAATTTTCAAATCCATTGCATGCCCTCATTACCAGACGTATAGAACCACTTTATAACAAAAGATCTCTGTATGTGTTTGATAAAACTCAAACGGTGAAACCTGGTTCAAGGCTGGTTGTACAGTTAGCAGAATTATTTCCAGGAAACACAAACGAGTTCTGCTCTACACCACACTCCAAGTGATAAAATTCAAAGGCGGAAACCTGGTTGTACAGTTAGTAGAATTATTTCTGGAAAACACAAACGAGTTCTCCTCTACTCCATCATCCCAAGTGGTCTTCTATACCGTCAGGAACACCACGAAGACGTTGCACCCCGCGACGCTATGCAGTCCTTGACTGGAACACGATGTCACCTGATCTCTCATGTTCCGGGAGTCAGATGCTAGTCACAAATACCACATTTACCAACAGTGCAATTTACAAAATAGCGTCATCATTGACATATTCCAAACTTCTCAAATCAGATCTACGTCGCACCACAAACCGCATCCTCAAATATGAGAATAATATTTGCACTCATATGAACACCATTGCGTGCCAAAACATCCAACTTTGAACATAGCCCTTAGAAATTTAATACCCCAAGGGTCTATTTAACTTGAAAGCTGATGTGTTCAAACACCCCGAACCCCCATACCTCACCATGGTAAACAATCAGGACCTAACCGTCTTCTTAGAGGTACAACATATCATACGGTGATTCTCCTCTACTGATCTAACCAAATACAAATTGGCCAATTAAAACTACTGCAAGGAGGTTATGGTCACATGACCACAATTCGCGCCCCTAACTGTGCTCCAACCACATTGATATCCTCTTCTAATACCCCTCCCTCCTACGCATTTGGGGATACGATCCACTCCTCCATCCATCCAGGGGAGTGCCCTCCGAAACTCATCCACCAGGAGATCCCACAAAACCTACAATGAATAGCTGATTGACTTCCGAATGTTCCAAAATCACAGAAACTAGGGATGACCAACATCCACACGAGTATCGTCTGTTATGTTTGTATCGTGCAACGTCCATTATGGTGTAATGCATTAAATTATTAAACTAAACTAAACTATTCCGTTACATTAAGTGTCACACAATTGTATACCTCGTCATGGGAACGTAAAATTTAGCGTCACGCTTATCCTAATTGTTAAATGAGAATTAAAAAAGTGTTCGAGATGGGTGTACGTCTTACAGGTCGATTTATTACCTGGCAAGTGGCTGCCTAGCTCATAATCACGAACCCAGTTATAAAATCACCGTTTCATATCTTCCTTGGGTGCAACAAGTAAAGAGATATGTTCCACGTTCCACGTTGTTAGTAGTAGACCATGTACCCGACCGTCCCTCATTGGCCGGAGGAAGAGCCGGAGGGGGAAGTGACGTAATAGTCACGTGACCTGGTGGCACCATGTTGTGTTGTCATGGTAACCCACGTGAGCGGTCATCTTGTGACTTCATCCCCATTAGTGGTACATGGCCCTAGTGCGCGTTTGCAGCGCGTGTTGTTAGGGTGGTACGTGTTTCCATCGGCCATTTTGTATACTGGAGGCCGCCATATTGGTTTCTATGGTAGCACGTGGTTGCTATGTTACCTAAAACCTTCTTATAGGACAGGGGTATGTTCAGAGGGAGCAATTTCCCGATTCGCAGAATTACCACAAACAACCCGACAATCCCTCCATATCACCAAAATCCACCCCAACTTACCGAAATTGACTTTATTTGATACAACTTTCCCCAGAATCCTATTTAGGACCACCATACCATGGTGCCGAGAGGCCCCTAGGTACCGAGAAGGCCTACAGGGGTAAGTTCGATTAAACTAGAGTAGTTTTTCTGGTTCGGATTTCTCCCAGAATCCTTTTTAGGGCCGCCGTACCATGGCTTTATAATAGTAGCACGTAGTGCTATAGTACTGAGGGGGCCTTTGGATTATAGCCAACTGATAGACCTTCATGAAAGCCTATATCATTCCTAATGCCAATAATCTATCGAGTAGTTACTGATAAGTCATTGCTCGAACTACTCGAATCCCACCAATCAAATAAGCCATAGAGTATTTACTCCAACGAGTGACTCGCACATACGACTCTTAGCCTCATTTCGGTATCTGAGGATACCTATGACCTGGCATTGTATTATTTGAGGATACCTATCGAGGATACCTTCTGGAGGATCCCTTTTTTGTCGTATGAGGCCATGAGTGCCATGAGGAAATCCCTCAATGAGGTCTAATATACTATCCCTCTTAACCTCATTTCTTTTGGGGCCATGAGGGCCCTGAAAAAATCCCTCAATGAGGTCTAATTTACTATCCCTCTTAGCCTCATTTCGGTATTTGAGGATACCTATGGCCTGGTATTGTATTGTTTGAGGATACCTATCGAGGATATTTTCTGGAGAATCCCTTTTTTGTCGTATGAGGCCATGAGGGCCATGAGAAAATCCCTCAATGAGGTCTAATTTACTATCCCTCTTAACCTCATTTCTTTTGAGGGCATGAGGGCCAAGAAAAAATCCCTCAATAAGACCTAATATATTATCTCTCTTAGCCTCATCTCGGTATTCAAAAGCCATAGCCCCTGGGACCCAATTTCAGCACCCCTTTTTTGAAAAATCGTCTGGCCTTACGCACCTCTTTTTAGTCGTATGAGGCTATGAGGGCTATGCGGTCTAATTTACTATCCCTCTTGGCCTCATTTCGCTTGAGGCTATGAGGGCCATGGAAAATCCCTCAATGATGTCTAATTTACTATCCCTCTTAGCCTCATCGCGGTATTTAACAGCCATAGCCCCTGGGACCCCCAATTTCAGTACCCCTTTTTGAGAAAACGTCTGGCCTTCGGCACACCCCTTTTTAGTCGTATGAGGCCATGAGGGCTATGAGAAAAGCCCTCAATGAGGTCTATTCTGCTATCCCTCTTAGCCTCAATTTCCAAATTTTACCGAATCGGATAAGAATCTCAATTACGGAATGTTTTATAATAATCTCATAATCTCACAACATGTACACGCTAAGTCTCTTGTCTCCATCCACTGTTTCAGCATATATATCCACCCCACCATTGACTTGTATACGGCCCCTGTTTAAATGTCTACATTGACTATTGTAGGCTAGGGTGTCCACGCACCTCACCCCCCCCCCCCCCCTACATAAGCATGAAGTATGCACCCACAAACACACAATGATCATAATCTCACAAAATATACACGCTTTGTTCAACATCAACGCACCTTTATGTGTAATTGCTCTTCACACTAACTTATACACTCATCAACAAGTTTATAAATGAGAATATTTGGAACCATTCTTGTCTATTGAGCCCATTGGGTTCTAAGGTTTGAAGTTTGTTAAACCAAAATGCTTCGCGGCCCCTCCTGTAAGCTGTATTTTGTTGATTGATTTGTTTAGTTCCAATAATCTTAAAATTGTTTATACTGTGGTTTTCTGTCAGAAAATGATGCGGTATCGATTCACTCAGAACCTCATGTTTTATTGCACTCGGGTGGTTTTTGCATTCTCTCATACAATTTTGTCCCCGTCTCTCCTACGTACACAACTTGATTACACTTGTCGCGGAGAATCCCATATATCACATTCCTAGACATGCAGGTGATTTTCTGCTTATGTAGTAGGCCGTTCCATTCTTGTCTGCGAATTGTTTTGTTTGAAGCATAAACCCACAGACTGCACAGTTTTTCTCGCATATATCAGACCCCGTCCCTTGATTGTTGAAAATTTTATTATGCTTGCTATGGACTATAATGTCTCCCAATTTTTTCAGTCTTTTCTACGAAATCAGGAGAGGTTTTTCGAAAGCCAACTTCATGCGTTTTGAGCGGTGTAAAATGGGCAGCCGTTCCCGTGTTATTTTCCCGATGTCGGGGAGGCGCCGCGAGTAAGTGACCACAAACGGGACTCTTTCGTCGGTTGATTTCTTTGATCGTTTTTCAAGTAACTGTTTCCGCTCGATTTGATCGACCTTTTTCAGCTGTTCGCTTACAAACTTTTCGCCGTAACCTCTGGTGTGAAGGTGTTGTTTTATGTCATTTTTGTGGCATTCATATTTAGTATTATCAGAACAAATTCTTTTTACTCTTGAAGCTATCCCATATGGTATCGCTCTTTTAGTGTTGATTGGGTGATCTGACTTGGCGTGCAGGTATTGATGCGTGTCCGTGGATTTTGTATATAAACCGGTTATAAGAAATCCGTCCAATTTTGACTACCGTGACTTAGAATTCTATCCTATTTTCAGACCACCTTAACCCTTTACCTAACATGAAAAGCAGACGACATTTGCAAAAAAAATTCTTGAATAACTAATTTTTTTCATGTGCATATCGATGATGCACTTGGTTTCAACCGCAACTAGCTTGTACAGAGCTAGTAAGTTGCTCGCCGCTGATCTGTTGTTCTCTCCGGGTACTCCGACTTCCTCCACTCGTTAAACTGCCCGACACGATGTGACCCTGGCTGTTGAAAGTGTGGTCAAATACAAACAAACTTCTCCCGAAAAGCAATATCGATATCCAACCAGATAAGCCCGCAATCAGAGGTAAAGACTCATAATTTTGAAAACTTAACCTCTTTACCAATATCTACATACGTGACACCTTCCAAGTATGTAAATTGTTGGCAATGTACCTTCCTTATACCTGTCTTATCCAGAAATTAATGTATGTCAGACCCCCCCCCCCCCCCCCCACACACACACACACAACCATCGCCACACAATGTGTTGATATCGCTAAGACGTGTACAATTCCCCCCCCCCCCATATATACATTAGAATGTATATAATGATAAACCGACTTCTCATTTCTAACAATGTTTCCACCTACCGACCGGACACGAATGCCCTTCCGTCCTTGAGATTTCTAACTGGGTTTGGGTCGGCCATTGCCTCCTTTTTCCCCAGTTCAAAACCCTTCCCTGTCTTTTGGAAGTGCCATTAAACCCCAGTAAAAAAATAAAACATTCATGACCCTCCGCGCGGTATATTTAATCAGAAAATATCTTCAGTTCTTCTTCGCGAAAACGTGAGAACTTGTGGGTGGTATCACCAGGCTAAAATATGGAGTCAGTAACAATGGGTTAATTCAGACACTTTGAGAAAAGGGATTGATAAATTAATGAATAGCTGGATTAACACATTAAGATGTTTTCACTCATATAATCCATTACAATGCCCACTTGATTAATACAAGAATCTACGACTCATCGTGTTATTTTCCCAGCTACCAATGTTGATTGTTTTATTTTAATATTGTAACTTGGAAATTGTACGTATAAAAGCATGTTAACCCTTTACGTAACATGAAACGCAGACGACACTTGTAAAAAAAATTCTTGAATAACTATTTTTTTTTCATTTTTTGTCTCAAAAACATAGGTTATGACCCCTCACTGGAACGAGCTCGACGAGCTCGTTCCAATGAGGGGGTCATAACCTATATTTTCGAGACAAAAAATAAAAAAAATAATAAAAATTAATTGGCGATTTTTGGGAATAGCATTGGCCGTTACATTAGGTAAAGGGTTAACATCTATAAATTTGGTAATTCAGTTAACCGACTGCGAGAACGTTGGGCGGAGAGTTTGGTAACCGCTCTCATCAACACTTTCTATTACATGTCCGCTGTGGCCCAGTTTATAAATTTGTTACATAGTGTGTGAAGACTTCTAGTCTCAGTAGTTTGTGAAGTGGGATCCCCGGTATGAAACATCTACGCAATCAGTTCCTACGGTAGAGAATTTTACAGCGTTCCCGTTTGTCGACTTGTCGACATCTATTCCACAGAAAACAAGAAGGTGAGCGTTGTCGAACGATGGAACAGAACCATGGACGAAGAAATGCAGATATTTCACCGCAAATTCGGGTGAGAAATACCTGAACGTCTTAGACAATTTGGTCGACGACTATAACAACACGCTTCACAGTTCCATCAAGATGACACCTTTGGAGGCTAGCGATCCGCAAAATGAAAATAAAGTTTATGCGAATCTCTATCCGTTGAAGATGGCGGCTACGACAAAATGACCGAAATTTGCTGTGGGTGATCGAGTGAGTATTTGGAAGTGGAAAAAACATTTCGAAAAAAGCTGCACGCCCAGATGGATGGTAGAAATCTTCGTCGTGGTTTGAGTGTGCTACACCGATCCCATCACTTACGAGTTAGAAGCATTCGACGGCAAAGAAATCACGGGAAAGTTTTACAAACAGTAATTGCAAACGACCGATTTTTTAAAAAAAACAAGGAGGAAAACATTTTTTTCACATATATATAATAAATAAAAAAATAAAATAAAATAAAAATAAAAAAAATGATTAAAATTAGAGTGAAGCAGAAATGAGGAACATATTGGATATGACGGAAGGTTTAATGAGAGAAAAAAGGATTCAAGAGTACGAAGTGCATGAATATTTATCCGTGACAAGAACTAGTCTCAATAATGAGGGAGAAAACGACTTTTCTAGGATGTACGGCGATGCCGCAGACTTCAGATCAAACTATCATCAGGTGGATAAATTGATAAGCAACCCAAACAAACACCCACCAAATACAAGGCGCTCTTGATCCCCCTGTTCGTGTTCGACCTCAGTAAACAGAGTGAGAATCTCAAGAACACCATTCTGGACATTATGATCAAGATGCAGTTCGACAGGAACGGTTTGTAGTTTGGTTTCAAAATGTAAATTTTAGCCTGCCCATCTGACATGACGAGATGAATGTCGGTTCTCTTCCTGATGTTTTTCAGAGATTTGCCATACACAGAATTAGTTTAAACAATATTTATTCATAAAGCAGTGTTACGCGTATACATTACATAATAATAATACAACAACAGAACGGCAAACATTTTTCATGGTTGTACACGGTACAACAGAAACAGAAGTAATCGGGATTGTAAGTAGACAAGGATTCGACAGGAAGCCATAGGCTTATATGAGTCGTCTCCTTTATTCAAGAACACTTTTCGAAGGATGATGGCATGAATCAGCAGTGGAGTGGACCTCGCATATCGCTGCCCAGGGACGTGATCCCCGCTGGCAATGAACCACACCATAATTGAAAGGGTAGCCAAATTGTCCTTTAGGGTACTGCTATTCATTTGCCCACATCTACACAGAGAAGCACCGAAACTTGCGTAAGCAGTTACAAATAAAGCGGCGAAGGCCCGTCACAAAAACTGATTAAAGAGGAGGTCAGTGTTATTTCGTAAACAGTAGAACTTGACCTACAGGCCCCAGCCCCCGGGCAGCGATCTGCGAGATTGTTTAAACTATAGAAGGACAAGAGTATAAGAAGTTAGACAGAAGAGGGAAGAAATGAAGAGGAAGTAGAAGAAATGAAGAAGAAGTAGAAGTAGGCCATCCTGAATACATGATGCCATTAGAATAAGAATTCAAACGATGCGTTGTCAACAATATGAATTCAAATCCTTGCCTTTGGGCAGCTGATTTAATAATTGCATAAGTAGGAAGAGTTTTAGCTTGACGATGTTAATCCTAAAGCGCAAAGTCCAGGGAAGATGAAGTTTGTGAGAATATGAGTTGTTGTCACCGAAACCTGCCACTCGATAAGATAAAGTCATGTACTACATCAAAAATTATACTGTTTTCCTTGTTGTTCAAAAATTCAGAACCGAACAGAAGTATGGAAATGTCTATAGAAAAAGGAAGTAAGTTGATCGTTTCATTACGTGCGTTAAGAAAGATTGGACAGTGGAGGAGAAAGTGCTCAGGTGTCTCGAGTTCGCCACACTGGCAATGTGGACTAGGTGATTTTCGTATAAGTGGACGTTAAGACTACTACAACGTAACCTCAATCTACAGTGGTAAATTTGAGCCGCACGAGATTTGACCCCGCTATAAAATAACGGTGGTCGTAGGTTGCCAGCTTTTAAGAAGGTCTTAAATTCACTTAATGAGGAATTCTCGCGAACTGGTAGCGGCAAATTATTCCACTGATCAGTAACATTGGGGATGAACGAGGACTGATATAGATTTGTTCGACAAAGTGGAACTCTGTGGTTTTGTCTAGTTCGAAGGTTGAATGATGGATTTGTCGAGGATATGAGAGGTGGAATTTTAATAGCAATATAAGGAGGCGACAAGTCGTGATACATTTTGAAGAATTGAACCAGTTTATGTTTACGACGTCTTTCTTCAAGAGGGTCCCATCGTGTTTCGGTGTATAGCAAGGATTTGCTAGCACTAAGTGTTGCACCTGTAACTATTCTCGCCGCTGCGATCTGAATTTTTTCTAAATCGGCGACTTGGGTTAACGAACAGTTATCCCAAACAGTATCGGCGTATTCCAGTAGCGGCCTAATAAAGGCAAAGTATATCTTCTCCAAGACATTACGGTCGAGATCAAACTTGTGTTTCCTCAGCAAGTCTAAACGAGACCAGGCTTTGGAAGAGATATGGTCAATGTGGTTGTTCCAAGTACATGTGGTATTTAATACCACTCCTAAGTGCTTATGAGTATTAACTTCACATATTTGAGTGCCACCTAGAAATAGGGGTGGATGAACAGTGGGGTTGGTTTTGCGTGTTATAATCATACTCTCGGTTTTTTGAGGATTAAACTCAACTAACCATGTTTCAGCCCAGTGTTCAATTGCAGCTAGATCGCGGTTAATTAGGTTCGAGGCTTGGTTTGGATTTTCCACAATTAGATATAAAGAAGTATCATCAGCAAAAAGGCGTATACTACTAAGTAAATTTTCAGTTATATCGTTTATATAGATCAGAAACAATAAGGGCCCAAGAACACATCCTTGTGGTACTCCAGCATTTATAGATCGCCATGAAGATGCCTCTGATGCCACCACCACACACTGAGTTCTATTTGAAAGGTACGATTTTATAAATAACAGTAGATCACCCGAAATACCAATACGCTCCAGCTTGTGAATGAGACCAGCATGCCATACCTTGTCGAAGGCCTTACTGACGTCGCAAAAAACGACCCTAACCTCTTTCCCTTCGTCCAACGCTCTGCAGAATTCATCATATATGTCAGTTAGTTGGAGAATAGTCGAATCGCCTGGTCTAAAACCTGACAGGA